>VWZE01004545.1:10762-26488 GCA_013396675.1 Eubucco bourcierii | reverse complement strand
TTTTTTTTTTTTTTTTTTTCTTTTTTTTTTTCCCCTCTGAATTGTCTTCAAGGGTACCTGCTTTTTTTACACGCAGTTTAAAAACATAGATTCATGAAACAAACCAGTCTGATTAGGCATGATCTGCATTCAGTAAACCAGTTAAAATGAAGGCAAAAGAAAAAGTCTTGTTGCCTTTGTGCTCATTTATATGGTTTTTATCTTTTACGAGTGGAATATGACAGAAAAGACGATGATCTAGTGAACTCATAATTTCTCATTTCGCATCACAACTGAAGAGCTGATTGCTCAGTTTGTATTTCATGTGATTCTGTTGCCAATTTTGAAAAATTAAAAATCACCTGATTGATTTATCTGTGTTCTACACTCACAGTTAAACAATACATACTGTAAATGGAGCAAAACTAGAAGTGAGTAGATTCAGATTGGATGTTAGGAAAAACTTCACCATGAGGGTGGTGAGACACTGGAACAGGCTGTCTAGGGAGGTGATGGAAGCCCCATCCCTGGAAGTTTTTAAGGCCGGGATGGATGGGGCTATGAGTAACATGTTCTAGTGTGAGATGTCCTTGACCATGGCAGGGAGGGAGGGGGTATGGAACTGGACAGTCTTTGAGGTCTCTTCCAACCCTGACAATTCTGTGATTCTGTGAATTACTTGAAAGAAAAAATCAACCATACTGACCTTTATGATAACAGAAAGGGTCAACTTTTGCTGTGGTTGACCTTCAGCTAGTAACTGCCACCAGATGTTGCAGCAATTTTAGATGATGAATAAAAGGCAACTCTAGTCTTGCTTGCTGAATAACAGCAGAAATAGAAGTTTTGCCAAATTTATTCAGACAGCTTGGATAATGGTATCATAAACAGAATTTTTTTCAGACAGAGCAGAAAAAAAGTTTTTCATGTTGATGGTATATTGATCGTTTTTTTGTAATTTTTCATTTTCCCCTTTGTGATGGTTTGGCAGTTACCCATCGCTAAACACACACAATGAATTCATCCAGACTGGACTCAGCTGACTGGAAGTTAAGGAATGAAGCTTTATATTCACAGCTTAGCACAATATATAAGCAGATATTTACAATATATTACAAATATTTACAGCTGTATACGGAAATACTTTGTTACCAGTTTGGAAACTGTGCAAAAGATACCATCATCAGAAAATAATTAAGCTTCATTTCTATTATTTAATAGCCATATTGAAATACAGTGAATAATTAGTGACAACATCAAAACACATGCCTTTCTTAAAGGTAGGTCTGTAAGGTTCTGTTTTTTTCAAGGGATATGGCAAAATATTTATTTTTGGTGCATGGAGGTTTTGTTACTTTTAGTGAGTTTTATTTCAGTTACTTCTCAAAAAAATTAGAGCTTTTACTTATTTGACAGATCTGTTCTAATTTCACTCACTACCACCTCTAAATTAAAAGAAAATTTGCAAGGTGTATCGAAAGAAAGCAAAAGTGCTGTTGGCATTTGAACGAAAGCTCTGAAACTCACTTTAGACAAGACCAAGGTAGTACTCTTTAGATGATGACTAACAGGACAGGAATTATTTCTTATGTGTTTTCTGTGGAACCTGTGTACATTTTTCAGGACTATATTTTTGAGTATGGGTTGCTCTGAATTAACCAGGATGTGGAGGATAAGCATATTTTTTTTCACTATGGTCTGTAGTGATGAATCTTTTGAATATCAGATTTAGTTTATTGAAATAGAATTTTTGTTGACCAGTGAATGAAAATCACTGAGGAAACACAGTTGATCCAAAATGTAGATTGCTGCTTTTTACATGGTGCTAAACCATATTCCTCAAACTGCCCTGGCTTTCCATTGGATTCTGGAAACATGAAACATGTACATGTTGCAAGAATGTTTTCTTCCACAGCCTATCTTGACTTGAACTTATGGAATGTCAGGACATGTTGAAAAACTCTATCTTAAGCTTTTGTTATTTGTTTGTTTAATCAGTGAGATGGTCCTGATCATACTGAGAAGTTTAAAAAGGAGAATATGTGTGTTTTGGAAGCAATTCTTGAATAAAAACACTATCTATGTGATTAATTTTATTAAGGTGTTCAGAGAGTTGCTAAGAATTATACAAGTACAGAAATGCTGTTTACATTTAGTAAATTTAATAGATTTAGTACCTTTCTTCTTGAAGACATTTCAGAATTTGTATCTCTGCCTTTGAACAAAACAGGTATTTTAGAGAAATTTCTAAAGTGATACTACTTATTCTATCACATTGATTATATTATAAAGTAATTTATCCTTCAAATATTCAAGGATAAATATAGTGAAATTTTGGGTTAGATTCACACAAACAAGGCTTTCCATTTAGTTCAGTACTCCTTTAAAATACTCAGAGAGAAAGAAGGGATTAATATGGCTGAATCAACCAAAACAGTTTCCAAAATTCTGTTGCTCTAACTTTTAGAAAGAGATCAAGACAGAGAATAAAAAAAACAAAAACAAAAACAAAAACAAAAACCAACCAAACAAAAAAAACCAACTCTGCAAACTGAAAGCACTGTCACTTTAAAGCTTCTGTTTTCATAAACTGCATAGAATGAAAAACATTTCAGAACATGGATGGTGCCCAAAAAAATATCTGAAGTTCTCCTCTTGACTATCAGGGAGTGTATAAGCAGAGACAGAGGGAATACCACTTTACTCTCAAATGAAAATATTTAATTCCCCCTTTTTTA
This sequence comes from Eubucco bourcierii, assembly GCA_013396675.1. NCBI lineage: Eukaryota > Metazoa > Chordata > Aves > Piciformes > Ramphastidae > Eubucco > Eubucco bourcierii. Next base: position 23,771 of record VWZE01004545.1, on the reverse strand, counting down.
TTGAATATTAGAATTGCACAGACTGATTTAGATGACTTTTTAATTAAATTCTCCCCAGGTGGGCTTTTGGGTAGTTACTCCAAACTTACTTGGTATTAAAACAGGAATTTACCAGTGAAATTAAGTTTAAGTGTGCGAATTACAGCAGCCTCAGGATGGTAGTGAATTCCACATCGGAAATTAATGTAAGTTTAAAAACTTGTTTATTCCACTTTGGTGGAAAAACAAACATGTTATTGTTTCTCTTGCTAAGTATTTGAGGTATTCACCATCTTTTAAATGCATTTTATCCAGAAGTAGAAACCAATATCCCTACCCTCCATGGTGCACCCTAAACCATATTGTCAAGCACCACATCCAAATGACTTTTAAACACACCCAGGGCTGGTGACTCAACCACATCCCTGGGCAGCCCATTCCAATGCCTGACCACTCTTGCCATAAACAAAGTTTTTCCTAACATCTAAAAACACCCACTCACAGCTTGAGGCCATTCCCTCTTGTTCTGTCACTAATAACCTGTGAGAATAGACCAGGAGCAGCCACTCCACAACATCCTTTCAGGTAGCTGTAGACAGCAATGATGTTTCCCCTTAGCCTCCTCTTTTTCAAACCAAACAGCCCCAGCTCCTTTAGTCACTCTTCATCAGATTTATTCTCCAGGCCCTTCCCCAGCTTTGTTGCGCTCCTCTGCACTCACTCCAGCACCTCAACATCTCTCTTGTATTGAGGTCCCCAAAACTGAACACAGTACTCAAGATGTGGCCTCATCAAAGCTGAATACAAGGGGAGGTCCCTACTCCTACTGGACGCAACATTTCTAATGCAAACCAGGATGCTATTGGCTTTCTTGGCCACATGAGCACACTGCTTGCTCATATTCAGGTGCTTGTCAATTAGAACCCCGAGGCTCATTTAGTTTCTCTTTTGCATTTTTTAAATGAGTTATTTTTTAACATATTAGAGAGACTACATCATGTAGGGTGCCAAATTATGTCCTGAATTTGGTAGTAGATGGAAAAATTCCAGAACACACTCCGTACCTTGACATTCTACAGTCATTTCAAGAAGGTAGTGAACATGGAGTCACAACACTAATTCTCTTTATTCTCTTCAAAGCTTAAAAAAAAAAAAAAAAAAAAAAAAAAAAAAAAAAAAAGACCTAAAGGTCTGTTTTCACAGAAACACAGAAACATTCCAATTGGAAAAGGCCCTCAGGTTCATCAGATCCAACCCATAACTTCATCCCCTAAACCATAACCCCAAGTACCACATCCAAAAGACCTTTAAATACATCCAAGTTTGGTGACTCAGTCACCTCCCTGGGCAACCCATTGTAATGCCTAACCACTCTTGCTGTGAAAAAAATTTTCCTAATGTCCAGTTTACACCTACCCAGTTGCAACTTGAGGACATTCCCACTTGTTCTATCATTAATTTCTTAAAAGATGATGTGGTTTATGGAAGAAAATGCCTGTGAAAAGAAAGGTTGATGTATTTCCACCTCTAGGCCAGGAGGCTGTGATGAAATTCAGGAAGAAATCTGGGATATTGGCCTGAACTAAAGAACAAAATGTGGTTTGGGAGCATGCCCTACAATACAATTAATACACATGCAAATTGAGTTGTTCTGCCTGCTTAGTGTGCATATCCCTGTCATAATATCATGAGTTAATGGGGTTTATTATATATTTTAAACTATAGATCTTTCAATCTACACAACAGATGTTGAGAAGGGTGATCTACATCCTTCACTTCTCAGAAAAAATATTCAGAACTCCTACTAATGCCAAAGAAGAACAAAAAAAGTAATACACAATTGCTAAAATAAGTAAATGGGAAAGGAATCCTAGTAAAATAATTGCCAATAACAGTAGCAATTGTAATAATAGTAATAAAAAATAATGCTACTTTTACCCAGGCAAAGTAGTGTGAAAATCCAGCATTGCAAATCATCACCCTTTTACACCATTGCAATAGGTGATAGCACTGAGTGCTGGATTCAGAAATCTAGAAAAGACCAATGCAGTCTGTATTTTCTAAGCTACATAAATCCCTTGTTTGAACAACATCATTTTTTTTAATATAAATTTTCTCATGTGTTTAAAAAAATAATATATATAGAATAGGTAATGACTGAGGTTCCATCTAGATCAATCAGTTTCTTTTTTTCTGCACAAGGCAAGGCCCTGCTTACACAGATGATGAAAAGCAGTTGCTGAAGGACTACATCTGAACTCAGGTAGAGGCAAGCTCCTTTTGAAAGCTTTCAGAGTTTCTGAGCTTTTACTTGATTTGACAGAAAAATGAGGCACTTCTTTTAGGAACATTTATTTTCTAGACTTCTAGAACTGGTGCCAGTTGGATAGCTAGTCCAGAAAAATCAGCTTCCTTCTTTGAAGTCTTTTTTATTTGAATAGTCTTCTAATACCGTTCCCTAGGATACACTCACTCTTGCAAAAACAGGTTAACGCTTTAATTGTGGAGATGCAACATTATCAGTTGTATGTAAGCACATACAATGCATATATAAAAATCTGCTTCTGTCTTACCAGTTCAGAATGACTTTTCTCCTTAAATAAACTTCAACAAATTTAAGCAAAATTTTTAAAAAACAAAGACTTTCTGCATGTAATCAAGACCATATCTGGGCAAACTAAGGGGAAAAGTGAGTTCAAACTGAAAAAATTGCTGTAGTCCAGCCTATGTAATTTAATCCAGACTTTCTTTGGCAATTATGAGTATTCCATGACCTGACACTGGCAGGTGAATAAGTCCAAACTAAGTGGAATTCAAAATGTTTTGGAAAAGGTCAAAGTCACCCTGGAAACCTGCTGCTAAATACTGTGGATAAAATAATAGGATTATGAAGTACATACTCTAGATAAACACACTGCTTGTACAGATGTAATATTTTCTCATGGTTTTGAAGTTCATGACCTGATGAGGGGTCAAATGATAGAGTCAAAAGCAGGAGGTCAAAACCTTGGCCAGCTTAGAGGTAAATATTGTAATTTCAACCAGGGTTCTAGGCAACCAATAAAACAGATGATCCAGCCTCAGTCTGGAAAGAAAATGAAGATCACCTCAGCCAAAAGAAGTTATAACACCTTTTTCTATTTCTTCTTCTTGTTTCCTCTATTTTTTGCAAAACAACTTTTTCAAATGTACTGAATTTTCCTTCCCTACTTCCGTCCTAATACACAAAACATGTCCAGGAATATTGTGAGCACAAAGACTAACTGGCATAAAACAACCTGTGGCAAAACTGCGTTTTGAGAGCATTCTTTGGGACCTCACAAATGCTGAATCATGCCCAAGTTCTGTCTGGGAGAGTGCTAGTTGGCCTGAGCCCAAAGTATGTCATTCTCACAGTTCAGCTGTGCAGTTTTAGGTTCCAGCAGCTGTTAAAATCCCTGAGTGCTCTTCAGTTTACTTGGCTATTACATACAGGGCTTCATCCAAAATTCTGGGGGAAAATGCTCTCCCTAAGCTAATGCTGAAAAATATGCATAACAATCTGTGCATGCTTACATGCAGCACTTGCTGCTTTGCTGTGTTGGGTTAAGCTTTTGGAGTTCCTTCATGCCAATGTTTCTTTTGTAAAAGACTTCAATCTGATTCTGAGTGTGAAGGACTACTTTTTGTCTCTGCATTGCAAAATTACTCAGTTCAGTTGAAATTTCAAGTGACCATGCTCCTAGTTGTTTGGCTTGGGAATGTAGCATGTATGTGCAGTTATTTGCAGGTGTGGATTTCTTGTGCTAAACTGTGATGTTACCCCTGACTAAATACCACACATTCAAAAATCTCTCTCCATCTAAATCCACACTCATCTGCTCTCTATTCAGCCTAATTTTGCTGCACTTCTTTTGTCCTAACTGAAAGAATTCACAAACCGTTTAATTGAATTCACAACTGTTTAATTGTTCTACCTAACATATAACATGAAAGTAGTATTTACAAAAAGGCAGAAAGCGAATATGACTAAGTCCAATATCTAAAAACAGCTGAACCACGTATAGTAATAAGATCCGTATTTCTTTTAGCTAGTGAGTCAAGCAACTTCAGTTTTCTGATAGGAATAAGCAACAAAACTTACCCAATAAATATCTTATTTTAATGATTATACACCAGATATAAAGGCGGAAAAATACAAATGAATTGATTTTCATTATGAATGGATTTGTTTTCAGAGAGAATGATTTCCATTAATTGTTGCTAAACAGATTGAACTCCAGAATTATTCAGCCTGTCTGGTTAAATTAATTTTTTTTCCATTAAAGAGGTGATACAAAATGCTTTTAAAACTATAATTTTGGAAGAATTAGATGGAACATTGGAGTCACTTTACACTGTCATCCCACAAATCTTCTCAAATAGAACTTCCACTTATGTTTCCAAATTGGAAATTAGATAAGAGTGAGAACTGTTGAGGTTGGAGATGCTAGTGACAAACTGGTCATTAAAAAAATCCTGATTTTTCCTTTAAAAAAAAAAAGAAACCTTTTCAAATATTTTGGAGGAAAAGATGCAATGAAATAGCTTGACATGGCATTGGTTAAATTATTTCCTGCCTTGACACCTAGCAGAGACATTACTGTGAATTTCTTGAAAATGGAGAGTTAATTCTAAAGCAGGATTGAGGAAATGTTTGCTTCTTGAGAGCTAAGGAGGACTTCTAAGTAATCTCCTAAACCACAATTTTATTTCATTCTGAAATAATATGAGGAAAAAAAAATATCTTTACTATGAAGCATATGAAATCTGTTGTCTAAATAAGGTGCTCTTTATTTTTCCACAGGAGGATAAAGGCATATAGGTAGGATATAAATATTGAGTTTTGCATGTTTTCCAATTTGAGCTTCTCAGCTGCTGTTGCAGCAAGACAAAGCTAAATAAAGCTAATTAACTCCTAACCCTTTTAATCCCTTAGCACCTACATCACAGAAGTGAAATACTGATAAAATAAAGACAACTATATCTGTGATAAATTCTTAATAACATGTCAATAAAATGCGATTGAGAATACATAGCAGACCTCCTGGGAATTTAGGATTAAATAGTCATTCTGCTAAGCATTGCAAATAGCTTTGTAGATGAGGCTATTTACATGACCATGGAAATGTAAGAAGTGCAACAAAGGATCAGACCAAATATTAATTTTAATAATTATCATGTCCAATAAAAATAGTCTATGAGAATGCTCATATACCCCTCATGTACTTGCAGATCTGTGGCTCAGGAAGTCTGTGAACCAAAAGTAGTTTATTCTACCCAATAACTATTTTATAATTACTTAGAAAACAATACGGAGACAAAAGGCTGGATCTAACTAGATCTACTCTCTTTTCTAGTTTGAAGTCACTGCCCCTTGTCCTGTCAATGTAGGTCTTTGTAAACAGTCTCTCTCCAGCCTTCATGTGGGCCCCCTCCAGGTACTGAAATGCTGCTATTTGGTCTCCTTGAATCCTCCTCTTCTTCAGGCTGAACAACCCCAATACCCTCAGTGTCCTCATAGCAGAGGACCCCTGATCCATTTTTGCAGCCCTCCTCTGGACCTGTTCCATCAAGTCCATGTCCTTCCTATATTGAGGGCTGCAGACTTGGATGCAGTACTCCAGGTGAGCTCTCACAAAAGGAGAGTAAAGTGGCAGAATCACCTCTCTGGACCTGCTGGTCGTACATCTTTTAATGCAGCCCAGGATGTCATTTGCCCTCTGGGCTGCAAGCTCACACTAGCTCATGTCCAGCTTCTCATCCATCAGCACACCCAAGTCCTTTTCCACAGGGTTTATTCATATGCCATCTGGTCAGACCAGTTGAGGTTATGCTTCTATTATTTCTTAATAATTTCTACCAGCACAAGGACAAGAAGCAAGTGAACCTTTTTCAGTTTGTTGTGTTTGTGGCTCTGATATCCAGTCTCAGAAATCACCAGCTGTTTGGATAAAAGTTTTTTTGTTTTGTTTTTGTTTTTGTTTTTGTTTTTTTTTAATATTGCAAAAAATCTAAGCATTTCAGAAATGCCAAAGCAGTTCAACAAACTAGAATTTCCTTATATTTAATAAAAAAAAAAAAGTACATGGTTTTACAGTTTTGTTTCAACCAGAAATAGCCATGAATTCCTTGTTTGCCTTGAAGCTGCATTTTTCAGTGAATAAATAACTGCTTTCCTGCTATAGCCATTGCTTGACCTTTCCTTGATTTTGCTGTGCTTAGAGGTATTAGTACTACTTTGAAGATCTGCATAATGATATTGTGATGTGTGACTACAGTTACAACTAAAAAATAAAATAATTACATTATCTCCTAAGGTGCTAGCTCACATTTTAGCAAAATCTTCACTTTGTCATTTTCTTCATCACTTAGGACTACAGCTGTCTTCTACCAGATAAAGGAAATAATGACACAGTATCCTTACTGTCATTTAGCATATCAAACATGCATGTGAAGTAAAGAGAATACAAAAAAAACCAAGTAGAAAAATAGAGTCATCTCACAGGTGATTGTCTCCCCAGACAGCTTGGTGTATATGCCATGCTCTATGAAGCACATTTTTTATATGAACAGGTATGATTTGGAGGGAGGAAAAAATCCCCAGAGAAACAAAAGCAAACAACACCCTCCCACACTCCCCCAACAAAACAAAAAAGCAAACAAACCTCTGTGCTCAAAGGAATAAGTTTGGCTAGTATGCAGATTTTGGTTTGTTTATAAAGGTTAGGGCACGGAAGAAGTTAGTTAATGAAGTGTAAAGCAGGCTCTATCATGATAGTCTAGAGAATCCATAATTCAATTCTGTTAGATTTTCAAAATACATTGATGCCTGGTTTCTTGCATTGTTAAGGATTAAGGATTGATTATACAATTCTAATGCAAATGGTTCTTCTTAATTATGGCCTTTTAGTCTTTCCAACCTCCATCACATTTTAATTTCTTTCTTTTCCTTTTCAAAAGAACTCAATTCTACATTTAGGAATTGAGTGTAAATTTGAACAAAACCAAAATACTATCTAAATGCTCCACTGACAGTATTGTGCTTTAATTTTTCTTCCCCTTTAAGTTCATTGCATGTTTAAATCCATGAGCAATGAGTATTAATATTATCTTGACAAGTTTATTTTTATATTTGCCCAAGTCCAAGAAACTCTAGTGGGGAAGATCACTATGGCNTCCGAAAGTTCTGTCCCATTACTGTCACGTTGTTCTACTTTTTAAAGATGGAAACTTTCAAAGATCTTTTTGCTGCTTCACTAATGTCTACTTATACTCTTTGCCATGAGCTTAGCCAATTAATTCTACTAATGAATATTCTATACCATGCTGACAACATACCAGCTTTAAAAGCACTGGCTGGAGCAAAGCATCATGGGTCTTGTAGTTCATGTCTGGATTTCTGTTTCTAGTTGCTGTTTCTAGTTTCTGATTTTGGGGTGTTGGTCTTTTCTGCTGGGCTGTCTGCAGGCTTGAAGGAGGGGAGGGGGGTTGGCGGGAGGGTGTGATTTTGCCACTGGTTTCTCCTGTTGCTTCTGCTTTTGCTGTGCTTTTCTGTGAAATAGGCTAAGTACATTGTACTCTTTCCATTAAACTCTTTCTTTTTCCCAACCCAGGGATTTTTGGTGCTACTTGTGCTACTTTTCTTCCCAGTCTATGGGGAGGAGACTGCTTGTGTGACTAGACTGTGTTAAGCAAGGACAGTCTTGAATAAAATTTTTGACTTATTGATAAAAAACGTGTACAGTTCTACCTCTCCCGCCACCCCAACACAAGAAGGACATTGAGTTCGGAGCGAGGCCAGAGGAGGTCCACAAAGATGATCAGAGGGCTGAAACAGCTCTTCTATGAGGACAGGTTACAAGAGTTGGGGCTCTGGAAAACAGAAGGCTTCAAGGAGACCTTATAGTCACCTTTCAGCATTTAGAGGGGGGCTACAGGAAGGCTGGGGAGGGACTATTTACAAGGTCTTGTAGTGACAGGATGAGGGGCAATGAGTTTGAACTGGAAGAGGGGAGATTTAAAATGGATGTTAGGAAGAAATTCTTTACAGTGAGGGTGGTGAGACTCTGGAACAGGTTACCCAGGGAGGCTGTGGCTGCTCCCTCCCTGGAGGCGTTCAAGGCCAGGTCGGATGAGGCCTTGAGTGACCTGTACTAGCGGGAGGTTTCCCTGCCTATGCAGGGGGTTGGAACTAGATGATCTTTGAGATCCCTTCTAACCTTACCATTCTATGATTCCATGATTCTATATGTGTGTTAGCTAAATTCGTTCCTCTTTGGTCAGAAGAGATGACATTTCCTTTCTATTTCAGATGAAAAGATATATTTCAGAATCTCCAGCCAACTTATTAGGTGTCATGCAACTTTATATGTGTTTTTCTATGAATTGATATTTATACTGTTTGAAGCAGGAAGGTTGTGGGAACAGATCAGTCACATAACAGAAAGTCATCAGACTAGGCAAAACTCTGCTGAATTTGCTGATACGTGAAGTGAACTGTGCACGAATGAGCACTAACTTTGAAGTCAGGTGTTTGGTGGAACACTTCTCATGCCAATCATGTCTAAGAAAATGAGCTGAAAGAAAAACTGGTTATTGAGTCTCAAAAAATCCGTTGTTCAATGTCTATTCACTCTTTCTTGCGGCATTTTTCTAAAAAGTCTTAAATGGTCTTAAATTTTACATAAAACATTTGTCAATGTTTTAGAAATCTTTGGATTTGGAATATATTTTTGGATCTCTAAAAGCACAGTCAGACCATAACCTTTCATTCCAAGAGATGTTCACATCATTACCATGTGCTGCAACAATCAAAAATGTGCTACTTTTCACCATCATCAGGTATACTTCACATAATTGGGGCATGCTTAACTGGAAGGTTCCCAAGGGAAGTGTAAGGATACTTAATTAGGATAATTTTGTCATCAAGCAAAGGTTACTTTGTAATTAAAGCACACAACTATGCAAATTACTTCATGTTTCATTCCCCCTCTCCTTTTCTCTCTCAATTTCACACACATGCTCTATCAGTTGTTATTTATGAGCTTCTAAAATTAGGTGAATACTTACTCCTCAAGGAAGTTACTCTTCATAGCAGAGGAGCTCCAGCCCTCTGATCATCCTCATGGCCCTTCTCTGGACATGCTGGTATTTTACAAAACCCAAAATGCTTGTAAGTATGTGTTGTTCACTACAGACTCATTCTCATAGCGCCACTGGTAGCCTGAGGATGGCAATGTGTAACTTTTCATAATTGTCTGTATACAGCTGGACTGAAAGTCATTTTCTTATGGAGTAGTTTATGGGCAGGCTCCACTCATTGTAGCTTTGAACAACAGTGCCAAGAGCAATAAACCAATCCTTACATAACAATCCTTGTGGCTGCTATGCACATGTTGAAAAAAAATCACAAAAACAAAGCTTCACAGACAAAATTTTGTCATATAGCTTCAACAGATTCTACCTTCTGAGAAAATCAGTCCCCAGGGTGCACTAATCAGTGAGGAAGAGGAAAAAGGGGAAAAAGACTGAATATCTGAGTAGTGGCTTATATAATTCCTCATACCTAGAGAAGTACGTGATGCAACTTGGCACCCAGCAAAGACGTCTTTTTTGGCGGACAGTTTATTTTGATTCCCAAGGTGAGGATGACGAAATATGTGTGTGTGTGTGTGTGTGTGTGTGTGCATAAATATATCTTATCTCCAACACAACCCACTGATCTTGTTATTGGGAATAGGATTGAAAGTATTTTAGAGATAAATTCTTTTTTTTTTTTTAAAGTACAATACAAATCTTTCCATAGCAAAGTAGTTTATAATAATATTATCAGAGTGCTAGCACACACTTTAGTACAGTGAACACTGGACTGAAAACTTTGCCTTTCTTCTCATTCTTATGTCCAACAGCACATCAATGGTTCTTTTCAAAGTTCTTTCAGTGCATTTTTTAACTTATGATGGGATATGCAGCATTGATGTAAGTTAATGAATTCTTGAAAGCATGGAAGTAGTAACTTGTATTGAATATAAAGTGTAAGCAATAATAAACTGCACAATGGCCTTACTTTTACAATCTCATGATAATATGTCAGAAAATTTTCCATTCTATTTCCAGTTTAAAATTTGCATAAAATATCTTAAGTAATTTACACTGAGCAATGTATTCTCTAAGCTAATAATTCTACCTATTTATAAATAACTGTTTAATTGCAAAGTTACATGCAAAGACTAAATAATTTCACATGATAGGAAGGAACATATGTTTTTAGCAGTTTTTAGATAGGTCTTACTATTAGCTGACATGAGTATGACTTTTGGATGTCCATAAAAATGAATATGATGCAGATAAATGTCAGTATATAAATCAACGACTGTGTATTAAAAAACAACAACAACAAAGCTTAGAAAGAAACAGAGAAACTGGAAAACTTGGCTGCGGCTATGTTACGAGGAAGTCCTGTATAAGGATTCACTAGTGCAGAGAGCATCTCCAACATAGATTCATAGAATACTAGGTTAGAAGAGACTTCAAGGATCATCTAGTCCAACCTTTCAAGATAAGAATATTGTTTAAATGCGATGACCCAGCACCCTGTCAAGACAAACCTTGAAACTGATTAATGTAGGGGAATCCACCACCTCCCTTGGGAGTTTATTTCAATATCTAATAGTTCAAATCGTGAAATTTTTTTTTTCTGGCATCCAAATTTCTTCAGTATCAACCTGTCCCCATGCCTGTGATGAGCTTTGGGGAGTGAATGTGCTTTTTAAGATCCAAGTTATTTTCAGAAGATGGAGTGAGTGATGCTCATGACTCCATGCTGAAGAAAAGTATTTCATAAATGAACAGGAGTCTCTGCATGCTGATCCTGGAAGTCTCACATGGTCTCATGCTATTTTTTCTGCCAATGAAATGCTATACATTTCACTCCCTCAGATCTGCAGATTTTAGAGTATTTATTTTCACATATGGAGTTACCTTTGCATGTTTTTAGAATGTGCAAATAATTAATTGCTTGGGTGACATAATGAGAGTATCACCGATGACATGTAGATGCAGTACAAATATGAGCAAAGATCTATTGAACTACAGAACTATAACTGCACTTGGCTGAAGTGCTAGACAAATTATGACAGGTCATTTTTGAACAATGCTTTAGTGTGGGGTTTTTTTCTCCATAGAATTTTTACAAGTAAGGAGACACTGTGAGAAACAGGTGTTGTTAGGTATGATGTGCATCAGGGGAGAAAATGTGAACTGACATATAACCAATTTAATTTATATTTTAATTCACAATAGATAGCACCTACATCCCATGAGTATTCCACTTGTGCTAATAGTTATTCATCTCAATGGCATTTGTAAACAAACAGTAATCTACAGAAGAACGATTAAATCTAAAAAGGTATACATGTATAAATTAGGATATTTTAAAACTGAAATTCACTTAGAAATTTATACATTTATTTCATTTTAGACAGCTTTTTCTCTTTCCTACTTCACACTGTTCCACTTTAATCTTCCTTGGTATATGTCCCTCTCTCCTGTTACAATCTCTGGTTTTGTTTGTTATGAGATCCAGTCCTGCAACCTATCTTTACTCTCATTATTCAACCATGGCTCTGAGCTGGAAGGTAGAATGAGTTAGTGAAGCCTGTGGACACCTATTCAGAAGTTGGAAAGTCAAGGTATCTGACTTGGGGCTGTATTTTTTACATGCTTGGTTCTTATAAAGTCAAATTGCACAGTTTAATCCAAAGATTAAATTTTCTGTTACACGCCAGAAGGTGTCTCTGTATTCATTTAAAAAACAAAAACAAAACCAAAAACAAACAAACAAACAAAACCCACCAAAAAAACCAAAACCAAAAACATGAGAGTAAAAATGCAAACTAATAAATGTTGTGAATTGGTAACACAACAGTGGAACATATTTCATCTTACACTGCAAGACAGGTATGAAGATGGTATAAATCTGAAAATGGGGCTGTCTCCAATGAAATAAACACAAATTATTCATAGTAAACTCCCTGTTCAAGACAAAAGCTGAACTCAATGGCACTGCAACTTGTATTCAGTGCAATAATGGAGTCTTTTCTTCACAGAGCTCACCATGGGCTTGCTTAAACACTGCTCGTGGAAGCAGTATTTTCAGCTCAAATTTCACAACCTGACTTCATTGACCACTCCTCACTGAGAAAGCAATAGGTCTCAAGGTTCCCATGACTTCAGAACAGGAAGATGTGATAGTTTTCTGACTCTCCAGTTTGTTGTTTTGCTGTTTGCTTGGGGAGGGGGTTGTGGTTTTGGTTTTGTGTTTGTTGGGGTTTTTTGTTTGTTTTGTTTTGTTGGTGGGCTTTTTTGTTGTTGTTTGTTTGGGGGTTTTGGTTTGGTTTAGTTTTTTCCCTCTTCTGTATTTTTCCTGTGTTTGATGACTGCAAATGACAGAGATGAGACCACAGTATTTCAAATTAAATTTACCACACATTTTTCATCCTAAAACAAGGATAGAATAGAGATAACAAGGTGGAATAGAGATAAACTAAGTACTTACATCTAAGTAGTAAAAGTTCAACTAGACTCAAATGAAACAAAACAAAATAAAATAATGGGATGATGTACTTAATACTCAGTAGTTATATAAGGATGAATAACTGGGCCCACATACTGCATCACCAGTAAACAACATTTACTGACTCAGAGATGCCTGTGAAAAAAAATGAAGGGCTCATTTGTTGGTGTCTTAATTGAGTTAGAAGCTTTTCTTTTGAAGCACGCATTTTCTGTGTAGCCCTCCCTGATTTCAAAATTTTTCACTTCAAAGAGTGATTGCTGTTAGTTCCTTGATGAGATCACCTTCTAAGTGGAGTCTTTCTGAAGAAGATTCTTCAGGTCAAGATCTTGTTAGGAGCAGTAGCCTAAAATTTAAGAACATTCATTTCAGGACAGTCAGAGTCCATTTTTCCCTAATATTAAACACAATCTAGTGTAGCTCTATAGACTCTTT
>VWZE01004545.1:0-10709 GCA_013396675.1 Eubucco bourcierii | reverse complement strand
TTTTTTATTGGTCCATGAACATTAGAAAAAAAATTGTGCATGCTACTTTGGAGAGGGCTGTTTGGAGAAAGGAAAGAAAACAAATCTCATCACAGATAATCACAAGTCCTGTTTTTATTGCTGACATCCATGTTATTTCTGAAACACTGAGATATGACTCATATGTATACTGTCCAGACAATAATATTTATTAGCAGACAACTCAGTAAAGTATTACTTTCTCCTCTATTAACCATATGAGTATCTTCAGCTTAATTATTTCATTATATCAAAGTGAAATAACATCAGGGTGAAAGCTAAGATAAAAAACCATCCACATTCAGTCATTTATAAATCTGGTAACCAGGAACAGCTTCTAGAAAAGGTGTCAGGTTCCTACTGTCAATATTTTGTGATCATTTCACCATGAGCAAAGCCTGATCTGCTACTGTTTGTAATGCAGTCTCTGTTTGCTAAAGGGATAAAATACCCCAAAGAATTTACAGGTTTGTTTGATGTGTTCTCCTAAATATACTTTTTCTGCCCTAAGACAAATTGGTAAGTGATAGCATAAGACAAGGCTTGTTTATTGTTTCTTTGCTTTAATATTGTACTCAGCCTCTAGAAAGAGTGGAGCATGTGGCTGCAGTCTAATGTATGCACACATTATCAAAGACTAATCTTTCTTCCACTCAGGTCAGCACACACATCTTCACTGTCATGAACTGGAAATTAATCAGATACCATGTACACTGTAATGAAAAGCAAATAACAGGACTATTAGAAAACTGTTGCCTTTTGAATTTATATTACCAACTTGGCATGGTCTCACTTCCAAAAAATAGGGGAAGTAAAAAAAAAAAAAAAAGCTAGAAACAATTTAGGGAATGACTGCCTCTGCAGTAACTCAAGAATTCCCTGGACTTTCAGTGTTACCAAAGATATGTTAGTGCATTGCTCTCAGACTGCAGAGGCACTTCAGAAGTGCACGGGTCTTCCAAACACCTTTTTTTCATGCTATAAACTGAGTAGATGTCTGAGAAACCCTAGGGGACATACAATGATATCGATGTTTAGGCAACCAAACTGTGGTGATGTGAGCTGATCAACTGTATTCCTGTCTAGGTTCCACTGGGTTAACTAACAAAAATCTTATTTCTTCTTGGACACAGTACTTTGCTGTCCTTTTAGGTGCTATACAAAATGGCTTCTAGCCTGGTAAGATGCTGACATGTTTGAACATGTCCAGAGAAGGGCAAGAGGTTGTTGAGGGGGCTGGAGCACAACTCTATGAGAAGTAGATGAGGGAGCTGGCGTTGTTTAGCCTGGAGAAGGGGGACCTTCTTGCTCTCGCCAACTATGTGGAAGGAAGTTGTAGCCTGGTGGGGATTGGTCTGTTCTCTCAGGCAACCAGTGACAAGCGAACACAGTCTGAAGTTTCACCAAAGGAGGTGTAGGCTGGATGTTAGGAAGAAGTCCTTCACAGAAAGAGTGATTAGTCATTGGAGCAGGCTGCCCAGGGAGGTGGTGGAGTCACCATCCTCGGAAGTGTTTACAAAGAGACCTGGTGCCATGGTTTAGTTGATTAGATAGTTGGGTGATAGGTTGCACTTGATGATGTCCAAGGTCTTTTCTGACCTGATCAGTTCTGCGATTCTGTAATCTCCTCTTCCATCTCTGGATCCAGCTCTGCACGGTGCTGGAGAGAGAAGTATTGAAAAGCTTGAAACTGTTTAAAAAGTTGACTTGCAGATGAAGATGTCAAGCCCTGAACTTCTTTGCAGCACAGTGCTAGCTGGAGGAGAACAAGACAGTGTTCTGACCTCAGTATTACTTCTCAAAGTAGAAAATAATGTTATATATGATAATTTAGAAGATTAGTAATTTTATTTAAAACAAATCAGGAACATCTGTTTTTAACCAGTGTTTTTTAGCTGTTTCAGCAGCTCTTAAATTCCAATGGGGTCAAACTCAGCATAATGACTACATTGTTCCTTATCCTGTATTGTATCATGCTGACAATAAACCTTCTCATGTTATTGCCTCCTGAAATCATTAATGTATTAAGGATGGAGAAGACAATAGCTACATGAATAGGTCTGAAACTCCAAGAATTTCCACCTTTTTGAGAATTTTATCAAAGACAGTAAGGGAAACAGAAAAAAGAGACAATGCCACTAAATAATCCAATACTAAGAAACTACAAAACCTACAACTGCATCATTTTTGTTTCAGTTCTGATAAATCATGTTATTTGAAAGCGATGTGGTTAGTCTTCTGTTAGCAGTCTATTCTTTCTTCATGCAAGCATTCTTAGTGCTGTAAGTTTGATCTGATTACATGTGTGTTAGGATAGATTCAGAAACCATGGAAGGGAACAAAACCAACCAAACCAAAACCAAACCAAACCAAAATAAAAACAGGGAGGGGAAAAAAGAGAAGGGATTACTAACAATTCCATAGATCATCAGATCCAGTCTGATCTTGGTGGCATTACCTGCAGAAATACCATCCTGTTTTGCATATCTTTCACTCCCAATAACAAGAAATGGGAAAAGATTACTTCAGCTTAGAGTTCATAATGTTTTTTCTTCTCATAAGCATTTGGTGAAGCAGTTACAAAGTGCACGGAGAATTTTATTACTCTCTTCTTTCCTCTTTGTAGTAGAACTAATTTCACACCACTTTATTTACCTATAGGAAATTTTATTTTCAAACCTATGTCACACGTATACTGAGAGAACTTTATCTAGTGTAATCTCCACAGTGGTCATCTGTCACTGATGTGCCACAAGGTTCTCACCACTGTAGACAGTTTTAACTTTTAAAGTACCAACCATTTAACACAATTTTCTTTGAAGTCTTAGACATTGGACATGGAGATGCTGAAACTGTTTTGTTTTGTTCTCTGCCTAGAAAAACACACAACTCACATATGTATACAGAAAGAGAGATTAATAGCAAAGTTGGATTGAATGCACTGTGTTTTTCTTCATTTTCTCCCAACCACTTACTGACGAGAGAGTTTCCATTGTGGAGTCAGTCAAAGAAACTATAGATCAGTGTCCTGTGCTAGGACTACCTTAAATTTAAATCAGAAATTAAAAACTGTTTCTCCCAGACAAAGCATTTGAGGAAAAAAAAAAATTTTTTTGCTTTTGACAGCTAGCAGCAGCCTGCATTCTGATCTCCCAGTATGCCTAAAGATTACAGATTTCCTCATTGTAGTTAGCTGAAGACAATGATATACCTTTGAAATAACTCTGATGCATTTAAATCTGTGCATTTTCTACACCACATGGGAAAGTGAGAGTAGGCAGCAACAGAGAATTCTTCAAGAAGGCAAAGCATTGTAAAAAAAGGCCTTTGATTTCAAACCAGAGACAGAGCATCCCAAAACCATAGAAAGGTTGATAGGCAGGCAAGATGGGGCATAGTGATGCCTCATAAAATATTTCCAATTTTTCAGTGAGATGAGTATGATAATAAGTTACTGTTCTAATACACATACACCTCCCAAAAGCCTTTATAACATGGAAAAGGCACAAGAACAAGTGTTTTAACTCAGATCAAGGAAATAAATTGCAAAGTCCACCATATGGGCTACCAGGCAGAGTTCTGATATCAGAAGTAAACTTGGTCCTGCCAAAATAAAAAAAAAAGAGGATTCATTACACATTTGGAGTTACATCCTGGGTTTATTTCTAGGCACATGGATTCGTGTTGGCAACCTTTCCAGAATAAAATTGGGACATAATGGTGAAACACATCATCTCCAGAGCCATCACATCCAAGACCTGCTCAGAACAAACAACTGTGCTGGGTCTTCCTTGAATGCAAATATAATATGAATTTGCACAAAGAACTACACAAATAAAATATATCTCACACGAGATGGGAGCATTCCAGTAAGCATTAAAAAGAAATTAGTAAAGGACTATTCACTTAGTAACAAGGCCTGGTGTGGGTATTTATAAAGTTTAAAATATATTATAAAAATCTTTTGGATCAGTGAAGTGTACCTACCCTAAGATAAACATCCTGAGGCTGGATATCAAAGTTTAATTCTGTTCTGCTCTCCCTTACCACTTCATGAAGTGAAGCAAGACTCTCTAGAGGGCAATTCATCTCATCCCATGATTTTTGTCTAAAAAACCAGAGGATTTATGTTCTGAAACTGTCTATTTCACTCCATGTAATGTAAGAGCTTTCCAGTGTCTCATTCACTGACTCTGAATCAATTTTCACAAAGGATAACTAAGCCAGTTCTAATGAATTTCTGAACATACAAGAACAGCAGGAGGGAAATAGAAAACAGAAAGAACATTAGACAGTAGATACGTCTTCCAGTGGAGCTTCTGGGATATGGAGGGGTTCTGTACTGCATTCTTGCAGTTCATTTCAGAAGTACAAAAACATCCCAGCAGATTCCCTTGTTATTAGCAGGCAGCATATCTGAACGGATTGTCCAGATCACCAGTGCAGTGCCAGGAGCTTTATCTTACAACCCCTTTGTTACATAATGTCTTGTGTCCTTTAAGCCTGTGAAGTCTTCTCTCCACTACCCATTATTTTTCATCATCTGAAAGAGTAATTGAAATTTCTGAATGCTCCTTTTTTTCTGTCAGGCTATGCTGATTCAGTTTGGCATCATAGGACAGACTAATAGAGATGGAATACATTCAAGACCAGGACTCGTTCAGACACATTGTATGATATTATCTGAACACTTAAAAGGCAAACTTCACAAGTAACAGTCTTGCCTTCAATAAAATCACCAACCAGGTGAAATAGACATTAGATTTGGAAGGACAGACCTTCCTCTTAAAGAAATATGGAATTTTTCAGTGTTTACTCTTAAGTTATCGAAAAATATGTCTTCTGTGTTCCCAATGCCTTAACCTATTTAAATTCTAGTAGAGTAAAAATGATCACTCTGTTATGTATTATTTACCTCATTGTAACAATACAGCAATGATCTCTTCCTAAGTGGAAAGCTAGAAACCACCCTTTGAGAACTACTTAGCTGCAGGAAATTATGTTTCATCAAACTCACTTTCAGGGAAAAAAGTCCTAACAATCTTAATTTATTTTTTTCTGTCAAACAACTAGAAAATAACTTCACTTTGTTATGACTGATCACAACAGTTTTAAAAACCCCTATACTTTATCAATAGTTATTAAGACCTGTTTTTCTATTATCATTCTGCAATAAAATCAGTTCTTAATTTTTTTTTATGTCTATGAAATAATAAAAAAACAAGTTTTAAAGCATCCCAGAGAGGTCTGTGTCTAGGTCACAGTACCCTGTTTTCAACACAACTGAAGATAGTCAGTAGACACAGACTTTCACTCAATGGTAAGAGATCACCAACCATAGCAGCCTGTAGATCATATTTTCATCTCTATCAAGATTAACGCAGATCAATAAGGTGTACCAAGACTGAGAGTTGTCTGGTCATCTTGAGAAAGAGGGGATAATATGAGATTGTTCAATAAAAAAACATTGACAAAAAGTCTTGACTTAGAGATCATATTTAAGCAATAGATCTGGACAACGTCACCTACATTACCTTGGATACTCAAAAAAAAAGAGATGTTCCTCCTGTTCCTTACAATTGACAGTGCCTGCTGAGTGCCATTTCAATTGTGATGCTCTTGTCACATCCTCAGTGAAAGGCATGGATGAGTAAATTGCATAATAGATGAGATCTTGAATGGGGTGAATGTTTGTGTGTCACTCCTGTAAACACACAGTACGGTGGTAGGGGAGGATGAGTGGAAGTAGTCATTGTAGATGAAGGAGAGGTGTAGAAAATGCTGAGGAGATTAAGTGTGTGTTTGTCTATTGCAGTTGGGCTGTGTTGTCCTTATCACTAAAGGTATTGCTGGTTTTGCCACTTAATTCATGGAGAATTCATTGGCAAATTGATTTCACTGAAATGAGCTGCATAACCAGTACACAATAGCATTATGTAATGAAGTAATGATCAGTCCCCCAGTTAAAAGTTTAAGTGTATGTAATTGTTCTGGCATTACTTTTTTGATATGCTGCATAATTAAGGCAATATATCTTGATATTTTGAATCCTTGTTGAGTCACAAAATAACATCTCTGCAAGAAAGCTGTAGATGTTGCTAAGAATCATGCTGTTGATGCTGGCAAAGGTATTTCTGACAGTTCCCAGATTAGTAACTCTAATATCTTGTATAACCATTATTAAATTAACATCATAAGCTTTGAGACTCCTATTTTCTAATAACATCTACAAGCTTGTCTTTTTACAAGTAGTGGTTCTTAAGAGAAAATCAAGGTTGGAGAGATGTAATGAATGACCTCGAGAAACTCAAGCTTCTTTCAACAAAATCAGCAGCAGTTCTGAGTGTACATCGTGGAAAGCAGCAAGACATGTTGATGTTTCTGGAAGCTCACCTTGCAGTCAGTACATTTTGGACAGGTATTACTTTGTAAAAAAAAAAAAATAGATAAAGATAAAAGTGGGATTTGTTTGCAGAACAATGTGACATTCTGATAACAAAGAATCCCTTTTCCTAATGAAACAAATTAAAGAAACTGATTGTAATACAAAAAGAACCACTCAGCAATGTAGTTGCATAATTGTGTACTCTGACTAAGTGGCTGTTTTCATCATGCCACATTTTGGCAGGACAAGTATTCCTTACTATTTCAATAATGTTTCCAGTGAATTTGACAGGTCCTACTCCAACCCAAAAAGTTATATATCCTGTGCTAAAAAAAAAAAAAAAAAAAAAAAAAAAATAAAAAAAAAAAAAAAAAAAAAAGAAAAAAAAAATAATAAAAAAAAAAAGATAAGGAATAAGAAATGTGAAATAAAGTTGATACAAATAAACCTAAGAATTATAAAGTTAAGTTCAACTGGTTTAACACATATCTATAATTACACATGTAAGAGTTCAATGTTATTATTGATAAGCCAAATATTCCACCTGTGTTGCAACACAATGAAATGAGACTTTCAGAATTTGCTCATCTAACTTATTTCTTGCATGCAATTTGTCCAGTAAGTAATATAATATAGCAGCTGAAGTGAATTTTCACTTTTCCAGAGTGAGTGTTCACCAGGTGAGCTTCTCTCTACAGGGAAGTTTTTGTACTGAAGCCTACATTGACATTTTATAGAAATGGTTATGTAGAGGGAGCATTTAATTTTGGAGCTAGCATGGCAGATGTGGTTTGGTTAAGTGTTTTTATTAAAAAAAACCAAAACTATTATTCGGAACACAGTCTGACTGAAAAAAATCACTGTTCATTAGGACAGTTTGGTATGATTCATAGTATGACATAAACTTTGTTTTCGTGATTGGTTTTTGCAGGCATCATCCCTTACTATTAACAGAAGACCTTGGCGAGTAAGTGAAATACTACATACTGCATTATATTTCAAGCAGTTTAGGTCTAGTCTGAGGTGACTTCAGATGAATTTAGCCTATCATAGGGCAAACAGAAACAGCAGGAAGAGGTAATTGTGTAAAAAGCCTGGTCTTTATATTAGATAACAAGCACAGCAAGAGTACAGATAGGAATCTGGACTACAACAACAGCACTGGAAGAGCTATTTAAAACCTGTGTGGCTGCCAGGAAGAGCAATTGAAACTTTGTAGTCAGTCACACAGTTGAGGAAGGAATATAGAAAAGATATTGTCCCCTTTGTATTTCCTTTGTTGTGATAGGATTCTAAGGTTACCATACGAACCTGCCTTTTCTAGTTACTGAAGGCTCTGAAGAAACAATGATATTAGACATTGCATTATTATGTCATCAAATACAAATCTTTTTAATGATTCCTTGTCACTAATTTTGTTAGGAGGATTTTTCTCCTGATTTAAACAGGGTCTCTTCAATGAAAATTGAACAGTGATCCTTTGATACCCACGGTTCAATTCTTCCAGAGGTCTTTCATTTTGAGTACAATTTAACAGGAAAATAACTTAATCCACTAGTGAACAGACTTAAAATTCAAAAACATAAGGATTACATGTACTTTAAGTCACCTGGTCAAATAAATAGGATTAACAATCAACATCTGTTGAGGAATTGAGTATTGACATGGCTTTCAGTGTCCACTAGTGGCAAGCACTAATGCAACTAAAGTGAAAATGCCGACCCAAAATTTAACAAGTCAGCAGTAAAGTAGTAAAAATACGTTTATTTCACAAATGGATTTTACATGCCTATCCACATTATCGGTAGTTCAGCAGCAATAAGACAAGGAGAAACGACTGAAAACTGGAACATAGAAGGTTTCACCTCAACATGAGGGGAAGCGTCTTTACAGTGAGGATGACAACACTGGAACAGGCTACCCAGAGAGGTTGTGGACTCTTTCTCCGGAGACTTTCAAAACCCACATGGATGCATTCCTGTGCGAACCACCCTAGGTGATCCTGCTTTGGCAGGGAGGCTGGACTCAATGATCTCTGGAGGTGCCTTCCAGCCTCTAAAGTTCTGTGATTCTGTGATTGCTGTAGCACTAGTACAAGCCTACATTTTATATAGAAGGAAAAACAGGTGCACAGTCTTTGAAAGCAAAGATTAGATACACTACTCCTGAAAATTATGCCACGAATTTAATTTTTTTTTTTTTTTTAATTGCAGATCCACCACAAATGGTGAGTTGAAATTGAAAAATATATTCTATTCCAATGGATATTAGGGACATTGTGTGAGGATTTTGCTTAAGATAGGTAAAGATAGAGATTATAACCACACTGAAATTTAGACAAATTTTGAAAAGCAACAAGATCCTTTATGCACAACTCGCAGGATAAAAAAATAATCAGAGCTATGTAGGAATAATAAGCTATGTGTCTTACTAGGATTCAGCATGCAGAAGAGAGAGTTTAAATGAAAGATGAATCTCAGTGAGACAAGTCTGCTATTATCTGAGAGATGTCTGCTTGTTTTCTGTACTAGTGATGTAAAGAGCCATTTTGATGGGCTACTGGTTGTTGCAGATAGTACAAGATGTATCAGCATCCCTGAGACTCTTACATTACTTGCTTTCATGTTTCCCATTCCAAATATGGTCATTCTGACTTGCATGAAGAATGTCTTTTGTTCCTTATGGAGAAGAAAAATAACAAAAGGAAACCTACTTATATTTTATATAGATTAGCATTTTCTGTGCAGAGATCAAGTATTCAAGCAGATTTAGACAGTGTACAGGAAGAGCTGAAATTCTGCCCTTGCTCCATGTGGTCTGTACCATAACAGAGTGATAAACACCACGAAACTCATGGAAGCATTCATCTAATAGAGTTTATGTCCTTTTTTGCCATTCATTAATTTATTCTTTTGAGAACTGGTAACTAAAAAACAAACAAACAAAAAACCCAAACCAACAAAAACAAACAAATGAACAATTTGACTCAACCAGACTGTCAGTCTGCATCTTTTGTGCACTTGTTCTATTTCCCGTCTTCAGTTCCTAGTATACTCTGAATGCCAAAGCATTGTAGTTGTTAAGGAAAGGAACATTTTACTCTGTTAATCCTATTTCCTGGACACTTCAGATGAAAGCTAGAACCACTGGATTGCATGAGAAACAGCTTAAGCACAGTCAGCTTCAGGACAGGTTATATTTTCCAGTAAACAGCCTCTTGTTTGAAAAAATTGATATTAATTTCTATCAAGTTTGGGTCCCAAGCCCACCAGCAAAGTCTGAAGGTCTCTACTTGAGTGAAAAACATGCAAGTTCAAATTAGTTGCATGTTTTAATGCAGACAAGTGCAAAAGTATGGAAGACAAAACTCGTCTGTGACCTGATGGAAATGGTATCTTTTTTTTTTTTTTTTTTAATTAAAAAAATAATATTTACTTTCTGTAGCTCACTAGTCACAGATCAGGGACAAATCAGTTTTAGAGTCCATTATTGTCTGTGGAGGGATGAAAAAAACAGTTCTGACACAATACTGAAATCATATTTAATTTGGGTTAAGAAGAGATGTGTGCAAATTTAATGATGCAAGACAGTTGGGACCTTCTAGAAGGAGAATGCAACCATATGTAAGAATAATCTAAAATTAATTTTTTAGCTATTGTGTGACATACTTGGTAGCAAATTAAATTCAACAACATATTTGCAGAGTACCCTGTTAGTGTATGGTTCAAGAGATAATTTTAAATTTACTATTACATTATTTCTGTAGTACTTTAAACTCTACAAAACAATAATCACAATGTTCTGTAGAAGTAAATGTACAAGAAAAAATATTATAGCTGCTTCCATTTATTATTTTTTATGTTACATTTTGATTTTTTAAAATTCATTATTACATTATTTAGTGGATATTATTATTATTACCGCACTAATTCTTTAGTACCAGAATAAATGTTGCTTGAAGATTGAACTGCTAAAACCCACTGCAATTTATTGAATGGGGATTTAAGTCTTACTGTTTGGTCTTTGAATTTCCCATGTAAAACTAACTAATGTCTGTTAAAGGAAAATAGAATATCAGAGGAAATTGGCTTGTGAGAAAATATTCATATTTTCATCATACGTCCTAATATTACTCAGGCAATTAAAGGTGAAGATAATATATTTCATCTTTCCATTTATCTCTCACACCATTGAGAAATGTGGCATATGATATTCTATTTTGTCTCAGAAAGGTAATTTTATTTTGAAGTTTGGGGGGTTTCTTAGGCATTTTGTGAAGGTTTGGGAGTTACCCACCCCCCCACAC
>VWZE01004544.1:0-25248 GCA_013396675.1 Eubucco bourcierii | reverse complement strand
TTTTCTTGTGGGTTCCTCTACCATTTGCAGGAGGATAACTAAGGATAGAAACACAAAATTGCTCTGAAGAAAGAGACATGGGGATGTTGATTGATGAGAAGCTCTGCTATGAGCCAGCAGTGCCCTCATGAAGCTCAGGAGGCAGATCTGTCCTAGGCTGCGTCAAGAGGAGTGCAACAAGCAGGGAGAGAGGAGATCCTGTCCCACTACTCTGCTCTGGTGAGACCCTACCTTGAATGCTGCATCCAGTTCTGGTGTCCCCAGCATAAGGACACAGAGCTTTTGGTGTACTGGTCCGAAGGCTGGAACACTTCTGCTGTGAGGATAGGTTGAGGGAGCTGGAGTTGTTCAGCCTGAAGAAAAGACTCCAGGGAGACCTTAGAACTGCATTCCAATAGCCAAAGGTATCTTACAGGAAGGCTGGAGAGGGACATTTCGTAATGGTGTCTAGTGACAGGACAAGGGAAATAGTTTGAAGCTGAGGGAGAGTAGGTTTAATCTGGATTTTTAGGAAGTTCTTCAGTACAAGGGTGGCGAGACTCTGGAATGGGCTGCCCAGGGATTTTGTGGATGCCTCCTTCCTAGGAGTGCTGAAGGCCAGGTTGGATGAGGCCTTGAGTAGTGGAGTCTAGTTGAGAGGTGTCTCTGCTCATGGCAGGGAAATTGAAGCAGATGATCTCTGAGGTCCTTTCCAGCCTAAACCATTCTATGTTTCTATGACTCCTGAAGAATAAATGTTTTTCTTGCACAAAATGCCCTATATAGTGTGTTTAGCCCTATTATGCCTTTCATATTAAATAGCAACCTTACACTACTATTCAGAAGGGGAGTTATTTCATTTAATTAAAGCAAACAATAGTAGATATATTTAACTAAGGATAGAAACACAAAATTCAATCATTTTTCCAAACTGCTTTTAGAAATTTACTTGCCACTTGTTTAATTCTCCTCCCCAGTGCACATGGAGTGACACATCCTGTACTGAATGCTGTCTGTTTTGCAGAACTAGTCTCTTTCACCACTACTACAAAATTTTCAAAGGTTAAATCAGTATTATTTTTTAACTTCACAGTGTACGCTTTTGAAAATAAAGCAACAACCAATCCTCAAAAGTATTTTTTTTTTTTGTTAAAGAGGTGATTAACAAGTTGTAGTAACTTTCATCTACTACTGTAAAACTTCTACTACTGTAAAAATTACAAGCCCTTATAACTGGCTCCTTGGAGTAGATCTCAGTATCCAACTTTAAATTACAATTGTAATTAAGAAAATGAGGAAAATGTGAAATCTCTAAGCTGAGCACTTAGTTTGCATCTAAACCAGCTTGTAATGATGTGACTAAGAGATTTAAATTCACTGTACAGATAATAAGATGCGAAGTATTTTATTTGCATTTTTAAGGACAACTCCTTTAAACTGCAGCGTAAGGTCAAACACGGTTCTGGAAGGTGGTAAAATATGTTCCAATATGATGACTTACTTTGAACCAAAATGCTGTGCACTATGTAATTATGCACCTTATTTAAACATATTTCTAAAGCATATTACCATAATTTTAAGTCTAGATTCTAGAAATGGGTTTGTTTGATGTGTACCATAAGCTCAGTGCATTCTAATAATACTTTATACCACTGTAATTCATGGCTATTATTATGCACTAATACTTTTTTCCTACTCCATCCTGCACAATTTCAGACTGTACATACTCTTTAACACTCTAAATAAATAAATAAATAACTAAATACAGATACATACTGAATGGTGTGGTGAAGTAGTTACTCTGTGTAATTACTGTTTGGTCTGCAAATTTAATTTTACCAGTGATCTAATTCATATATTATGAGATGGTATTTTATTTGAAATGTAGTCTTCTTTGAGCAGGGTCACCTCATCAGTCACAGAATCTCAGAAAGATCCAAGTAGGAAAGGACCCTCAGGATCGTCAAGTCCAAACTATAACCCTACTGTACAAGATACTCTACTATAACCTTACTCTACAAGATACTCTACTATAACCCTACTCTACAAGATACTCTACAAGGCTGGGGAGGGATTATTTACAAGGTCTTGTAACAACAGGACAAGGGGCAATGGGTTTAAACTGGCAGAGGGCAGATTTAGACTGGATGATAGGAGAAAGTTCTTTACAGTGAGGGTGGTGAGGCACCAGAACAGGTTGCCCAGGGAGGTTGTGGCTGCTCCCTCCCTGGAGGGGTTCAAGGCCAGGTTGGACGAGGCCTTCAGTGACCTGTACTAGTGGGAGGTGTCCCTGCCTATAGCAGGGGGTTGGAACTAGATGATTCTTGAGGTCCCTTCCAACCTTACCGTTCTATGATTCTATGATTAACCTTAGACTGTATCACTAAGCCCCATATCCAAACAACGCTTAAACACATCCAGGCTTGGTGACTCCACTATCAACCTGGACAGTTCATTCCAGTGCCTGACCACTCTCTCCATGAAAAACGTTTTCCTAATTTCCAATCTAAACATACCCAAACTCATCTTGAGGCCATCTCCCCCTTGTTCTGTCTTAAATTACCTGTGAGAGAGACCAGCACCAGCCTCTCTACAATGTTCCTTCAGGTAGTTGTAGACAGTATTGAAGTCTAAGTCATTCAAGTCCTCTATGATATTAATAAAATAATTGATCTCTTGCTATGTATTTCAGTGCTTACCTATACAAGCATCTCCAAACTGGTGAGGAAAACACATCAGCTCCACAAATGGCCAGGGACATACATTATGTATAAAACTGCAAGGAAATCGTGACTTTTGAAGCAACAGTCATGTAACTTCATATGACTTCATGTCCTTCTGAAATGTCCTGTGAAAATTGTGTTTCTGTATTTTCTTTCTTGTTTGAAACTGGAGAATTATTTCTGTATTCTTGGCCAGGAAAACTAGAGAATGTCCTTCTCAATCTGCCACTTCATTAAATTCCTTTTGATAGAAAAATGATTCCCTGGAAATATGGTCTTGCTGAGATGTAGTCTTAGGATATTGCTGCTTTATCTGTATTGTTTCTTCTGTAAGAGCGTGCACAATAACTCACCAAGAAATAAGTAGTGAAGACTTCAGAGAGGTCATACAGTTGTTGACATAGAATTCGTATTAGACACATGTAAGTTTTGTTTTGTCATCTTTAGTATTTTACATGGAAAGACAGACTTGCACCCGGAGCTGTTTCTTTGTGATCTTGGTGTATTGTACTTGAGTATTTGGTATGAATAATGCCACCAAATTTTCTGTCTTCAATAGGAAAATGAAGCTTTACATGAACTGAAGTTCCTCCATGCTCCTTTTCTATTCAGCCAGCTACTTCACATCTTTATTCACTTCTGAATGCTAGGCTTCAGGGAAAGAGAACAACCATTTTTTCTCACCAATATTTGGATCAATAGTTCACATTTTTCACAAACGGTAATTTGATACTGTCTGACATTTCCACCAAATATACATTATCCCATATGTAATTAGGTATTTTTCTTCACAGTTGTTTCCTCCCATAAGAGTAGGATATTTTTCTTCACTTTTCTTGGCTTCCTCTATCTTCACAGTGGAAGCAGCTTGCCTTTGCATAGTGTTCAATTCTGCTTTAATACGGGTAAAGTATAAGGAAGCATTTTGGAGTGAAATTATCAAAACGCCTCATTTTCACTATTAGTTGCCCAAGTGTTTTAAACTGAATACAGCTTTGCTCTTGAAGACATTTTTAACACACTTTAAGACCCCCTACTTAGTATTTCCCTTTCCTGGAAATAAATTCTGCTGGCTTTCTGATAATATAGTTCCTCATTTAACATATCACTCAGAGGAAAACAGCTGCTGATGGTGGTTGAATTTGATAAGGTATTATTAAGACAGTAGTACATCCTGTCAAAAACCTGGTCCCTTCAATCTCTGTGTGGTGATTTATTTGCAAGAAGGGAAAACTCTCAACAGTGCTAAAATTATTTTCATGCCACATTAAGTAATCAAGACTAATCCATATGCCTCACTCAGGTGTCTTTTTTTCTTGCCCAATATTATATTGTCATTTACAACTCCGCTTATGAGCATTGTTGAAAAACAAAATAATATTTATAAACCTGAAAGAGTTGGAAAGGACCTTAAAGATCGACTAGTTCCAATCTCCCTGCCCTAAGCAGGGACCCCTTCCACTAGACCAGGTTGCTCAAGGATACATGCAACCCCAGCCTTGAACACCTCCAGGGAGGGAGCATCCACATCCTCCCTGGGCAACCAGTTCCCTATTCTGAGATACTGTTAAGGGTAAAAGTTTATATTTGTTGTGGATATTATGACACACTACTTCTGCTTGTTTAGAGATTGCTTTTACATAGAACAAATTTTGTTCAAATGAAGATATTATCCAAATTCACTTGAAGCAATAATATGCCTTACTGCAAAATTGTAAGCATTTTTTAACCTTTATTTGACTAGTTTAAATATTTCTGGGATAGGCAAATTTATTATGAGCAGAGTCACAAACTTCCCAAACGGGATTAATTTTCTGGGTGGTTAAAAAAAAAAAAAAAAAAAAAAAAAAAAAAAAAAAAAAAAGGTTGGAATTTATCCTAGCAGGGTCTTCAGCTCTTAAACAACATCTGGGCAAAGTGAAACATATTGCACAACACCTTCATAAATAAAACATCCACAAATGTGGACACTTCAGAAACGGAAAATCTTGGCAAAATGAAATTTATGCTGAAACTCTTCTCTTTCATGCTGCATTTCTTAATTTGCATAATGCCCTGATGTGTTAGCACACCAACCTGTAACAGACTGAAAGGAATGAAAAGACTTTCAGAAACATGGGGCTATTTATTCAGTGTGATTTTAACTTGTGCTTCATACTTGAAGAACAGCTGGAAGGTAGTGAGCAGATGAGTTCCGGATATTTCTTATGCAATCTAGCATCTCAGGTTCGTTTCTCTCCTTACTTCATCTATTCTCCTTAAAGAAATACCAGTTGAATGAATCTCTTTAAATATTTCAGTACAAAATTTCAATATGTTGTCATACTTAAGACATGCAGGCACTGAATTAGAATATCTGCTGGAGACCTAATCCTTCATTCTGATGGAAATGATTTAGTTTTCTATGCTATTCATTTAATTATTTACACACCAAGAAAGAAGCTTGCTCATCTAACTTGACCATATTTATTTTCAACTCACCAAGAGGTAAGATACCCAAGTTTTGGAAGCAGGATAAAACTTCTTTCATGATAATAAAGCTTCTTTCAATATGATAGTTTAAAATGCCTAACCCTTAGATGAACTGGAGACAGTTTGTAACTCTTGCAGTTCAGTTTAAGACCTTGACACATGGATTCATACACTGCAGAAACCAGGAGAAGAGAGGCAGGAAGGTCAAGAGGTTTACTGTTCTAGGAACCTTGAAATTTCTTTCCTCAGAGCTTTTACACAGAAACATATCACAAAGAAAGTAAAACAAAGGGAAATGCACTTTGTACATTTTCCTATGGCAACAGGCGAGATGTGCAGCATGTTAAACCCCAAGATCCCATGAACTGCTTTGCTTCCCTGTTCCACTCCATCCTACAACCTCTGATCAGCCACTATTCTTCAGTGCAAACCAAAACTTCAGGCTGATGTGGAGGGGGAAAACAAGATCAACTTCTAAGCCTTGGCAGATTTTGTCTGGTGAAATATACTCAAGATGACCGTTTGGTTTCTAGCTTATAGCAAGGAAGACAAATTAAAACTGTCTGAGTATAATGACATCTCTCTCCTTGTCCCGGATATGGCGATCAGTAAAATACAAGGAAGAGATGTAAGAAGCAATCTCTAAATATAGCAGAATATGTTTAAACTAAAATACCGAAGGTTTTCTAAGCCTTGTCATATGATAGCAATAAAAGCACAGGGTATAAAGAATTATCACAGCTTGCAATTATCAGTGTAAGAAGATTAAACAGCTCAATTCTTTTCTTTCAGGCTCAGTTGATCTTCATTCCCACAGTAGTCACAGAAACAGACTATCAGACTTCAAAGGCAAATGTCAGAGTTTTAGGTTTCATCGTTAATGTTATTTTATACTTTTATCAGTTTCCCTCCTTATCCTTTGATGGTTTGCTCAGAGGATTGTTTTTTCCTTTTGTTGCTTCAAGAACTTGGCCCTCTGACTTATCAAGAAATTGACCACAGTACACCAACAAGCAGGGTATAAATGGAGTCCTGCTGTGGGGAAAGTTGGGTTCTCTCCACACAGAAAGCACCCTGAAGCAGACACATCTATGATACTATGATCTTGTCCCCTCGGAACAGGACCTCATCTGAGGAGTCATGCACACATATCCCTGGTACCTCTGGGAAAAGTTTCCTTTTCTGAGTGTATTCACAGTTTGTTTCATCTCTCCCCAGATAATTTAACTGGTTGTGCAGCAGCATATTCCCAACTGACATTCAAAATCTGAAATTGTGTTGAAAAGGAGAGCAGATTAATTGTAATAAATCCACAGTTTTCAGGCAACTGTTTCTGTCTGGTTTGTGTGTGCCTCCATCACACGGTGAGAGCAAACACCTGTATCCAAACAATACTACCTAAAAATCCTAAAAACCTCTGCCAGAGTTCATAGTAAATTCATGTCCAGCATGTCCAAATCATGAATGATTGCTTCCACTCCAGTTTTAGTTCTTTCCCAAGAGATGGAAGTTTTTCCTTTCACAGGAAAGTGTTGATGGCTTTAAGTGCTATTTTCACCAGCTAGGTTAACTAATGAAGGTCTGGCACCCTTCATTAGAGTCAGAGTCCCATTGGTTTACTTGTCTCAGCTAGCCATTTTCAATGCAGTAGCCTGTTCATAAATTCATCAAATGCAATGTAATGGCTATTTCTAATAACTTCTTTGATTAACATTTTGTCACTGACTTGTATGTTTTCAAAAATATACCGAAGAGTTTTAAATTCCCTAGTAAAAATAAGACACTTTGAAAGGTAATATCTGACATATGAGCTTATTTCTCCACTTGGAGAGTTCAGTATCCTCTAAATTCCTATTGCTTGCTTTTTTTCCCACTAGAACAGATGAGTTATTCAAAACATATCTGGTAAGTGGTTTGGTATTATAGAGATTTTTCAATTTGTGATTTAAACTGCAGGTAACTGAAATTATATGATACATTTGGAAAATTAATTAATTAGAGTAATAAGGCTCTCATCTAGTATAAAATTCCACTGATTTCACTGGGAATATTCTGATCTTCCTAGCTAAAAATTCTCTTTTCATATATTTAAACATCACTGTAGAATCATCAGCTTTCTTCATGCTTACTGTTTTAACTAATAGATGGTAACAAATGGAAACAAAATTGAAACTGACTTCTTAAACATAACCAATTTATTCCTCCATGTAAATGCCTCTGAAAATTCTTCACAGAAACTACAGGTTTGTCTTTCGATTCCTAACTCTTTCCCTAGTTGGTAAACGGGTTCCTTGGACATTTCAGTCTAAAACTCAAATACTTCTACACATTGCAATGAATTTGATTTCTAAATTGTAATGTGGAGGTTAATTACTCACTGATCACAGGTTCTGTAATCCACGCAAGTTAAAAGCAGAAAAAAATTAAAAGTCAGTCAAAATATCTTTCAGCTCATCATCTTGACACCACCTTAGGCTCTGCTATATTTCTTCCATTACTAGCTTAGGTAATATCTCTGATTTAGCTCCTCAAGAAGTAATAATTGCATCTCTAGCAAATTCATCTCCAACCTTCCTGACATAATTCATTTCTCAGACCTTCACTTTCAGTGTATTTTTAATGCCCTTTTGTGCCCTCAAGAAAGGATGACATCACATGACGGTTTTAAAGAAGTTTACTATGACCTAATTTTAAACACAGATTAAAGAGGCACAATTAACAAACTTTTTTTTTTTAAAGAGTGCTTTTTTCAACATTTCTTCTATTTACTCAGGATGTCTACAATTCTCCTACTCCTGCACAAGAAAGAGTTACACTATTCAGATACGAGATTTGCTCAAGGGCACCAGATCTTGTGTGAAAAGGATGGATTATGAAAATAAGGAAGAATTGAGAGAATCACATTTTGGTCTGGAACTGAAAACCAGAATAATAGTGGTTTTTTTTCCTTCTGGTGAAGGATCCTGTTTATGTTCAACTGGATATTCTGACAGCATCACCAAATATTTCATGCCAATAGAGAAACTAGAAAAATTTGAGGTCTCTTTCTGCATTAAGCACATAATCCTGGTTACAGTCAAGTCTCCTGAGGAGCAAGTGAGAAATAAGCACGGAAAGCAAGTAGAGAAGAGGTGTTACAGAGTAAATTTGGGATATAAAAATCCCATCTAAGGCAGACAGAAGAGTTGTGAGAGATGGGGAAGAATATAGGCTTCGTTGGGCCAGTTCTATCCCAAGCACAAATACAGGTTGGGTGGTGAATGGCTGGAGAGCAGCCCTGAGGAAAAAGATCTTGGAGTCTGGGTTGATGAAAAGCTCAACATGAGTCTGCAGTGTGCACATGCAGCTCAGACAGCCAACTGCATCAAGAGCAGCATGGCCAGCAGGGCAAGGGAAGTGATTCTGCCCATTTACTCTGCTCTTGTCAGACCGCACCTGGAGTACTGTGTGCAGTTCTGGAGCCCTCAGCACAGGAAGGACATGGAAGTGTTGGANTGCAATGACAGGACAAGGGGCAATGGGCTTAAACTGGCAGAGGGAAGATTTAGACTGGATGTTAGGAGGAAGTTCTTTGCAGTGAAGGTGGTGAGACACTGTAACAGGTTGGTCAGGGAGGTTGTGGATGCTCCCTCCCTGGAGGGGTTCAAGGCCAGGTTGGAGGAGGCCTTGAGTGACCTGTACTAGTGGGAGGTGTCCCTGCCTATGGCAGGGGGTTGGAACTAGATGACCCTTGAGGTCCCTTCCAACCTTACCATTCTACGATTCCATGA
Source organism: Eubucco bourcierii (assembly GCA_013396675.1). Lineage (NCBI taxonomy): Eukaryota > Metazoa > Chordata > Aves > Piciformes > Ramphastidae > Eubucco > Eubucco bourcierii. The sequence goes on along the minus strand of VWZE01004544.1, from coordinate 16,304 downwards.
TTCTGCATTTTGGAGTTGTCTATGCAACCTGAGCACCTGATGTGTGCAGAAAGATGCAAGAAGCAATGGTTTTGAAAAGCAGAGGACAGAGCCCCCTCTCTGAAATGCCACATAGCATTTCCACTGAAATTGCAGGTTAATCCATAGTCAGCATGGTTCTCACCTGCAAAAAACAAGCTCAGTAATACCCTTTTTATATGTTAATCCACCTTGAAGCAGGTTCCTACTCCTTCCCTGGTAGCGGTTGTAAAAATCAGCAATGACTTTTTCAAACAATCTTCCCAATTAGCTAGAAAAGGGCAACTGAACACTTAGCGGAACTTCACTGAGGACACTTTGCTGTCGTAACATTTATTTTACATTTTGTGTGCCCTTACTGTGTGCTTGCTCAGTAGGGGAAGGAAAAAAAAAAAGAGAGAGAGAGAGAAAAGAAAGAAAGAAAACATTGAAAGCAATTGGCATTTACTATTAAAGATTTGCAAATACAGTGCCATGTATACCAGTACATAATGAGAATTACTCGTAGCATGGTAATAGTAGAACAGTTACTTAATCTTCCTATGGTGTAAAGACAAAATTTGACAAATTCTAGAAGTCAAAGTTTAATTTTTCTTGGAAGCCTTGTCAAAAGAAATAAATAACAGCTACGTTTAGAAAGGTTGTGTGTGTGTGTGTGTGTGTGTGTGTAAATGGTAGATTTAGATACTATTAGCCTTTATCTGCTTTTGAGAAGCCAGTAGTTTCTCAATAGGAAGCCTGTATCTGCTTTGCTGAGATGTGTAGAATCTATTCTCTTCTCTTTCAGTTTTAAAAGGTCCAACAACTGTCAGAAAACTAAAGGACTCCTTCTTCTGCTTTTGAAAACCCTGCACCTTTCTGCATGCATCAGGTGCATGCAGACCTCTCCAAATCTAGCAATCTGTCATGTCTTTATCATGTCTTTATCAGACACTGCTTTAACTTGTAAATGTAACTACTATTTCTCTTCAATACCTAATAAAAACTTTTTTTTTTTTTAGTTTTACACACAATCTCTTCTATTCTTTAGTTTGTATGTTTACTGTATATTTATTGGTTTTTACATTCAGGTCAGCAGAAGGTTTACTGATCCTTGCCATTAAAAGTCCTATATTAAAAAGTGTTTTAAATTAGAAGTATTCTTGAATTACAATTTTTTTAATACCAAATTTTTTTATTCAATTATATATATATAAAATCTGTTTGGACTTTATTATTATTTTTTTTTTGTGCTAAGACATCTTTCGTTTGGTTTTTGTTATTTTGGTTTGGTTTTGTTGGTTGTTTTCTTGCTTTTTGGTTCTTTTTTATTTGTTTGTTTTTACAGTTTGTTTTGGCTTGTTTTTTGCAATGTTAGAAAAACAGAACTATTACTTATAGATTTCTTCTAATTTATTCCATTAATAAGGAGGTACAAAGATACACCATTCAACTCATTTACATAGGAATAAACAACAGCACAATGTGAAACACAGCACAACGTGGCTATAGGTCATGTTAAAAGAGTTTTAGTATCCATCATAAAATGCAATCCATTGGAAGAGTTATTACCATGTGTACTTGTGCAGTGCTGAATGAGATTCAAACTAGTCATGGCACAGAATCTAGAAGGGAAAGAACTCCAGTGACTTCTAGTATGAATTTAAGATGATTATGGGAATGTTACAGCGTCTTAAGGGAAGAGCAAGAAACATTGAGTGGAAAAAAAGAGGGAATTAAGATGAGGGTTTGCATTTCACTGCTACTTCGACATGGCCTATTACTGAATCTCTGTTAGAAAACCTATGCTTTTTTTTCTTAATTACTTTTATTCATTCTTTGCATTTAGCTGGTTATTAACTCGAGTTTTAAACCAACCTCTTCTCTTATTTTTCGGAAATCACTGCATCTTCATCTTCTTCCTAATGTTTCATTTCTCTATGAAAGAAATTAAAATGAATGCTTAAGGAACGGTCATTTACTTTTCCTTCAAGGATTTCACAATGTACTGCTCATTTCTGTACGCTATTTATTTTTTCCCCCTCACATTATTTCTCATGAAGCTTCTTGACTATGTGTTTAAGGTACATCTACCTTAAGTGAGAAAGTTTACCTTAAATGAGAAAGTACTGTCAGAGGAAGGTGGTTTCTCCATGCAGCTCACAACATTGTTAGAAGTCAATTCAAGTGAGAAAGGTTTGCACAGATATTCACTGGAGTCATGTAAGTTGTGAGGCTGTAAAATTTTATACCCTTTTATTAAAGTGGGTGTGTAAGTGTTCACTCAGGGGCTGTTTTCTTGGGTAAAGATAGAAATTATATCTGCAGACCATTGCATCTCCAGCAGATATCATTGTGGATGATCACTCACTAGTTGTCCCATTACAGAGATGCAACACATTTGTGCAGAAGTCAGAATAAATTTTATTTTGATAAGCATTATAAGCCAAATTTACATGATTTAGTCCTTTTTGCTTTGTTTTACTTTTTCAGGACTAAATCAATAGATAAACATGATTGTTTGCAAAACATATTTAAGTCAACTTGGTATGAGTAGATTAGGATGACTAATTATTCAAAGTCTGTTGCTGTGTATATGCAGGGGGATAACATATGTCAACACTTATCATTAATGAAATTTGAGACAAAGAATGGATGATGAAAAGAAAGCTTATCTAGAGATCAGTAGAGGCACAAATGTGACAGCTATCTGTGTCTGCTACTGATAGTTGCAGACAATCCTGCACTGGTGTTCCAGTTTTTACTAGATTTCAAATATTGACAAGATCATAAATTTTAGAGGAAGATTTAATATAGTATTCTTGTGGTGTCCTTGCAGCTTTTCATACCCTTTTAAAGAGTACAGTTTCAGTTCCCAAATCCTCACTGACAGGTTTAATTTTAGAGGAACCCTATGGAAATGCCTCCTAGAACTCTGTAAAAATCTCTGTTTAGTGATATTATTTGGGGGGGGCAAATAAAAGCCTTTGATGTGGGATAATCCACTTGACAAAACTGCAGAAGAAAATAACAATGCTAAAAGTGACCTTCAATCAGATAAAACAGTGACCAGAGGAGTACCAAAGACTTTTGAGAGAAGTCATCATCAGTTTGGAAAGATTAAAGAACAGAAAAATCTGTTAAGCATGGAGCAGGACTCCAAGTGAGCTGTGGGAAAGAGCAACACTCAAACCTGTCATGAGACTGCCAAATATGTCACCTCTTTGATATTACTACCCTTGCCTAGGTGAGACAGATCCTGACTGGACACCAGGAGTATCCATTACCCAGATCGCAGGGTGACAACACAGGAGCAGCTTACCTCAGGTGTAACTGTGACTCGGCGGATTTCGTTAATCAAACATAGGTCTGTAGGGTGTGGGGAACTGAAGGGGAGCGCCTGCATCCCCCAAGGTGTGCAAATATTGAGTGTCACAGGAGTATAGAAGAAAGGAAGTTTTGTTTAAGAATTGCAGAAGGGTGTTCATTAACATTTTGTAACTATCTGCTTAGCTACTGTGTTACAGATAGTGACCCTGAAGATTAAATTCCATGATTAAGTTAATTACATGTTGTAAATAAACCAATGCTGTGTTGACCAGCATAATTGTGATTGTTTGGGAGTTCCCCGCCCCCCACACTTTGCAAAATAACCCAGACTAGAACTCTGCTGGCTGGAAGTTAAGGAATAAAGCTCTATTTACAGCTCAGCACAATGTACAAGCAGATATATACACCATATACAGGAATATTTACAGAAATATACAAGTTAAAGGTAATACAGAAACACAACTCCCCTCCCAGAAATCAGAGACCCCAGGAGGGGCTCCCAACCACCCTTCCACCTTCTCCCAACCCCTATACCTTACCCCAAGGTTTGCCTTACACGCAAGGTGAGCTTGGAGGATCGGCCAGGGGGGTTAGAAGAAAAGTGGTTACTGAGATTATTATTATTAGAGAGAAGCCAGAAGCTAGACAGCCTGAGACACTGCGCACCAGAGAACTCTATGTTTTGAGTTCTTTTCTTAAACATCTCATCAAGCCTATGAGTGAAGTAGACATCACCATGTTTTCCTTTTCACATCCTATAATAAAATTTTCTCTATTAAAATATTCCAGTTAGCTCACACTAATAATCGAAGAGACTTCATTTGTACTTGATCTGTTTGGCTTGTCACTGTGAGTGAAAAATTTCATCTGATGACTGAGGTGGCCTCATAGCTACTTCCATTTCCATCCTGTGCGGCTCCATAACTCCCCTCTCCTTTGTACCATCCCTGCTCCTTTACACCTGCTTGCTGCAACAGGAGATGATCTGTGTTTGCATTATCCTCACACCGAGCCTGGGCTCTTCAAGGTGAGAAGTGGGGCTTGCACAAGGGAAGCAGCAGAAGTCTTCAGTTCAGTGGTGTGGGAAAGTTCCTCCTTGTGTGATCATCATCATGTGAAATAAACCCAGAGAGAGAGTTATTTTTTTCACATAGAAGAACTTGAAGTTACTGTTCCGACAGCAGATCAAAGAGTAGTTTTGAGTGCCAACCTTCAACTAATGGCTTTCCAGAAGTGATGATTTGGATCTATCCATGAAGATCTTTGCTGTAAATAAAATATTTTAAAGTTTTTACATTAGCTCCATGCCTTCCAGGCACCACACCAAGGCCTACCACATGCCAGCACCCAGAAGCCAAGAGATCAAGATTGTTTATACATTGCCGTTTTATCCCTCTCAGCAAACCAATGAATGATATAGAGAGTTTATCATTATTATTCTTTCACATCCAGCAATTTAATTAATTTAGTTTTTGCACTGAGCTTTCAGGAAAGTTCTGGTTTCACTTATTGGAATTTTCCCATAAATCTTAAACTACCACGTTCACCTGGGAACAAATCAATATATTTTCCAACTAACCCACAGAGTATCTGAAGAACTGCAGCTTGCTTAGTCCACATGAAAATAAGTGCAGTTTGAAGCAGCAACACACATGGTTTGAGATAACAATCTGTAATACTCTCTGACTGTCAAACAGCTTAAGTAAAATCCTGAATCACATCATAGTCATCTAGTGCCCTGACCTGGCTTAACACAGTCAGGATTTCACCCTCTACTGAATCAAGCTAGTTTTAACTCAGTTACAAAACAAGGCAGAGTTTTAGCCACTCTGACATAAAAGAGTGTCAATAAGATGTGAGTTTTATTTCATTTTCCTTGTTAGGGATTCTTAGACGTTTCCTCCATGCTGATTCTATGCTTCTCAAAACACTTCACAGATTTATTCCTAGCATTTTTACAGTTTCACAAGTGAACAGAAAGAAGCAGTTGAATACAGAGGAGCTCAGCCAAAGTAAGGAGGTCCAACCATCACTTGCAAGTAATGTTAGAGCAATCTTCAACTTTCTACCCTGACTAACCGGGGGGCCACCAGGCCCCCCGGCCTTTTAGAACCCACTCCCATTCACCCAGTGTGCACCATGGGTACTCACCAGCGGTCACAGGAGGAGGATCCCTCTGCCCAGATGGGCAAGCTTAGGGCTTCTGCCTTTCCTGGGTCTGGTTATAAAGGAGATCAGGTAGGGAGGGCAAAGTGGTTACACCTGGAATAGGAGGACTGAAGCCAGGTGTTCTGTGTTTGGGAGAAAAAGCTGTGTGGGGTGGGAAAGGGGCAGATACCATGGAAAAGGGATAGTGGTGCTGAAAGGAGGGAAGTGGAGAGGAAAAAGATTGAGAGGAAAAGGGTGGAGATAGAGATGAAGAGAGGAAGGTAGGGGAAAAGGAGGGAGATGAAGAGGAAGGGAGAAAGATGGGGAGAAAGAGGAAGATGGAGAGGAAAAGAAAGAGATTGAAAGAAAAGGAGAAAGATGAGGGAAAACAGGAAATGGAGAGGAAGGAGGGAGATGAGGAAGAAGGGGGATTTAAAAAAGTAGAAAAAAAGAAGAAAACTGGATTGTAGTCTATGCATTGAAACCACCCTTTTCATGACCAACCCTTCATCATTTCTGCTTGGAGTAGTAACCAGACATCTTCACCAATGTACTATGTTGGCTGAAGAAGAGCAAGTCACACCTAAGAGGAAAAAAATGAGGAAATAAAGAGGAAATCTAAGAAAAAAAGATGGAAAAGAAAAACAAATACAAATTATAAAATACATATATGCAAAGCCTGAGGTCTTTCAGCAAGTTCTCCATGGGACAGCAATGTGCCCTTGTGGCCAAGACGGTCAATGGTATACCAGGGTGCATCAGGGAAAGTGTGTCTNATGTACTATGTTGGCTGAAGAAGAGCAAGTCACACCTAAGAGGAAAAAAATGAGGAAATAAAGAGGAAATCTAAGAAAAAAAGATGGAAAAGAAAAACAAATACAAATTATAAAATACATATATGCAAAGCCTGAGGTCTTTCAGCAAGTTCTCCATGGGACAGCAATGTGCCCTTGTGGCCAAGACGGTCAATGGTATACCAGGGTGCATCAGGGAAAGTGTGTCTAGCAGGTCTAGGGAGGTTCTTCTTCCCCTCTACTCTGCCCTGGTGAGCCCACACCTACAATACCATGCCCAGTTTTGGTCTCCCCAATTTGAGAGAGACAGGGATCTGTTGGAGAGAGTCCAATGGAGAGCCATAGGGGTGATTAGGGGCATTGAGCACCTTGCCTATGAAGAGAGACTGAGAAACCTGGGGTTGTTTAGTCTGGAGAAGAGAAGGCTGAGGGGAGATTGAGGGGATCCAATCAAGGTCTATAAATATCGGAGGGATGGGAGTCAAGCAAATGTGGCCAGTCTCTTTTTGGCGGTCAGCAGTAATAAAAGAAGGAACAATGGATAGAAACTTGAACATAGAAAGTTTCAGCTCAACATGAGGAGAAAGTTCTTTACAGTGAGGGTGACAGAGCACTGGAACAGGCTACCCAGAGAGGTTGTGGAGTCTCTTTCTCTGGAGAGTTTCAAAACTCACTTGGGTGCATTCCTGTGAAGACTGCCCTGGATGATCCTGCTTTTGGCAGGGGTGGTTGGACTTAATCTCTGGAGGTGCCTTCCAGCCTTTAACATTCTGTGATTGTGTAATTCTGTGATGAGCTGCATTGATCATTAGCTGATTTAAAGGACTTCTGTTAGGTGTTTTTTACTTGTGACACTATAGCTAATATTTTTTTAATTACTCCCTAAATAATTTCAGAGTAATATTTCCTATAATTTTACATGATTAGCAGAGGACTACTGACCTTTATTCTACAATCTTTCAAGAGTCTAGGATATGTACATTTCCAAGAAAAAAAAAGATCTTTTTATAAAAACAGTACAACTCCATTGACCTTATTAATGTTTTCCACTTCCCACTGAAACCTTTTATTTCGGGTTTGGTTAATTTTTGGGTTTGGTTTTTTGTTTCGTTCTGTTTTGTTTTTCTTCCCTGAAACCCTAAAAAGAATGTAAGATTTCATTACTGGGTAGCAGATATTTAAACTGTTTATTCGATCCTTGGTTCTGCCATTGGGACTTCATTTTGCTGTCACCTGACAGACACAGAGGGGAAGGATACATAATGGATGAAAATCTGGACTACCTAAATTCCTATCAGTAGTGTCCTAGTGGAAATAAGAAAAAGAGGGAGTAATAGGCTTCCTGAAGCCAGAGAATAAATTTTTATTTTATCTCATCCAAGGCAAATATACTTGTCTCCCCTTGTACCTTTTTCTCATAAAGTAAAAGTAAAATCCAAACATACAACCCCAGCATACCAGACCATTCCTACTTAAGGCTCTAATTTAGATAAGAAGAGATACAGTGGTAAGAGCTTCTGCATGCGAAGCCAACACATCACTTATGATTTAAACTGTCATTGTCATATGTGAGGAGTTGTTTACCTTAATGATATCGCTTTGTGCATGGAAGAAAGGAGAACAAAACCCCCACTTCTCCTAAGCAGAGAAAGGTGACTGAAGGTTGAAGACTGATCACATCCCTATGACAAGCAGTCTTGTGCTTCCATAGTGGAAGGAATTTGAAGAGGAGCAACATTTAGTCTCCTTACTCTTTTTTTCACTCTTTCAGTTCTGGTGCTCCCAGTCTGCTACTCATTTATGGATCTCTGCATCAGCAACAGCTCCTTTTAGCTGCAGTTTCCATACAGATTAATGGCAAGCTGTGTAGAAGAAGAAAAACAGCAGGATAAATCCCCCATGTTATACGCTGAATGCATGTAGTATATTTTAAGAGAGATAGAAATTTTCATAGTTTCTTTTTTTTGTTGGTTTTTTTGGCTCTTGCTTCTTCTCTTAAGATAGGAGAAGATTTCAACCAAAAACCACATTTGGAATGTGATACACTGTTTTACTTCATTTCTATGAAGTATCTGAAGGGGGCCTACAGGAAGGCTGGGGAAGGATTACTTACAAGGTCCTGCAATGACAGGACAAGGGGCAGTGGGTTTAAACTGGCAGAGGGGAGATTTAGACTAGATGTTAGGAGGAAGTTCTTTACAGTAAGGGTGGTGAGGCACTGGAACAGGTTGCCCAGGGAGGTTGTGGATGCTCCCTCCCTGGATGTGTTCAAGGCCAGATTGGATGAGGCCTTGAGTAACCTGTACTAGTGGGAGGTGTCCCTGCCTATGGCAGGGGGTTGGAACTAGATGATCCTTGAGGTCCCTTCCAACCTTACCATTCTATGATTCTATGATTCTATGATTCTATTCCCATTTGTTGGTGTCTTTTGTTACCCTTATAAAGACTACGTTGTCTTTTTGTCTGTTCTTGGTGAGAATTAGCTATCAGAGTCAGCTGATAAACCACAACATCGATTTCAAGGTGGTCTGTCATCATCAATCATTTTTGGTGTCTCCACCTTGTGCTCATAAATTGAATTTTTCGTTTCAGAAGGGTGAAGATTCTGTGAGATGAATTTCAGCATTATCTTTCTGTGTTGTAAGGAATGTATTTTAGATTTTACCAAGTGGAAAACATCAGACATGTTTGGTGTCTGAGCACATTGTCTTGCTCTGCACTGAAAGAGTACATGACTCTTGCTCCCTTCTAAGTGTAGGGTAAGGGTGCAATCGTTTGAAATAGCTGTGATTGAACTCAGCATGTAAAGCTCCAAAGCACTAAAGAGGGAACTGATTTTTACCTTAAAATATATATCTCAAAAATGCCACACATCATTTTCCATAGCAGGCGACCATAAAATAGCTCTCTCTTGACCCATCACTAAAACGTTAGGGTTACTTCTGCTATTCTGCCAAACAAGACAAAATACGATCTGCTTCCTTGAGTGAGTAGCTGCGGGAAGGTTTATGACTGATTCTATATTGTATTTGAATATGAGTTCTTCAAAGCCTACATACCCAGTGACACTATGTCATCATTTCAACAGTGCTGAGGAACACTGATTTCAAAGCACATCCCACCATAAATCCTACTTGTTTGTCCATGGCACTGTTAAAACCGATTATTTTCTTCCCCGTTTGTAATTATAAATGTAGAATTTATTTTGTCCACACAATGGTGTCGTCGCTATGCACTTTACCCTCGTGTTTTGCTGATCTTCTTGCCAAAGCCTCTGCTTTAAAAGTCAAATTTGTTTTAAAGGCCTTACAATATTTATTCACAATTAAATTCAGGGAGCAGTTCAAAGACAAATCCCAACATATATATCAACCTATACTGGTTCAAGTTAGTGCCTCATAAAACACTGCTAACTGCCTGCACTCTAAAGTAGATGAGTTTTGTATTTTATTAGACCAGAAGTGGGAAATGAATTCTCTAACTGGAATTCCACTGATGACAACTTTACACCCCTGTCACTCCCATAAAGTTCAACCTGAGGGACCACTGAACCATACCACTGTAGATTTCAATTCCTAGGTTTATTCATGGGAACAGAAGGCACTAAACCAAAGTGTTAGAGATGATCGTAACCTCTGAAAATACAGACAGCATTTTGTGGGTTTCATGTGCACTTAAGTCAGAAAATGGTCGGCTGCTTCTGCCAGTTAGTGCCTTGCTGACAATTATGACTTTAGAAAGTCTCCTTCAGGGTGAAAAATTTAAATATGTCTTCTGGTACTTGGAACAAATACGGCAGAACCACTAAGCTTCAGGTAAATTTTTTTTGGTGAAGCCCTGCTGTTAGCCAATTTACTATTAATAGAGAATATTTCTCAGAGGCATGTAAATACGAGGAAAAATACAAAAGTTACTTTTTGACAAAAGTAGTCCTGATCTTGGCATAATGAGTATGATCTTCAAATTACATGCCTTCTAATTTGCTCTTCTTAGCAATTATTACTTATTTATTATTACTTTTTCTGTATCTTGTGCTGAGACATTTGAGTTTAGAAAGATTTTTTTTTCCTCTACAGTGATTTCAGATACCATTACTTACCCTTATAATATACAGTTTCTGTAACACTGAGTAACCTCACATTGGAACATCTCTTTTTAATCTCCAGTGATACTAAATATCTACTCTCTCTGATAAGCTGTGTTTTGGGGTGAGTATGAAACATTCAACATTCAATTACTGCACTTTTGTTATTTTAGGGTTAAGTCAATTTTAGTGAGCATCTAGTTTAGATCTTAAGGACATTCAAGACTCTTTGTACTTGCAAGGTAAAGCTAAACAGTTAACAGAGGTTGTTAAAGAAATTTTGTGAGTTCAAGTAATTGACTGTGTGAGCTAAAGTAAGTGTGATTTGTTGGTGTTCTAGCTAAAGGTAAAGACACAGATGTAAAGGTCAAAGTTGTTTTCCTGAAGACTTGGTTTCATAATTTGCTGATGACTCAGGTTCACATTAACTCTTCTGTTTAATTACATTTCATATCTTGAACAAGGTAAGTGAGTGTAAATCTGTGAGGTTTGTCCTAGTGCTGTAGAAATAGCTCTTGTTCATCCTGGAACTTACAGTAATATAATACTGAAGTTCTTATGAATAGTCAGAGGAAAGTGGGAGATCACTACCCAGTTCACCACAAGGATTAATGGACCATGTCACTGCTAAAATGTAATGAGTTCTGGCATAAGAATTCCCACCCTGCAGAGGAATCATTTAGAGAACAACTTGTCAGCCCCACATGCTTCAGTGAGTGACCTGCTAGAATATTCATTAAGCATAGCCATTTGGTTGAATATTTCTAGCAGAAGCTATTTTTGCATGGAAGTGCCTTATGGAAGATCTGAAAATGCATCATAAAGAAAGGAAATGCTTTATTCCTGCATGCTGAAAATCGCCTTCATGAATGCAAGTCTGAAAGCAATTTGAGAATACTTTGGTTTTTTAATGGGAGCATGACCTAAGCCTTTAAGCTGTGAATAATTCGGGCTATTTATTAATCTGATCACAAGCTACGATGTCTGCTCATCATTTAATATATTTACAAGTTTTTCTTACTGAGCATTTTTTGCACGAATTGTAGTATTACTTTTTAAGACAGTTTTGTACTTTAGTTTGAAAGGTTGTTTGTTTTTTTTCTTCAGTGGAGCAGTCATCCATGAAATGGTAAACTTGGTAAATATTGTGTCTTTGGGACATCAAGCTTGAAAGGCTTGTCAGCAGAATTAGTTCTTCCAGTTCTCAGACTGTTACAGTTCACTAGCTGGATCCATGAGGAAAGAACAATTTGAGCACAGGTCAGGATCCTGCTGTCATTATTTTTACAGCAGGTTTCACCAATGTGCTTGCTCTATAGTGACACTGAGAGCAGCAGGTCTGGTGTGGCACAGGGCTGGTGTGCATGGAAGGAGTAATTTGACTAGACAGGTAGTGCATGCATTGGCAATTAAAAATCTTCATACAGTTAACTGTTCATTAGGGAAGAAATCCAGGCTATTTAACTAAATCAATGTTTGATATTAAACAAAGCTATGGGAGACAAAATACTCATGGATTAATAGAAAATACATTTGAGTCATCACATTGAATCCTTACGAGCAAATTTCCATAGCAGGTAAAATGCTAGCTCTTGTTGAAAATAAGGTAAGATGGGAAAAGAGAGTATCATAGCATATTTCATATTATGAATTGTGGATACTCAAGGAGAGATATTCCAGTTTGTCCCAGCAAAGCAAAGAAAATGGGAGACTCTCATTACAGTATATTACCTGCACAGAATGTATTCCACACCTGCCTCTTAAACTAAGCATACTAGCTTCATCATAACAGTAAGACTTCTCATATGTCAAGTTCCTTTGAACCTGAACAGGTAGTTTTTGAAAGAAGAAGCAAATCTGATCTATTTTGGCTGTATTTGTTTTAGCAGCATATTTGTTTTCTATTTCACACCCTTCACAGATTGTCATCAAAAACCTGTACTTTTGTGGTGTGCAGAATAGATTAAATGGACATAATCAAGGAGGTCTTACTGAAGTTAGAAGAGCACCAAAGCTGTGTCACTGTTTGCTTCTTTCCATCTACCAAAACTCAGTAAAAAATGGGTCAATGTCTTAAGTGTAAACAAAAGTTCTTTCTTTCTTGTTAGTCTATGCTCATTCTTAATTCCTAAGAGAATGTTCAAATTTCTGCAAAATAAGACATGTTTCTATCTCTTTAAAAGGCAAGGTAAAATATCTCTTTTTCCCAAAGCAGATTTGCCTATCATTAAGACCAGCTGGAGCGTTTGCAGAGTCAAAGACTACCAAACTGGAACTGCCAAGGCTGGTGGCACAAGGAAGCTTGGCAAAGTCACAAATAATGACCAGACTACATTTTATTCACAGGATTGCTCCAAGTTCCCTTTGCTTGCAGTCTTCCTCCTGCTGTATCTTTCCTCATGCCAAACAATGCCACCAGCCACCTTTCATCTTCCTTCCCTAACAAACTTCCCATTGTTCTGTATGAACAAACCCTATCATGCTTTTTTTGCCTTGCAAAATGACATGCTGAGTTTTGAGAAGCAGACCAGAACCAGCGTGGTGGTCTCACTCTTGGATCCACAGCTTTTCCCTCTTCCAAAAGCAATTTTTCTTGCAGTTAACTCCCACAGGCAGTTTTCATAGGATGCTCTAGGTCCCTTTCTTTTTTTTTTTTTTTCATTCCAGACCAATACTTCGCCACCTTGACTGGCGTTCAGTTTTACAGTAAAATGCCTGCCCATGTCCTATACCCAAGGCTGATTAATTCTCTGTAAAACAGTTGGGCCTGACTGTCCACAGCTACCTATCTCTGGTTTTCTGTGCTGAAGTATAAAGCTGTCCTGTTACAACACAGACAACTGTGGGTAAGAAGGAATTGTAGTGAAGAAAAGGTGTTTCAGGATGGACGTCTCCAAGGAAATGAAAGCAATACTGCAGCCTCCAGCAAGAAGACACAAAGAAAGAAAGGATAAAATCTTTTAGATTGCATCCGGGATGAAATTCTTGATACTGCTGGCAGTAGGATTTCACAGGGATCAACAAAATCAGAATTTTGCCAACTTCTCCAGTCTAAACTGGCTACATACATGAATTTCATCTATTTTTTTTAGCATACTGAAATAGCCAAAATGCTTTTCTGAAGTTAATTCTCCTAAACAAAACAAAACAAACAAACAAAAAACACCTAACATTTTAAAATGAGGAAGTAATCCACACATAAAGAACCGGTGAAAGTAGCTTTTTTGCTTTAAACTCCTCCATGAGCATAATTAAAGTCACAGCCAAACATTAGCAAATGCATCAATGAGGATCATGTCAATATGTTTTTATTTCTCCACTCTTTGCTTTTACTGTTATAAATGCAATACAAAATATATCTGGAAGACAACTGACCTAGAGAATCTCAGATCTGCACTACAGTGCAAAAGTGAAATTTAATGAAAGTTGTATGGTGGATCAACCTCAGCTGGTTGTCAGATCCTCAGCCAGCTGCTCTCTCACTGTCCTTCCTCAACAGGACAGGGAAGGGAAAAAAAATTTGGTAATATCCTGAGTCAAGATAAACCAGGGAAATCACTTACCAGTTACTGTCATAGGCAAAGCAGATCAACTTAGGAAAATTAATGTAATTTATAGCTGATTAAAATGAAGTTGGGCAGTGAGAAACACAAGCAAAGATTAAAATTTCCTCTATCATAACAGTTCCACTATGCTGCTGCTGCTGCTTCTTCTTCACACTTTTCTCCCGTTCCAGCTTAGATCCTTCTCACAGTCTATAGTCCTTTACAAGCTGTTCCAGTGTGAATCTTTCCACAGACTGCAATCCTCCAGGGTAAACTTGTTCCAGTGCGGGCCCTCCATGGGTCACAGCTTCTGTAAGAGATTATTCCCTTCTCCTGAATGGTATCCTCCAATGTCTCAATATTATGTCTTGATTTTGACAGATGATGATGATGATTATATTATCTATTTATAACTTCACATATTTCATAGTAATAAAACATTACCTGCAAACACATCTACCAACAGGGTCACAAGATTCTGTTTCTTCAAAAACATCTCATGGAACAAACTCTGGTTAAAACTGAAGTTGGGGAAATTCCATCTTTACACCAGAAGCACAGAAATTTGCTGTCATGGGATGTCACACCTTTCTGTGAATAAACACACAATCACATTTTACTGAAACCCTGTTCTCAAGGTGAGTCTGCTGTTGATTTTAATACTGGTGGATGTTCAGCTTAAGGAGCTTTTTGAAAGAACTTGAGATTTTGATCCAGATTCTGTTCATTTGAAGCTTGCTCCATTCTTATACTCACTGCCAAATGGACAACATGTGAAATGACTGTTTGACTATTCTGAATAGCATCACAAATACTATTCCCATTTTAAGCAGTTTTTTTTAATTTGTATAGGAAAATAAAGAAGCAGTATGCTAAAAGATCATTGGAAAATCATTGGAAATAGTCAAATCCTCCTGAGGCTTTGGGAGGTTGATGACAATAAGAACATCTGAAAAGGTTAATGCCACTGTATCAAAAAAGCACATCCTTTAAATTCATGCAAAGGTTCTTCTGAGTTCCTCGGGGCTATTTTGTCAAGAAAGAGCAAACACTATAATTCTTTTGGTGATTAGTTCATATTTTTACAAAGGCTAGCATGTGATACTTTACCAGCTTTTTCTACTGCAAAATTAATGAGTGATATCTGTTCATCATCATGTGTGAAGACATGCTGTGGTTTCTTCAACTGGATTGCCTTTGGTAGAAAGCCAGCAGATATAGCAGATTAATGAACTCCTTGTTAGCACTCAAAATGCTGTTCTAACAATACCATCTGGATGGCTGTTGGAATCAACTTGAATCCTGCTGATGAGAGCTGGAGTTCAGTCAATGATTAGTGTCCTCTACAGGAGTCTTTAAAAAGGGTGATTAATCAGCTGGATGGAGTGATTGGTTAGTTTTAATTGCATAGTTTTTTTAGGTCAGAAACTTAGATAATAAAGACAGAAGACTTGAGTAATAAATGCTTTAAAAACTCGTCAGAATGAAAACAGGCTTTTTAGGCTTTTTTGGTTTCACCTAATAAGCAGTGACCCTGACAATCTACTTCCTTGTCTGCATAAATTGCAGTCCTACATAATTTCACCAATTTAAATCCACAGGCATTGGGTCATTTATGCAATCATTCAGTCTTTTGTTTCCTAGGTAACAGACTTGTCAAGAGATGGAATATGGCCACCCACTTTCTTATGCTTTATTATTTGTTCTCATGCTAATCCATATAATTGATTAGTTTCTTTCTCGTCCTCCACTTCTTGCCTCTTTGCATTTAGTTATTTTGTTTAGTTGGGTGTTGAATAGAACATTTATTTACTTCACCATTTGTACAGAAAACAGACAAGTGTCTAGATGAGATGATTTAAAACTTGACAAATTAATATACTAAAGGGTGCCTGCAATCTGCAGGTGAACCTTTTTTTGTTTTTCCTACCAAGAGAAGGAAGAAACACATCTTTGCAAAATTCAACAGCTCTGCAGTTAAATTGAGTAAAGAATACAAAACGTTTTTTTTTCCTTTGTATCACTTTCAGATCAATACGTAGATTTCAGGACCAGGATTTCTCTACTTAAATTTCAATTAGATTTTGCACTTAAAATAACAGCAAAATAAATTTGCCCATCACATCCTCTATCAAGACTGACTATTTTTATGGTTTGGAAAAATTATTTGTCCTCTCTGTACAGATTACAAAATATTTTCTATGCTACATCAAACAAACATAATTGTCAAAAGTCTTCTGTTACCTCTGTTGGGGTTGATAGTTTTAAACAAGGTGATGATATCTGTGTTTTTAGAAATATTCCTAATAGATCTCATTTGCAACCTTTTGTTCCTGACCAACACAATTTTCTCCAGACAATACCAATTTTCTGGCTGTGAAGGTTTGGGAGTTCCCCACCCCCCCA
>VWZE01004540.1:87585-101154 GCA_013396675.1 Eubucco bourcierii | reverse complement strand
TACCATTCTATGATTCTATGATTCTATGATAATTCAGGGTAATTTGAAATAGTTCTACCTGCTAATTTCAAACTTTTTTTTTTTTTTAATATCAAGGATATTTCTAAAAGAAATCTAGAAAATTTTCAAGTGTCAGAATAAAGCTGTTCTGATTTGGTAGGGTTTTTTTGGTTGTTTTGAGGCTTTTTTTTTTTAGTAGCTTTGTTTTTTAAGGTCAGGAAATTGGGAATACTTGAAAAAAAAAAAATGATGTGTTTTGATACACCTGAAACTTGGGTTTCTTAGTTGAAAATAATAAGTATTAAAAAAAAACAACAAACCAAAACCCCTCATCTAATGAATGTAATGGAGAATCATTATAATAAAATACTTCCAATGGAACTAGAACAACTTAATGTGAAAAGCACCAGAATGTCTGCGACATGGAGTATTGAGTCTACCACCCTTGAAAGGGGAGCTGCAGTTTAATCATCCATCCAACATTTTCCTTTGGTTTTCTTATTATCAAATATGCAACAGCACACAGGAAATGTGCAGTTCTGTGAAGGATGATTTAAAAACACCACCACCAAAAAAAAAATAAAATATATCTGCTTAATGGCTGTGGAATGGTTTGGAAGTCATGATGATAATTATGATGATTTCACAGACAAATTATCAGAGAAGAAAGAAACTCATATTTAGAGCCCATAGACTGAGTATCTTTAATCCCCTCCAGTTGTCCACTGTGTACAGTATATACAGTACAACATAGAGCAATATAGAGAACAAATATAACTGATTAAAAAACTGGGCTGAAGTAGTAATAGAAGTATATATTTCAAATATATTTCAAGTCTGTGCTGAAATGCTGTCCCACACTTAGAATGCAAAATTTAGGATTGGAAATGCTAAACAGTCCTGGTTAAACTCTTAAGTCAAATGAGACAGTTAAACATTTCTCAATGCTTAGCATCGTATTTAGATAATTTATCTACTTCTTTCCCCTGAGAGGTTGATGAATATTATCACAGAATGGTAAGGTTGGAAGAGACCTCAAAGCTCATCCAGTTCCAACCCCCTGCTATAGGCAGGGACACTTTCCACTAGTACAGGTCACTCAAGGCCTCATCCAACCTGGCCTTGAACACCTCCAGGGAGGGAGCAGCCACAACTTCCCTGGGCAACCTGTTCCAGTGTCTCACCACCCTCACTGGAAAGAACTTTCTCCTACCATCCATTTTAAATCCCCCTTCTGCCAGTTCAAACCCATTGCCCCTTGTCCTGTTGTTGCAAGGCCTTGTCAATAGTCCCTCCCCAGCCTTCCTGTAGCCCCCTTCAGATACTGGAAGGCTACTATGAGGTCTCCTGGAAACCTTCTCTTCTTCTCCAGGCTAAAGAACCCCAAATCTTGCAACCTGTCCTCATAGCAGAGCTGCTGCAGCCCTCTTATCATCTTCATGGCCCTCCTCTGGACCCTCTCCAGCACTTCAATGTCCTTCCTGTGCTGGGGGCTCCAGAACTGCACACAGGACTCTAGGTGGTTTCTGACAAGAGCGGAGTAAAGGGGCAGAATCTGCAGGCAGTTCACAACAGTTTCTACGAGGTCTCAATCATGGAGGTACCCACAGCAAGAAACCAAGCACTCTGCTTTCTGTGATAAATTACAGAAGCAAAAGGACAGAGATAAGGAGGATAGGTCTGGAAAAAACAGAAACTGGAAAAAGCTTGGTGAAATATGAAACATTTTATTAACAAAATATCTTTAAACATCTGGGAAGTCCTCCACTTTCTGTGAACTTCACTTTTTTTTTTTTGTTTTTTTGCTTGTTTGTTTCCAATGTAAAAAGGGAATAAAATTAGAAGGAAGTCATGTTGATTTTTCAACTTGTCTTTTTTTTTTTTTTTTTAATATATGTATATATTTCTTGCTTCCTCTGGATGAGGCAATAAGTCTGTATGTGCATAATCTTAAAGGAACAGTGGAAGGAGAATGCCTTAGCAAATCTGTAAGTCTTTGGCTTCTGTGTGCTGGTACAAGGCAGAAGGGAAGGATTTCTACTTCCATTTTTAAATTCAAGATGATCTTCTAGGACCCTGATATATCTTTTAAATTTATTTATAAATACCTTTTAAAAAATGATATTTTACCTCTCTACTTTCTTTGGAGAAGCAAAGCTTCAGTTAAACCTTCAAACTGTATCAGTAATCAATTCAGAAAGCAAATCTGGCAAAGTTAATTTCCTACAAAAGAGCATATATAAATATAATGATTACTCCTGTAGACCAACAGATTCCTTCATGATTGTTTTTAGACTGTGAGAGGAAATGTGGTTTTAACTAGCTAGTGCAAAGGTCTCTAACTATAGACAAATCTTTCAGTAGCAGTATTGGTGCAAATGAGCAGCAGTAGTTGGGGATCTCAAGTGCCTAGGAGACGTCGAGTAGATGAAGAGTTAAATATTTGTAGATGGGGAGGAAAGGAAAAAACCAAAAAACTTCTACTATACTTCTACTTTTAAGGAAATGTGCTGGTGTTTAGTTAGCAATGTCTGTCTTGAGGATAATTATTTTTTTGGATAATGAGCATGTTTTTAGCTTAGATGGAGAATTTTGGCAGAGAGCAGATTCATTTTGGTTTTCATCAATGCAACAGAAGATGCTTCCATCAGAATAAATTACATAAATGCTAAACAAAAAGCGTGAATGACCTCATAAGAAACCACGATGACTGTTACTAGCACAGGTTTGTGGGATTGTGGGGGGGAAAAGAAGAAAAAAAAAAAAAAAGAGAGCCTTTTTAACTATAGGGTTAGCTTCAAGCAGCCTTTAAAAAGTTGGAAAGTTGCTTTTACAGAACCTAACAAAATAAATCTCAAGCTATGTACTGCAAGGTTGCTGACTGATATGTTTGGGGGAACAAAGTATTTGCATGTCTGAAATGACAGGATGAATTGAAGATGTTTTCTTGAGCCTAAACAACATATTGTTCTGTTTCCTTTCTGTTCCTTTTATTTATTTATTAATTCTCAGTGGTACCTTTGAAATAGAAGGGCTCTTAAATTGGTTATGAGGTTCCATTTAGAATTTCCAACCAATAGCCTTTTTTTTTTGTTTAAGGTGGGTCATCTTTTCCCTCTTTATAGAATAAAAGACACATAAAGTACAAATTGGAACATCTTAATTGTGTTGTAGATATAATTATTATAGTTCTTGCTGGGGAACTTTCAGTTCCATTTAATAATAGGCATTAACGCATTCCTGTATGAATAAATGGGGGAAGAAGTCAAACGGGCAGGAAGAGCATTTTCTCCTGGTCTTGTCACAGATGTTTGTCTGACATTGGCTGGCTTTAAGAGGTTGACACTATCTATTTTAAAGAAATTATTTCTAATTTAGCTTCCTTTCTAATTTTTCAAACTCTCAGCCTCGAGGTTTAGTTTACTCTGCTGTTGGTGATCTGGATTCAATATTTAGCTCTGGGTTCAATATTTAGCTCTGAAGTACAGGTTTGTGCTCTATGGAGATCCATGTTTTTACTGTGTGATTCAACCAAAATACTTGGATATTTAGTGATTTTACAATGATCGCTTGCCGATAGCTTTTTGAAGTAATTTCATTTTATGTATACAACTGTGACATTCTTGTCAACATTTTGATCTGAACTGCACCATATATGGCTCTAAAGATTTACTCACTGCTTAAGCTTCTGAGTGTTGTCCAAGATTAGGACATGGAAGTGTTGGAGCGGGTCCAGAGGAGGGTGCGAAGATGCTCAGAGGGCTGCAGCAGCTCTGCTATGAGGACAGACTGAGAGAGTTGGGGCTCTGCAGCCTGGAGAAGAGAAGGCTTCCAGGAGACCTCGTAGTAGCCTTCCAGTATCTGAAGGAGGCCTACAGAAAGGCTGGGGAGGGACTATTGACAAGGTCTTGCAACAACAGGACAAGGGGCAATGGGTTTAAACTGGCAGAGGGGAGATTTAGACTGGATGTTAGGAAGAAGTTCTTTCCAGTGAGGGTGGTGAGACACTGGCACAGGTTGCCCAGGGAAGTTGTGGCTGCTCCCTCCCTGGAGGTGTTCAAGGCCAGGTTGGATGAGGCCTTGAGTGACCTGTACTAGTGGGAAGTGTCCCTGCCTATGGCAGAGGGTTGGAACTAGATGATCCTTGAGGTCCCTTCCAACCTTAACATTCTGTGATTCTATATCCTTTCTATTCTATGCCAGAATTCCATTATGATTGTCATAACAAACTGACCAGTACCTCTGAAGTACACAATTTCTACTATCCTAAGGGTAGAAGTATGAATGAAATATTTAGGTTTTGAATTATTTCAGGTGTGTGTCTGTGTGTATAAGTGTTCCTTTTTGTGTACTACTGCTTTTTTGTATCTGTGTACTAGATGCCATTTTTATGATGATGACATTAACCATCTTGGGTAATTTTCATCTTTCATTTGCATCTTTCAGTTCTTGAAACTAGTATCTTGACACCCTATGACAAGAAGTTGACAGTAGTGAGTGACACCCATCCAGATAATGAAGCAACAGAATTATTCTATCAACTTAGATTGAAGGTCCTCCTTTGAAGGTTATTCTTTGGCTGATAGTTCAGTGCTAGCTCCCAAACACTTGGTGTGTGTTTTTTGCCACCAGTTACATTTACAAATTGTGATTTAGTAATCAGAGTTGATAAACCAAATCAACATTAAAAGCAGGCAAGTAAGCAAGTTCCATAATTCAGGTATGGTATGTTTTATCTTTGTATCTTCTCTGTGCAGGAGGGGAAAAAACCCCACAATGACTCAGGGAACTGTGCTTAGTAAATCAGAGCTTTCCTTTGTGAGATTTGTGAATAGAAGCCAGCTTTCTTCCTTAGGCCATCATGGAAAGCATAGTGATGATAATAGGAAGAGTCAACAGAGTTTGTAGCAGGAACATCCTGAATAAAGCACCAGATTTCAGAGATTGTAACCTTAGATATAGGAAGTCTTACATTCTTATAGTTTTCCCGAGGCAAATCTACAGTCTGAGGACTTTCATGTCTTTCTGAGCTTCTGTTCTTATTTTCACTGGATTCTAACTGAATGAGAAGGGTTTTTTTTTATTTTATTTTATTAAAATATATATATATATATATAT
The DNA here is from genome assembly GCA_013396675.1 of Eubucco bourcierii. Lineage (NCBI taxonomy): Eukaryota > Metazoa > Chordata > Aves > Piciformes > Ramphastidae > Eubucco > Eubucco bourcierii. The sequence goes on along the minus strand of VWZE01004540.1, from coordinate 96,036 downwards.
ATATATAGCCTGGCCCTGTTCACAATGGGATTCCAACATTTCCTGTTAGAATATGATTTACCAGGAACTTAATTAATCTCCAGTTCAAACTGTACTGCAGGCCTCTAAAATTAAAAAGAAAAATAAACACAGCAATTAACATTGAAAGAGAGAGCTAAACTTAGCACTTGAGACTAAAATTACAATAAATAAAGATGAGCCCAAACCAAAATTGAAAAAATGAATGCTAGCGAAGCCTATTATGTTCAAAAGCCAAATATGATTACTGTATTTTTAATCTTAGGTTAAGAAGTAAAGTGGATCAAGATATGAATAGCATAATGCAATTACATAATCTTAGTCCTATCAAACATAAACTGTACCTTTTCTACTGCTGTTTTTCTTAGAGATGTTTATTTCTTCTCCTTCCCTCTTTCTCAACCAAGATGTGATTTCGAAACACAAGCAAATAAATGTCAAATCTTTCTGCCTCTCTTCTGCCATTCCATTTCTGAAATTCTGCCAAACTGAAAATTTCCATTCAGACTGACTGGCATTTGTTGAACTGTTGGTTGTGGTGGTTTTTTTTTTCCTTCTTCTTTCCCCACTCCCCCNTTTTTTTTCCTTCTTCTTTCCCCCCTCCCCCCCCCCTTTTTTTTTTAAACACTCTTTCTCAAAAGTAGTGGAAACTTTATGCAACCCTTGCTGTGCCTATGGATGACGTTGTAAGAGCAGATGCTTCTGTGGATCTTTTTCACAATAGCACATTTTTTCCTGAAGACACTCTAAAAACCCCTAGCAAAACAGCTTCAGTTACTTGTAAGTCTTGGTCCATGGTGTTTACAAACTTGTATGTAGAGCAGATACCACACAATTTATGCCAATCCAGAGAAACACAGAGACTTTAAAAAACAAACAAACAAAACCAACAAACAAACAAAACAACTGAGTAAATAAGATCAGTGGAAAACTTGTTACAATCTCTACCACCTCCTCCTCCTTATAAACAAAAGACAAGATTGTACAGACTCAACTTTACAAAGTCTCCTATTTTGCTGCTCAATTACACTTTTTTAATGATCAAAATGAAGAGGTAGAATAATGCACCCAGGGAAATAGATGTAGCAGGATGGCTTATGAGGAATTCCTTATGTTAAAAAAAGACTTGCCTTATTTACAGTAATTTCCTCAGCCTGCAATGTGTTAGAAAGAAACCTAAGGCCATGAAACCTTACCATGCTACAAGAATCCTTCTTGCTCTTTGTTGACAGCACACAAGTTCTTTGCTCATTAAGGCAGCAGGCAGTTCTCAGAAGAGGTACTATTTTAGTTGTAGAAGCACCCTTTTTTTTTAATATACAACAATGAAAAGTCACTGGTGAGCTCTTCTACGGTGAAAACCCCAAACCTAGGTTTATCTATAGCAAGACATTTCAGAGAGCAAGATGCAGCTTTTCTGGGCAGCTTCCTTTAAGCTGCAGTAATTTCATATTGTTTACTGCCCTTTGGTGAACTGATGGCTGTAACAGCAGCAGCAGCAGGTGGAGCTGGGTCATATTTGCCCTCTTTGGCCCTTGTCACACATAACAGGCCTGCAGTTTTACCTCCTGCTCTTAGTTCCTTTTCAGTTTGTTTGTTGGAATGCAGGAGATTTTATGTGACTTATTCTTCAAAACTGACAAAAAGCCCTTGCAACAAAATAACATCCAATACGAGCCAGCAACTTAAAGAAAGGATTGCCCTATTAAAACATCATCTTTTAAAAAATGAAATTCCTACCATTCAAAGATTGCATGTTCTTCCCTTCTCCCCCCTTTTTCAGATACTAAAAACTAATGAATTGCAAAGTTGCGAATGATGGTAACCTTCTGCACTCTACGTGGAGGAAGCCTATAAAATCAGAGCTGAGTTTGGTGACCCAATATAGTTAGGTCAGAGAAGCAATGAAGTCCTTGAATATGACTGAAATCCTCCCAGCATGCAATATTTGTCCCTCTTATTGATCCTTAGAATACTTGCAAGAGCCTCATTTTCCTTTTTTTTTGGAAAAACAGAGGTAATTATAATTTCCTGTCTTGCTAACAGAATTTGGGAGGTGCAAATGAAAGTTTTAAAGCACATTAAATTCGCTGAATGGAAGTTTGCTTCCTGCTTCTAAGAGTTCAGTGCCTGTTATGCTTTTAGAATTCTAAGGGTTCAAATGTTACTGTGTTGGTATACCCTCGGTGACATTTATTATTTCTGTGAAGACTTCCACAATTCATTTTGGGGGAAGGGGCTCTGGTCTGTAGTTCCTGGAGATCCATTCTACATTACATATAATTTAAACCTCCATTTTTAGGTGATTTCTTCCCACCTGGAATTTGTTCCTAGCGAGGAACGTACTCAACACATGGCTAAAATAGTTGTTTGGTTCTCAATCTAAACCTTGCTAACATTAGCTTTTCTCCCTCACTGCCTACCTGAAATCTCTCAGCCTCGCTTTCTCTTTTGGCACCTCTGCCTGCACACGCTATGTAATGCTATCAAAGACTAGCTCCTTGTCTGTGTTGCCAACCTTTCTCTCTCTCTTTTCTATGCTCTCCTCAAACTTCTTTCAGAGAAGCCCTCTGCCTTTGGCTCTTTGCAGTCACCTAACCAACATATTGCCTGCTCTACATAGCTAATAGCTGTAGAAGCTGTACTGGCAGTAATGCAAACCCGCAGTGCCTCACATTTACCTCTAGTAATAGTTTAGATCATCGCTGTAACTGCCAAAATTAATAAATGAACATTTGTAGATAGAGGTCATATCTTTCTCTAACCCAATTGATGCAAGAATCTTCCTTGGGTCCAAAAACTTGTTGGGTGGTTTTGGTTTTTTTTTGTCATTATAACCATTTGTTTAATAAATAGAATTGCTTTTTCCTGCAGACCTCTTGCTGCTATGCGAATATCTGCATTCAAGCTCTGTACATGTCCAATAGTGATTTTGAGTGGGAGTCTGTGTAATTCTGAAAGGGCACTTGGTATCATCTTTGTGTCTTCAGGGTGTGAGGCAGGCTTAAATCATGAGCAAAGCCATTTAATGTGTGCTGAACAACTTCTGAACAACAGATTTTCCAGCAAACTTAGTAAACAATCTTTAAGCATCTCTCTTCCCTTTCCTTCTTTCATGTTTGCCTTAGACTACAGCTGCAGCAGGAGATTTGAAGTTTTCTACCACTCCTATGAACTCTATTGGGGCAGAAAACTCACATGAAATGTTTGTTTGATGCTCTCTTGGTATTCATGAGGGAGGACACGTAGATTAAAGCCATCTGTGAGATTAGAGGTTGTGCACAAATTATTTGACTAGCCTGGTATCTAAGTGTCTCCTAGGCATTACCACGATGGCCATTTTGTGAGTGTAACTGAAAGGAGAGCAAATTGGGAACTTCACTGACCCTGCAAGAACCTATCACAATTTACATGTTGTTACTTCATTTATTCTTCTAGTGACTCATATATTGCTGTATTAGGCTCTGAGGTAATATGCTTTTTATTTTAGTTGATTTGCTTGGCTTGCATGAGCATTGTTGAGCCAGGACAGTGTTGATGTATACAAGTCTATCAAACTGCCATTTAACATGTCTTTCACCTCAACATCAGGAGAAACTTCTTTATAGCGAGGGTGATGGCGCACTAGAACAAACTGCCCAGAGAGGTTCTAGAGTCTCCTTCTTTGGAGACTTTCAAAACCTGCCTGGATGCATTCCTGTGCAGACTACCCTAGGGGATCCTGGTTTTGGCAGGGAGTTTGGACTCAATGATCTCTGGAGGTCCCTTCCAACCTGTGACATACTGTGATTCTGTGTTCTCTGGCAGTTTGTGGCAGGGGACTGCTTACTCCAGTTGTTGGTTGTGATAGTATGTTGATCTGAGCATTCTTTCCTGAAAATCCTCATCTACATCTTTCACAAGTCTGTTCTGTAGCATGTGTTCTTGAAGTTTCTATGAATGTGTAGCATGATTCTCACCCTTCGTCAATTTGGAAGGAGCTAGATGCACCCAGGATCTCCACAATCAATAGAAATGGACTTTGTATTATTTTCAACAGTACTTTTTTAGTGAACAAAGTACCATTTTATAGGCACAAAGGCCCCAGTGAGAAGACAGCAGTTTCCCTTGCAGGAATTACCCAGAAGAGCCACTAGCAGAGTGTAAGGGTATGGGTGGGATCTATTAAAAAATTAATATGCTTTATTAATTTTGACATTTCACAATCTCACCACAGACCATCATTTTTAATAATAATAGATCATGGAGAGTATTGCACAGAGGGAAATAAACAGGGAATCTAGAACACTAGCAATGAAATTCTAAATGTTAAACTATTTAAGAAAGAGAATCTTGCAGCAAATATGCCACTCACCCTTGGGGGAGACCTGAGAGGCTCCTTTCTGCTAAGGCAGAAGGCACAGTAGAATTCAGTTATAGAGAGGCTTATGAATATTTATGCACAAAGTATTACCTCCAGATCCCTGGGGCTAACTACAATTTCCAGGCAGTACCCAAACACTTGAAGGGAGTTCTGTTGGTGTCTTGATAGCCGTTGAGAGGGTTCTAGATCTTTCCTAGCACCCTATTAGAGCCTGGGAAGAGGCAGGCAACCTATGACCGGATCCTGATCCCTCTTGGACTTGGCACAGAGGTTTGCAGAAGTGCAGGTAGGATGTCTTGCAGATGTGCAAAGAGCATGGGGTTCTCGCCATGTTGTGAGACATCTAATGCTGCCTTCTGGTAAACTTGAAGCACGGGAAGTTTCCAAGCTTGTGCATCAAAGCTTTGTTGGTCTGAAGCATGAGACACAGCAGAACACACTGAGGCAGAGCAGAGCCGAGAGCACGTTGTCAGAGCAGAACACTGCTTGCAACTTAGCTCCATCTATGTTATTTGCCTCAGTGTAATAGCTGCTGTGGTCACAGAGATTCACCAATCCAAATTGCGTTTTGCCAAACTGACCGTATTAGGTGAAACCAGAGATTGCTTATGCATATTTGGGCAAGATACTCACAAGTGCATAAACACCTGTGGGTACCTGTTTGATATTATGACAAAATAAGTACTGTTAACCTGTCAAAGGAGTCAGCATCAGGAGGTTAAAATGTGGTCAAGGGTTAGTTTACCAGACAGAAGTCTCATTTGATTGATATGGTTTTGCTGTAGTCTACCACATACTTACTTGTTGTTTTATTGAGTCTGCTACAAACTATGTTTCAAAAGTTGGGACTCAATGGTAGTTTGGACTGAGGGCATCACTTTTGTTGTATGTAAGTACATCACATTTGCAGGGGAGATGCCTGGAAGGTGTGGTCAGGCTAAACATTTTCAGCAAAGCAAGTAGGATTTTTGTGACTTAATGTTGTTTTGAAATTTACTTGACTACTATGTTTTGATTGTGACTATCCTTCTTCTGAAGGGTTTTCTTTGGTGTAAGCATAATTTTATGAACCAAAACGTTTATTTTTCCAGCACAAAGCACTGTTGAGTGTTAATGTCTGTTTTGTTATCAAGTCATTTCATATTATTTTTTTTTTTTTTTTAAAATATTGAGTTTAGGCTTTATCACAGCATGTTATGATGGTTTATTTCCTCATTTGAAAATGTGGTTAAACGTCTCACATTTTTTGGGAGAAACTGGTGTTTATCAAATCTTCTATTTGATTTGTCTGGAATTACTTTTTTTTTTTTTTTATGTCACAACAGTTATTTGTATCTCCAAAATGTGTCAAATCAAGCAAGAAACATTTATTTCATTGTCCTCTTTCAGGTGGGTGTGTGAAGCTTATAAATATTGCCATTAAGAAATAGAAATAATATGTAATTTTCAGTTTACAGTGTATTTGAACAAGAAAACAAGTATATTGCTTTTAAAACAGGTACCATTAAAGAGGCTAATTACTCCAAAGCACTTTTTTTCTAGTAAAATAGACTCAATGCATTTCTAAAGAATAATTCCAATTTGGTAAAAAATGTTCAGTCATTTCAAATAAAAACATATAGTCATTTTGATGTTGCTACTTAGTTTTCTGAAAGGACTATTTTGAAATAAATGACATTTAAGAGTGCTGTTTGCTGAAAACAGTGGTTGAAATATCAACATTCTATTGGAGGGGAGTGGGGTAAAAAATCCCAGAACCAAGTTGCAGGAATTTTTGACAAACATGAGAAACCATTACTGTGCCCACATCAGTTTATGTGTAAGATAGATGTGACTGTTGATGGTACAAGAGTGCATTTCTGGACACATCTTGGTGTGGGTTGAGGGTTGTCAGTAGATACGTGGTTTGGTTTTTGGTTTAATTTTTTTTTTTTTTCCTCCATTAAGCATCTCCCTCTTAATTGTTAACAAAGTTTCCCTGGGCACCACTCAACAGAATAGGTGAAAAGAGATGATGATAAAGGCTGCTTCAAAATATCTTTACTCTTCCCTTCTTATGGAGCATGAGTGAAAGAGCTGGCTAAATGGAAGAGGGATGGAAGAGGTGTATGGTGTGAGCAGTAATAGTAAACAATACAGCACATCTCCTGCCAAGACACCTTTAATGCCTATCTTCTCCTGGAGTTACAGGAGTTACAGCACAACCAGGAGCATGGAAAGCTTGACCATTGCAGAGCGCTGATCTCATCTTCCACTGCAAACCAGGGTCGTGGATGTGTGTATGCTGGTAGGTGGCTACAATGCCAGGTCAGGAGGTGAAGTGCAGGCTTTGGTGTCGGGAAGTGCAAGACGCAATCTGGTGGTGGCAAATTTAACAGGCCGAATTTAAACACCTGGTAGTTTTGAGGTCCCTCTGAAACTTCATTTGAGGTTGTTTTGATTAGCTTGTCCAACTGATACTGCAACAATTTTTAGTGCACTGTTTAAAGACAAGACAATCCACCAGTTTAGAAGAGTATATGGTAGAGGCTAGCACATTTAGAGCTGGTTGATGGGTAGCTGAGACATCTACCCACCAAGGCAAGGTGGACAACTGGAGACGGTAGCTTTCTTGGTCTAGTTGATCCAAGGGGCTAGAATGGCTGCATGCTCCCCAGGAACAGATCTGTAGCCATAGCCTTCCCACAAGGCCATCATCCTTGGTTCAGCAGCTGCTCTAGCCTGAGTAAGGGTATAAACAATAAAATGATGGCCTTCATTAGCCAGGAAATTTCATTTATACCTGGAGCATTTGGTAGTTTTATTTCCCTATTATATCATGAAAGTGACTTACCCGAGCAGCGACTCAGAGACTTGGCCAAGAACTGACTAAAATGCTTACAGGTTTATGTAACATTTAGTCCATCATTCCTTTCCTGTCATTCCAGGTGTGCTGGGGTGCACACATGGAAACAGAAGCAACAAGAACACAAAACCCAAGCTGCTGCTGGTGGACAAATTTTCTCTGACAAGGCAGTAATGGGAAGGACTGAAGCGTCAGGAACAATGATGCCTTCTTTTTTTTCTTGGCGGGACAGGACAAGTGGCAAGTGAGTATGAATAGTGAGAAGAGAAAAGGGGGGGAAAACCTCAACCATTGTGGCAGAAAGCGATATGCCCTAGAACAGAGTGCAGTGAGACAAAAACAAAGTAGTACAGAAGGAGGAACCTGAATACTGTTAACACCACTCAAGGCACTTTATGCCAAAGCAGGTTTCTTCAGCTGCCTTTACACCCTTAGCTATAAAGAAAGCCTTCAGAAAGGGCTGAGGGCAAAGTTGGACTTGTTAGCTTGGGGTTCAGCCTGGTAATTGCTGAAAGACATCAAATCATAAAAAATCTGAAACTTTGTGTCTCACAGCAAGACAGCCCCACCTGATTCCTCTGGTACCTGGAATTCGCTGCTCAAAGAGAGGACAAATATAGCTGTTACGAAACCACACAATCTGCTTTGGTGTGTTTTGGCAGTTAAGAAAGGGAAGAGCTTTTGGACACAGCCCTCCCACAGCCACTCTATACTAAGAAAGCTCACTTTCTTTGGGAAGTCCTCTGAAATCCTGAGCTTGATAGGTCCTGGCACCACTGCACCAAAACCTTCCCCCCACACCAGATCCGGTGCCTGGATGCTGCCAAATTCTGTCCACAAAACCTAGAAATTATGTCACCCGCGTAGAAATAACAATTGCTTTCTATGATTCAGCTAAAAGGAAAACAACCCCAAAAAGCAACCAGCAGAGCTGTGATGCCAGCAGATCCCGACAGAGCTGTGCAGAGCCTCCTGGCCGCGCTCTCCTCTTTCTCACCTCAGGGCTCCCGCCAAGTTTTGCGGGACTGCTCTTCCCTCAGAAACGGCGCCCGTGTGCGTGTCAGCGGTGGCGGTGTGTTTGTTTTTTTGCTTCTCGGAGTCAGGGAAGCGAAAGTTTTTATTTTTACAATAAATTATGCGGGGGGAGGGGGTCGCCATGCCACCCGGGGTGGGGTGTGTGTAAGGGGACACGGTGCGCGCCGCAGCACGATCCCAGGATCCGTGT
>VWZE01004540.1:20342-87071 GCA_013396675.1 Eubucco bourcierii | reverse complement strand
TGTGTGTGCGTGGCTGCGGCTGGCGGGCGCTGCCGCCGCTGCCGTGAGGTGCGCGGCTCGCCCCGCCGTTCGCCATTACGAGTTGAGCACACGTTTGCCGGAGCCGGGGCTGCCACTTGCGCGGATCGCCCGGGGAATACGGCGGGCAGTGTAAATAAACCCCTGCCTCTCGTCTCGCTTTCTGCTGCTGCCTCGAAGTGCTTTTGCTCGGGGTTTTCCTCGCAGAAGCGCGTAACCCAGGTGAAGGCAGAGAAGGGAGGGTTGTTTTTATGAATGGGACTCTTTGAGGTTAATTAGCTATGCAAATTCAAGCAGTTCATTCATGGCGCTTTTTTTTTTTTTTTTTTTCTTTTCCCCTTTAAATCTAAAAGCCATCTTGTATTCTTCTCCAGGCTGATTGGAGTCCAGATCCCGAGGAGATCTCCAGATCAAATGCCCAGTAAATAAAATACTGAGCTAAGACTTGCGGAAGAGCTGCAGAATGGATGGATTTTATGACCAGCAAGTGCCTTACATGGTCACCAATGTGAGTGATCGGTTCAAAGTTGGTGTTTATAAACTTGACTCCGACTTGTTTCTGTGGGGGAGTTTTGCAGAGAGAGTCTCTGCTTTGTTACCGCTGTAGAGGCGACTCTTCATCTGGGAGCTTTGCCTGCAAGATCAGCCTGCCTTCCTAGTTATTTCAATAAAGCATCATCTTCTTTTAAAGACAGTTTTGGGATGATTAAAAAATCATGCACATGATTAGCGGATGAGAGAGGCAAGAGCAGCAGCAGCTGCATTCAAAGTTTCTGGCTGCGTTTGCCTGCAGCGCTCAGAAGAATGAAGTTGAGGCAAACGTTAACGTTTTTCTTTTTCCTTTTTATTTTTCTTTTTGACTTTCAGGACTCTGCAAACAACGTTTTAAGTAACACAGGGAAACAAAGCAGCCTATTATAGTGTCCTATCTGGGTTCTCCTGCGTAGTTAACGTGGAGGGGATTGATGTGCTATTGTGTAGATTTGTGTAGTTTAGATGCTAAAAATACACGGTTGGTATTGCCTTGCTGCTTGAGCACATTATATATAGAGATAGATAGATGTCTACATAGATATGTGTTGCGTTTAGACACAGGAATCTTTCTGAACATGTTAGGTGCTTAGCACTATCTTTTACTAGAAATTGGAGGCAGCAAGACGATCTTTTTCCCTGTTAGAAAATGTAACGAATTCATACCAGCTTTCAGTATTCTTGATTAAATGGAAAAAAAAAAAAAAAAAACCAAACCCAAACCCCTCAGATTTCTGAAGTAACTGATCTTTCCTGTTTATAGAATCCGCGTGGGAGAAACTGTAATGAGAGACCGACAAATGTCAGGAAAAGAAAATTCATTAACAGAGACCTGGCTCATGATTCAGAAGGTGAGGGCTTGTTCCCCCCCTCCCCCCGACACCCCTCCCCCCTCCCTTACTTACTAATGCAGAGAAGCTCTTTGAGAGCTATTTATTTATTTATCTTGGAGATAAATATATCTAGATCAATCTGAATAAACAAGACCAGAAAATTGCATTTACTACTGCAAAACAAAATGGCAAAGGCAATAAACTGACGAAGTTGATACTCTTTTCTTGGCTCACCCTGTTGCATTTTTGGTACTACTGCACATGTGATGCATGGATATCCTGCACTGAGGCTGAGCCTTTTCAGCATCTGACACAGGTCGTGGCACCTTGCTCTTTCAACTTTAGACCTCTTGAGATTCAGGATTTTCCTCATTTTCTGACATCCCTTTCACTGGTGTGTGTTCACTGGTAGTAGCAAGACTGAGAATAATGGTGTGGATATGGTCGGTTTTCACTTTAGCATTACTGTTAAGCTAGTCCTGGTGCATGGTAACCTGTTCCTGTTACCGTGGCTCTGACAGTTACAAATCCTGGGAAATTCAGTTAAGAAAGTGTGCAGTGGACAAAGTTTTGGAAGGCAAAAGATTTGTATCTTAGTCTCATCAGTAAGTCCGAGAATCACTCACAGGACTCTAGTCTAGCAATAGGTGCTAACACTGCTTTAGACTACAAGGTCAGTATAGGTGCTGTGCTACACCCCTTCAAATACGTAACACATACAGGGGGATATATGTAGGGGGCCTATATACACCACTCTATTCATCTCGTGGGAATGAGGACATGCTGATACACTTTTCAAAATCCCTGTGTACTTTTCTGGAAAAGTTTCCTCTTAAGATAGACTGAAAAAAACAGCTTCTGATTTTCAGTTAAATGTGAACATGAGGTATCAATCCACAGAGTAAATGAATAGCCTCTGTCATTTCAGAGTATGTAAATAGTTATCTGTCAACATTTGTAAAAGAGGAAGTCTCTCTCAAAATGTAGTAAATTAAAAATAAACCATTTGTCAGTTCAAATATCCTACTTGGCCTCAGTAAACAGAATTTTCATAACTGAGTTTCAGAGCTTTGCAAGTAAGCCGAATGCTGCTCCGGTTGCACCTGTTAAAAGCAACTGAGTTCAGTGAGTTGTAAGGAAAGGTAAGCTGCTGCAAAACTCAGTCCATGGAGAAAGTGGTTTCGCTTTAAAGAAAGTGCAATGAATACAGCATCGAGGAAATAGTGGCGATTTGCTTGGCATACAAAGCAAAACGTAAGGGGAAGTTTCCCATTTCTGTTTGCTCTTGCAGCATCTCAGGTCTTTGCTGCAGAATGTTTGTGATTGTTATGACCCTACTGATTAAAAATACTCAGGTGTTGCTTGGGCAGAACTCCTGTTGAAGTCCGAGAGAGCAAATGTTGCAGGAGGAGGCCCAAATTGTATAAGGTGAAATAGTTCACCTATAAGAAAGATTGTAATTTTTAACTTTACTATGTGTTCCTCAATGAGCCTTTTACACTACAGAGCTTAGTTAAGATTCTGTTTATTTCGAGAGCTGTTAAAATTGTACAGTAGGTAATTATTTTTTATTAATAGGTGTAGAAAAAACATTAACTGCAGCCCCAAAATAGCTACTTTGTCTGCGTGTTTGACTGCCAAAATAGAGATCACATACACTGTTCTTCAGGAAAAATGTATTTTCGAGGGTATTTTAATCTCATGAGGAGATTAAGGGTGTGAGTCTCTTATCCCTGCCTTTATCTCTTTGCAGAACTCTTTCAAGATCTGAGCCAATTACAGGAGACATGGCTTGCAGAAGGTAAGGGAGAAACTGCTAGTAAAAAGAGGAAAAACAACTCTGGAGGGGAAAAAAAAAGTCCTGAACTTGCTGTCTTAATGTTCAGCCCAATTAATTGAGCTCTAAAAGAGCCACCTCATGTGTCATGCATACATTAGAGCCTCTGATGAGTTTGTCTTTGGGGACTCTGGGGCTGCTCTACCCAGTGTCATCACAAATTACCAGGAGAAATTGCTTCCAGCTCACAATCACATCTGCTTTTGGCAAGAACTAATGCACCAAGACTTCAAGTTCTAAGCCTCTGTTCAGATTTTAATTGCAATTGATCAGGTTTATATTATTGTACCTCGAGAGACTACATACAGCCAGAACTGGGCTTGCTGTTTCCTTTAGAGCAGCACAGATAATTATTTGGTGTTCTGGTGGAGTACTTTTCTGATGGCAGAAATTAGTTTCTCTGGGTTCATCGGGACGGGATGCTTCAAGATTTAAGTGCAAGTGTCTTCTTTCCACCTTGTTCACAACACAGAACATTAGGTGTGTATGAAATACTTTAAAAGTACTGTTTCTTTTTTGTTGTTGTTGCTGTTGCTTTTCTTTTTTTTTTTTTTCCGTTTTCCAGAAACCTTTAAATATTTTGCATGTTATTTTTGTCTTCGTGTTTGTAGTTGTGAGATTGTGTGCTGGGTGATTAGAAAACTGACATTGGTCTGTTGTACACCTGCTTGTGCTTTTAAGTATTTCAAATAATCTTGCAGAGCACATTCTACTGAAGAGAGAAGGTTTAAGAGCAATAATGTAGAAATCTGAATTTAGAGTAGCTGTTGAGAGATTCATCTAACAATAACAAAACATGAGCTGCTGCATTTAGAGAACTTTAACAAAATGCAAGGTAGCTTTCTGCTTGTCGGAGTGTGCTCGTTCCCTTCAGCAATATTCTCTGATTTTTGTTTACCTTTGCTATTTACAATACCATTTATTTAAAGCATGAAGGTTTTTATGCATTGTCTAGTCTTAATGTTTCTACTTGAGATTTTGATGTAAACATACTTTTGATGGAAATTAACATAATATCTGCAAATCGATCCTGATTTAAATGAATGTTTGATTTTTATCATGTACTGGACTATGCACAACTGTTTTGTAGAATTCATGATTTTTTTTTTTTTTTTTTTTTTTTAAATTTTTGTTTTTTTTTTTTTTTTTTTTTTTTTTGGGGCAAAACAGTTGTTGGTTTTCATAGAAAGAGGCAAATACTGCTGTTGACTACCTGCCTACGTACTGATTCTGTTTTAACAGCTTTACATGTAGTTAGTCAAGTTCTTAACCTGTAAGTACAAGTTGTGGGATTTTGTTTATTTTACTGACAGTTCTGTTCTAGCATTATTTTTGGCATGTAGATTTTCTGTATAGAATCAAAAAACCATCCTGAGTGGAACAGAGAATATATTTTTATGAATTAGTATGATTCTTTCCTAATCATTGAAAGCAGGATGTCCTGTACTAAAATGTTTTTTTGTAGTAGAACGATCAGATTTAACAGTAACTGTCTCCCTGTATTAGTTTTCCTGAGGACCTCTTTATTTTGTATTAATCTCATTCACTCTAACAAGCCAGAAGTATGTTAAAATACTACTCAAAAGATAGTATTTTTTGATGTAGAGGAGAAGTTTTAGTTTGCTTTTTAACTGGCACAAATGTTTTTTTTTCTGAACATGATTAAATGCCTTTGATCATAAGTCAGGAAAATGCAGGCAGATTCATAATGCATGTGCAGATAATAATGTAAGTTTGAAAAATAATATGGAATTTAAAACTGATGAAATCCTTTCCGTAGGTACATAAATTACTGTAAGTGCAATTTTTACTTGGGAGGCACTGCTTATTTTAGACCAGAATGAATCGGTTGAGAGTCTTTTTTTTTTCCTCTTCAGCTGAATCTATTTCACTGAATAAATTTAGGTAGATTTTGAGAGAGAAACCTGTCTCTAGTCCTGTGTCAAATTTGAGGAACCTTTGTAAAAGCAGACAGAATCATGTGGTAAGTATTTAAAAATCAGGGGAAAAAAAAAAAGTTATCTTTTCATCTAGGAGAGAATCCTAAAGCTAAATATTGCATTTTCCCACAGCATGTTCCAAACTAAGTAGTATGCATTTTTCACTTTTCTGAAATACTTGAAGAAATCTATGTGTTTCAGGACACGCCATGTTTTCAGCTGTTCTGTAAAAAAACAAACTTTGTACAGCTTTTCTAAAGGCTAAACTGAGCCCGAAATAGAAAGAGGAGAAAATCAAATACTAAGCTATTGACCCCGTTCCCAAATTTTTATTAAAACAAAACCCACCCCAAACAACTTTTGGTAGTCTTTACAATATACTTGTGATTGAGGATATTGTAACTCTGCTCAAGTGTCTAGATGGATGAGCTTAGCCAGGAAATAGATTTTGAAATCAGACTTGTTTACTCATTGCTAGATGTGTCCATTTATGTTCTTCTAGACCTTCATAGGCTAGGAGTCTGCCAACTTGGCAGCATCAGTAATGTTTACATATTTCTTTTCATAATGCTGTGGAGCCAGGGAAATGACCATGAAATTTTAAAACATCTTGACCCTCTTTAAGAAAAGCAGTGGCAGCTGACCAGGTTTCTCCCACGAGTTCAGATCCCCACTGGGGAGTAACCAGGTCAGAAATCTACTTATTAGTTAGGACAAGAAAGTGAGTTGCGTTTTATGACACGCAGGGAATTGCTTGTGGATGAATTTTCTTGTTGTTTTGCTTTTTTCTTGAAGCTATTCTTATTACATCACAGACTTTAGCCTGGAGATTTTTACAGGTAGTGTCACCTGTGACAAGTTGATGGTAAACAAGGAAACAGAAATGTATTCTATCCATGTTGAAAATGGTGTCATATTCATAGGTATTAATCAATCATAAGGTAAACAGTTAAATAATCTCTCAAATATAACACTACTCTGTAATTAAGAAGCTGAACACTACTCACAGAAAACTTCCAAATGTATTCCACTAGCTGCATACTAGATTTTTATGGAAATGGGGTTTGCTTCTTACTCTGTGGTATTAACTATGTAAGAAAAAATCTACGCTATTTTGATGTATGACTTACTTTGAATAAGGTTCCCTCATGTCAATTACTATGCAAGACAGAAGATAGATTGTAACTGTTTCCTGAAGCCAGAAATTGAAAGTGGGAAGCCTTTAATAATTGTTCCAACCTTGGAACTTGAAAGGAAATGGTTAAAACTGCCTATTGCTAGCCAAGGCAAATATTATTCAGATATTATCTCCTGTTTCATATTTAAATAACTCGATGGCAACATTTTGCCATGATAATATTATAAAATGACTTTATTGATTCCGTATATTTGGAATCAGATTGGATTTGACAGATAGCAATTGTTCATTGACTTGGGAAAAAGAGGTTCAAATATTAATCTAATGTTATCTCATCATGGTAGCTGTTACTTCTTACTCTGGGATAGAGTGAAGAGTGAGGAAAAATTCTTAGTTGAGTGAGTGTCTCCTTTCCACGGCACAAGCATTTGGTTTGGGGCAGTAATAGATTAACGCAAATACAGATTTTTATTTAAAAGGAATCTTTTCAGATAGTAGTTTCTCTTGCAGCTTGTTAAAGATACATAAAAGACATCAAAAGCAAAGACATAATGAATTTATCCACTAGATCTGCTTCTTGGAGCAACAGATAATATATTTCCCAGATGGTAATAAACTGAAAAGTAAACGATAATGTTCTTTGGTGGCTTGGAAAAAGTACAAAAAGGTTAAGTGAACTGTGAAGTGGTTCGAAATAGTAGCTACAGGTAACAACAGGTTCATGCCATTACTGCAGCTTAGCCAACTTGAGCGGATGCCTACTACAAGCTAACAGTATTTAAAAGCCAGTTCTTAGTATCTGAAAGCAAGCTGTTGCACTCTAATAATTAATCCCCAAATTTGGAATGAACCTTAGGACCTAAGTTTCTGCACTCTGGTCTTCGATCGTGAAGGATGCACCAGTGCCGCGGTGGTGTCCAAGGTGGTATTGACTTCTAGTTTGTTTCTTAAATGAGGGGGTGTGAAAATAAGTACTTTCCAGTTCTTAAATGATTATTTTTAATAAAAGAAAGCATTAGACCTTCAAATATTAGTCTAGTTAGAATGGCTTCGCTTAAATCAGTGAAGATGTGTTGCAGCTTACTCTGGCTAACCAGCTTTCTGTTGCCAAAAGATTGTAAAATTTACTCAGTGTGAGACACATGCTATGTAGTCATATTAAAAAAAACAAACAAACAAAGCAAAAAACCCGTTTTTATAGGACCAAAACCAAACAAGAAATTACAGTTTAATGTCCTCAAGGTTTGGTATCTGTCTGATAGGTACAGACACTCTAAAAAGTGAGCAAAATTTTTTTCAGAATTTATAATAGAGAGATTTGGCTTTCAGACACTCATAATTATCTCTAAAATATCTGTGCACAAAACAAGGAGGAAACTTAGAAAATGAGGGGTGGGAAGGGAGTGTTCTTTTAAAAAGAAATCTGAAAGAAATAAAACTACCAGAAAACTAGAAGTCTGAAAGTCTCTGTAGTAATAAACTTTTTAGTATTTTTCTTGTTTGCTGGAAAAGCAAATGCCTTTTACTCAGTAATTTTCAAAGGCGTAGCGGGGTTTGCAAACCAGGAGGGATGCAACAAAATGTTAAATGTGAGTGTTCCCTTTTAACTAACTTTTTTGCTCATTTTTAGTATAGCAGCAAATGAAGAGCAGATTCTGCAAACCCATCTTCATATTCCTAGGGATTATTCACATAAGGAAGAATTTTTGAGATCTGGAGCTAGTTTTGAACTGCATTTAAGTTTATTAGTCAGAGCTTCTCACATTATGTAAAAAGGGTTTGGGGTTGTTTTGACAGCAAATCCAGTGCTTATGGGAAATAATATTTTTTACCATCTTGAAATTTGTCACTGTTTTGCCTCCTGAATGCTCCTTTGTTAGAAACAGTTGTTCCCTGGGAAAGGAGAAAAAAAAAAAAGAAACACAAACCACAAAACAGAACAACAACCGAGCCTGCCCCCTCCTAGCTCTTTCAGGAATACTTGAATTTATACAATCTTTCAGAAGTGACAATGAATCAAAGAGAACTCTTAAGACTCATTACTGGTGAGGCCCAAAGTCTTACTTCAGCTGAAGCCAGAG
The DNA here is from genome assembly GCA_013396675.1 of Eubucco bourcierii. Lineage (NCBI taxonomy): Eukaryota > Metazoa > Chordata > Aves > Piciformes > Ramphastidae > Eubucco > Eubucco bourcierii. The sequence goes on along the minus strand of VWZE01004540.1, from coordinate 78,693 downwards.
TACTGCTGTTCACATATAATTTCCTGTCAATTTTGATTTCTTTTACCACTTAGAATAAATGGATTGATATTTTAAAACGAGTTGCTCTTAGCTCTAAAAGTGAAGTGTGAGGTCAGAGAACACAGTACCACAGGAAGCGTTCTGCTGCCCAAAATAAAGTTTTAAGTGAAGCGAGGAGGTTTGCAGCTTCTTGTTTTTCTGGAAAGTTTCCGTTTTGTTTTTTTAACTGGAACACCTTTCCCTGGAGTACAACTGAGCTTTTGGAAGCAGTTTGCGGCTGGGAAAAGGAAGAGTTAAATTTCAGCCCTGTATAATTCGCTTAACTTTTAATTTATTAAGTAACGTTCCTTAGCAGGTCTGTGCTGCATCTTGAGACAAAGCAGTGAAATCAGTGTGTTTATGCCTAAAGTTCAAGTTTACTTTGCTGTAGCTTTCTGGAAGGGTGTGACATGAAAAGCTTGTGGTTGAGGCCACATGGTTCATGCTGGACTGTGTTTTTGTGAATGGAGGCAGAACTCCAGTTCTGACTGCTTGTCTTGAGGAATTGCTTCGGAGATCAGCTGTCTCATTCACTGGCAGAAAGAATGACTCATACATCTTCTGCCTTGTTTGGCTCCAGGTCATTGTTACAGTGGATAGAGCTGGTTTTAATTAAATATTAACTCCTTTTGTCCTGGATGCCTGTTAATGGGGACTTTTTATTTTTGTTTACTTGCGATGAAAGCAAGCTAACAGGCCTCTAAACTTTTTTTTGTTTTGTTTTGTTTTCTTCCTCCACCCCCACCCCCCCCAACTGCTTTTCTTTTGCTGTGAGTTCAGCTATTGAAAGGCTTTTTAAAGCCCTAAAAACTACAAACTAGTCTTAAGTATTTTTGTGCTGTGACTGTTTGCTTTTGGCAAACTGATTTCAACTCAGTAGGTAGTGACACTGTAAAATCTAAACAGATAGCATCCTCAGGATTGTCATTAACATTTCTGTACACTTCCCAAATCCTCTCGAGACATTATAGCTTTAGTCAGAAGAAAAAGAAAACTTTTGGTAATAATGTAGGCTGAGCTGGGTGGTTTATGCTGCAGATGTTGTCTGGTTCAGAGTCTGAGACTTGATGGCTCTGAATGTAAAGTGAACTAATGTAGCTGCTTCTGCTATTAGCAGTAAAAGCCACGTGCTTAATATCCTTCAAAACCTTTTATTAGTCTTTTGGAATATACTTGCCTTCTCAAACCCCCTAATTAAGTAGCTCAGGGAAATACTCAGATGATCGTTTCAGATATCTTTCTCAATTTTCCTCTGAATGGCAAAGTAAAACTGAAAACCAAAAAAAACCCCAAAGTTTAGGTGATTTATGCATTCTATCTTGTGTTGAGTATGTTAACAGAAGACCAATGAAGATTTTATGGCAGCCTTGCTGAATTACAGTACTTGTGAATAAAAGAGGAAATGAATGGCGTACGCATATAAATGTACAGACGGTTTGCAACCCTAAAAGTAACATATTCCTTTCGGACATTCAGGTCGAGGTGTCTTTACTTGTCTGTTTAATTTGCTACAAAGCCTGCCTGTAATGATCTAAACACAAGGCACAGAAGCCTTCTTCCCTTTGAATTAATGGGATGATGCATCCCAATGATTTACCCTCACATAGGAGGATTCTGGTGGAAGAAGTCTATGCGTTGGGCTGATGGTTACTTGGATTTGGGCAGTACCACAGTAAGTGAGTTTCAGGTGTGCTAGTTTAAAAATAATATCAACTCAAACGAAGGAATAATTGAAATTCTCATTTCCAGCACTTCACAGGTCCCTTTAATTTCTTTGCATAGGCTTGCGGTCTTGTTTGTAACGTACTGATGCTACTAAAATTATATTCCAGTAGGAAATGTATGTTCCTAGTTTGAACATTTTGGATGCTGTTATTTGTTTTGTTTATATTTGGCAAGGTTTTAGACACTTCTTAACTTGCTCAGCTCCTTATCCCACACAGGCTTTTAGGGCTGTGTCAATGCTGTATTTAAAATACGTTTTGACAACGTAGTCTCCACCTATTTTTAGAGTACTGATGAGGTGGTGTACCTTGATCTCCGTTAAACAAGCCTTCATAAATTTTGGGGATCCATGAATGGGTATATTTTTCTTGTTTATTCCAGATCAAATGAGAGCTTATGACAGAATCTCTAAAGTAATACTGCTTTCCATGACAGTTCCACCAGATGTATTTTATTTTTTTTCTTACACTTTGGCTGGAAAAAGACCCAAATATCATTTACTGATACATAAATATATCTTTACAGCAGATTTGTTCTGGGCTGAGTCCAGTTACACTGATAAAATCAGAATCAAGCATCGGCGAAGCAGGCTGGTATGCCGAGTACGCTCTAGAAAGTTATATAAGATTGCTGTCCCAGTTCTGCAATTGCTAGATACAGCCTTCCAGTTTCAACAGGAGGGGTTTTGTTCTCTTTTAGCCTTTTCCAGGTAACCTGGAAAATGTATGCATATACATGCACACATAAAAAAATACAGGTGTGTTTATAAAAAAACCAGAGCGGTACTACCCTCCACGCTGCATTTGAAAATGAGAGCTGGATTAAGAGAAATGTGTGGGGTGAGTCTTCTGTAAGCAAGAAATTCCTCGATAGAATGAGTTTAACTCTGAATGTACTCACCCTTCAGAGACTATTGGAAAATGTAAGAGGTCTTTAGGAACGGATTTTTAAGTAGGATGCCTTGATTTCATAATTGGATTCTTCTGCGACAGTCAAATATTTGGCATTTTTATAAAGAAGATGCCTAATAGTTGCATGCAGTGAATTGCCTGAAGTGTCAGCAATTGTACAGTGTTAGTGTTTGGGCTCCTCATCCCAGGGTTCATTCTTGTTACAAGTCCTGTGGTTTTTCTGCAAGAAGTACAATGCATCAAAAAATACTGGGAATATTTGGGTGGTAAAATATGTGTTTTCTACAGCTTCAGACTTTGAAGAGCTAACATGACCTCAGAGGTACCGCTTTCTTCTAAAGCCTAGGTTACTGTAATGTTGTTACAATTAAAAACCTCAAAGCAACAATGACTATGTTTATTTTTTTTCAGAGTAATGCTAATTACACTTCCTGTATTTATTTTATTCACGCTTCTTTTCAGATCTCTGTTTGCAGATTTCCCAGGGTAATTTATTCTTAGGGGCTATTTGCTGCAATTAAGACAGTAGGACTTTAAACATTTCTTTAGAATCGAGAACAAAAAAATTTTCAGCGTAACGAACCTGATTCTGAACTCTTTATCCAGGACAAATAATTCTCAGTTAAGCCATTGGAAATATTTCCTGAGTAAGGAGTGGAGATCTGATCCATGAAGAGGGCTGCAATGCACATTCAACATAATTGTAATTAAATATGTATTTTTAATTCAAACAAAGCTAGTAGTAACTGCACATCTCAAAAGGGGAATGTGTGCTTCCTAATCCAGAAAGCATTCTGAAGGGCATTAAAGTTACATTTAATCATGTAATGTGTTGAATGGTTTGATAGTCACATTTTCAATAAATTATTATATAACCGGTATTTGCCTCTCAAATCTTGTTGGGTAACTGGATGGTGGCAGATCTTAACTTTTTAATTAAGATCATCTGAGTGATTTGCTTGTCTTCAGTCAAGATCTGTGTGAATTAAAATATTTTCAAACAGATATTATTTTATGCAGCTTTGCCGTGGTGATTCCTCTTGTTGTGTGTTGAGCAAAAGATGGCAAAGTTCAGACGCGAGAAACTGGACCTGTCTTGCGGTGTTCCCAGAACCAGTTGTGCTCCCAGGATGCTGCTTCTCAGTGTCATGTACTGCAGTTATTCCAATGCTTTCACCTGTAATACACATTCAGTAGCGTTTTAGCTTAAAGGAACTTAGAACACAGCTTGAGAGATGGATAATGTCTTCGATATTCAATGAAAAGGAGCTGTGGTACCACCAAGTGATGTATCAGCAGGCTGTGAAGCAGTTGTATTTTATAGCTCAGGCTTGTGATGTTTCCCAAAAGCACAGATGACCATAAGCAAAGGGAATGGGTGTTATTAGTGAGTCTTGCTCTAAGTAAATCTATTTTTTGTTTGTTAGTCTGAAATGTCATTGAACTGGGAATTTTGTGACCGTTTAAAATACTTATTGAGTATATAAAAGAATAACAAAAAAAACCCTACTGTGTTGGCTGAATGCTAGGAAAAAATGGAATTGTTTTTAAGTAAACCAAAGGTGTGGTATTTGGGGGTTAAAGATGCATGAGTATCAAACACCAGGATTTGGATTTACGCAGGCTTTCCATGCAGATACTTAGAAAATGAGCACTGATGGATTTTACCAGTGGTGTGGTAGGTCCAGACCCTCATGCAGGGAGTGAGGCAGGGCCAGTGCTCAAGTCAACCTTCATGTCCTCCCATCCCCATCGCTCCATGCTGCTCTGGACACACGCTGCACCACACAACTTCACCCCAGGGTTTATCCAATATTAAAATGATGTGCTTGCCTGATTTTCATACTCAACAATGAGGGGGAAAAAAAATAATCTTAATTTTAATCTTGGCCGTGCTTCAAATTAAGCACAACAGTCTTTTATTTATGCTTTAATGGCTTCTTTTAATTCTTTCCTTGTTTTTTGTTTGTTTGTTTGTTTTTTGTTTTTGTTTTCCTTTCTTCAGCTCAGGTACCTGACAATGACGAGCAGTTTGTGCCAGACTATCAGGCTGAAAGTTGTAAGTATAGTACTAATCAACACTTTCTTTAAAAATATGCATTTGTGTATTTGTATTTGGGTTTTCATATTTGTTATTTATTGTGCCATGTGCAGTCATGTGATAGCTCCTTTCACCGATCAGTGACATCAGTGGGATGGATGGAGGAAGCTGCTTGTGTTTTGACACTTAGCCAAAAGAAGTTGTTTGGGGTGTAGGTATAACCTTCGGCAGGGGTCTTCTCTAATTCTTCCCCCCACCCCAGCCCCAGGGAAGCTAGGGAAAACTCAGATTGTGGAAGTGGAGGGATTTTCGCTGTCCATACAGTGAGTAGAGTTGAACCGGTATGGATCAGATGCTGTGGGATGTAGGAGGCAACTCTGCTGAGTAGAAATGGGGCTGCTCAGTACATTTTGTGTATAAATAAATAAATGTATCCACATAACCAAATGCAATCACTGCTGGGGCATTTTCAAGTTATCTTAGCATGTGGTGTTTTGTTGCTTATACAGAATTCCTCTTTGAATTAATTGGAGGAAGCAGGAGTTATGTTAAGATGGATGTTTTGCATTGTTTGCTCCTTTACCTAACATATGCCCAAACTTTTTTTTTTTTTTTTTTTCCCTATATCCATCAAATCCTACCTTTACTTGCTGAAATGCTATTATTCAGTGAATGCTGGCTTCCCTTTTGTACCTACTGTACTGTGGTTTTGGGTGATTGCAAGAGTGTAGTAAATAGAAAAAAAATCTGACAAAGTCACAGACTTCTTGGAGCTTCTTTATGGATCTTTCTTATGGCAAGACTTCTTTCTGCCCTCGAAGGGCTCTTCTATACAGTGCTAGCTGACTGCTGCAGAGCACATAACAACTTTTCTGTTTTGCTAAATAACTTAAATAATTTATCCTATCAGAGTGAATCACTGCAGTCCACTAAGCCAGATAGGTGTTAAGTACAGCATTTGTGTACTAAAATGTTAGAATTAAAATTAGATTAGAAGGCATTGCATTAAAATAGTCTTAAACCTAAAAGCAAATTTGGACTTGTTGAGTTTCCTTAGGAATCTTTTTGATGTTTTTTTTGTTCTTGGTTATTTCAGAAACTGTTTTAAGAAGAATTTAGTGAGAGTGTCCATAACAAGATTTTGTGGGGAAACTAAAACAAAAAGTGTTTTCATCCGCTGGACCCTGATAGTATACCTGCACAGCAACAATTTAGTTATGTTTTTCTCTGGAAGTTCTTGTGCATATACTAACCAATAGTCTCAGTCACTTCTAAACTTCCTGAGCTGTCCTTTGTAAAAAGGTTGTGGGTTTTGTGTGTTTATTTTTTTTTTAACCTTTGCCTCAAAGACTTAAAAAAAAAATTATAATGCAAAAACCAAATCTGTTCTGTGAGTTGAAAATCAGATACATTATCCTACGTGGGGAACTGTGTCCAAATATAGTCATGTATGCATACATCCTTTGTGTAAGAGTACAAAGTTCAGTCAGGGCTTCTATTAACCCACAATTATCGTTACACAACAAGTCAGTGAGTCTTGGAAAATAATTTGTGAACTGTGAATGAAAAGCCCCATTGAAGCTGGTCGTTGCTTTTGGCGATAAAGAAATTCTCCTAATATGGCTATTTTATTAATGCTTTTGTATTTCAAATGTTCCTTAGCCACAGCTTACACACTATTATCAAAGGAACATTTATTTCTTCATTTCAGTTGGCTTCTTTATCTTAAGTAAAGGTCAGGAGAGCTTCCTGGAGAGTTACTCTGGCAAAGGTTATGGAGTTTCAGACATAGGCTTGGATATAATGTGTGTAGCTGTGGGCTCTGTGAAATAGGAGCGGAGATCAACATAACCAAAGCCGTGGGGAAATTACTGCTGCAGAAGTAGCACAATTGTGAATGTTTTCTCTAGGATCCAAACCTGCCTTCAAACTCTATTATAATGACTTACTATATATAATCTGTAAATCCTTACAGTACTTGCCCTGTTACTGACAGCAGCCTGGCAGAAACATTTGGCTGTTCAGAGTTCTTTAATTTTATATTTAAAATATTTTCTAAGCAGGGGAGAGGATGGGCAAGCTTTTATATATAGGTTTGGTGGTTAATGCACTGGTTTGAGCCAAAAATGGTGAAGCACAAAGGTTTAAATTAGTGAAGGAGGTCACAACCTCTTCAGTTCAGAGGCAGCCAGGCTGTGTTTTGCTGCACAAATGTTGTTTGTGGATCTGTATATGGGTAAGGGTGTATGTGTGTGATGTGCAGAATATGTAAAGAGACTGACTGTTCCACTGGAACAGTTACAGCTTGCAGTCTAGGTACAAGAAAGTACTGATGTTAACTTCTAACTTCACTGCTTGAGAAGTGGACTTTAAACCTGAGGTAGATTTGTGGTTTTACATTTAAACTTATAATATTGAAGAGTTGTGAGAAAGGTCAGTAACAGTAGCAGTGCTGGAAAGCTGTGGTTAAAACTTTCTTGCCTAGAATTCACAGTATTCAGCTCTTGAAGCAAAGATGTGGAAGGTAGCGGGGGAGCTGATGCTGCCAAGATCATGTGCTGTGTCCTAGTACTGAGCAGGATTAAATGCCCCTTAGAGAGCTGTGGGTTTTTGGTTTCTTTTCTGTAGTAATGGTTTTTAACTAGTGAAACTGCACTGGTATTAGTAACTAAGGGAAACATTTAGTTTAGATTAGATATACAGTCCGCTTTATCCAGTTAGGGATTTAACTTCAAAGCTAGATTGGGACCATGAATATTTCAATTATGAGTTGCTATTAAACTTCAATCAGTTTTCAAAAAGCAAACATAAAATATATATTTATAGTTAGGCGTGGGTTTTAGATATTAGGAGTGAGATCAACAGCTAGCATAACTTCATGTGATATTATTGACGTTACTGGAATTATGCAAATTTCTAGTAGCTAAGAATCCCCCATGTCAAGCTTCCCTGTAGCACTTTAAATTTCTGTTCACCTGTTTAAAGTTGGATTAATTTTGTTACACTATTGGAAGAGCTTTTCCCTACCATAATAGCCTTAGAAATGTCTGCACTTCCAAACTTTTTTTGTGTCACAGGGTCCAAAGCCCCATCTTGACCTCCTTGGATTACCTTTTAACACATCAAAGTTTAAAAAGTACTTAATTGTCAGAAACTTTCTGAGGCAGAATGAAGTTTGATTTCTTGTAACCTGTTTTCTGTAACAACTGAATTTTCTGTGTTCTGAAGGAGAAAGATCTGTATAATTTTTAAAAAATTATTTGGCTTGCAGTTACACTGAAAAATTACTACAATCAAATAGTTCCATTTTCTTAGGCTTTCATATCTGCTCTTGTAAGAAATAAAAATTCCACCAAAAAGAGGGAGCAGTCACTTTTACAGGCATTCATTTGGAAAGTCTGTGCCAGGCAGGTAGATTTTGCTCCATTCTGAATCTGTTTCTACAGTTCAGCTGACCCAAAGTTGCTTCAAATGACTTCCTCATGACTCTGGATTTAGCAATTACTCAAAAAGCTGTGTAAAGCAAAAAGGCAAATTCTGTTTCTCCAAAATGTGAATGCCTTTTTAAAAATAAAACATCAGGACCCCCCCCAGCTTTCAGTATGTGACACTTTTCCAGATTCCTGTCGAATTCATAAGAGTTAAGTTGTTTTGCTGTTGGTGTACAGTCAGTATTCACCTGTTGAGAAGGGTGACCTGCTTTAACTTCCTCAGATAAGGTTTCCTATTGTTTCAACTCCATTTTCATACAGTGAGGAGGAGCCAGATCCTGAACTGGTTGTAATCAGTGGGGAGGCTTACAGATACTGTATAACAGCAAGGACTTTCCAATCTGGAAGTAAAAATGAATGAAGTGCTCAGTTTGCTTCAAGTCAATAGCTGTTGAGGTGAAGATTGCTTGCTCCCATTGTTTGGATGGTTTCTATGACAGACACAAGAGGAAGTAGGTAGGATTTGCTGATGTTTGAAGGATGTAGTTGGCAGAGAAAACTTGCTATTGTCAACAGTACACTGATTTGTAATTTGACCTTGATACAATTGGTTACAAATGGGGATTACCCTGTACCCAATCCGGATTGCCTGGTGTCTTAATAGCGTGGTGGTGTTTTGTTGCATTTTAATAACAGGTGCTTACATTGCTCTGTTCTTCCAGTTTGGTGGTTGGGTGTTTTTTTTTTCCCCCCTAAAATGTAGTTTAACCATTTAAAATTTGTGATAAACTCTTAACTTTTCACTTTTTGTTACTGAATCTCTGCTAATGAGGATTTGTGCTGTGGTTCACCTCGTTGGTCGGTTTCCTTCCTTCTTTTTTTTCATTTTGTTCCTCTGTTGTTTTCCTGACCATCACAGCCGTAACTTAACACTGCCAAGGGGTAAATGTTAATGTTAGACCACAGCTGTTGACAGTAAATGGGAAGGGCTGGCTGTAAAATCCGTGCTTTTCCATGTCTGATTAAGCTTTAAGATAGGAAAAATACTTTTTTAGTAGTGATTTTGTCGCTGATCTTTCACGACCTCTATTCTTTCTCCTACCTCTGTGGTTTTTTTTTCCTCCAGGTTTAGCAGAGGAGCTCTTTCAAAGTAGATGCCAGGAGCCTTAAATTATTCAGGGATGTGCTTTTTAGATGCTCTGGTTTGCAATCTTTAAAAGCCTGTTAAAGAGAGATTCTTTACATAGACTTCAGGTAGCTGTATTCTTCTGTCATTTTAACTAATGGCTTAGGATATTCCAAATGCAGTTTAAATGAGGAAAAGCTTTAATATTTACATGTTTGTAGCATTCGTGATGCTTTATTTCACTCTCAGGTGAAAAATGCTCTGTTTTATTTTCCCCTTTCTGTGACTTAAATTTCAACAGTGAATTGCAGAACCAGAAGAGCAGTTCTTACTTGCTTTAGTATAGCAAGTGCTGATGAGCAATTGGTGGAGGTTAGTTTTCACTTACTCTGTAATAATTTGGAGAAAAAAAACCCCATGCCATTAAAACACAGTAGAAACCAGGAGAATAACATAAGTTCCCTTGGCTCTGCTGAAGTCCAGAGATCTGTTCCCTGCTTTTGTTTCTGTTTATGATGCAGAATAGTTTTAATTTTGCAGCTTCTAGAAAAAAAATAAAATTAGTGGACTGGAAAGAAAAAAAAACCCGCAACGTTTTTTAACGTGATGATTCACTACATAGGCAGCTGGTAGTCATGTCTTGGTAGTGCACAATGTCCTGGAAATTGCAGTTGGTAGTGTTTTAGTTTTCTGTGTGTGGCAAGTTGCACACACCAGTGTGTTTTCAGGGTCTTCATACAAATTTTCTTTCTTTCTTTCTTTCTTTCTTTCTTTCTTTCTTTCTTTCTTTTTTTTTTTTCTTTTTTTTTTTTTTTTTTTTTTTTTTTTTTTTTTTTTTTCTTGGAGTCTTTTGTGGCTAGATTGACCTTTCCTTTAAGTGTAGTCCTGCCAGTATGGTACTATGGTACTGCAGCAGGCAGTCCCACAAAGTCCACCTTACAAGGTGGTGCTAGTTATTCTTTGTGCATAGCTATTTCCCTGATAGGACTTTCTGCTGCAGCTGTATTTTTTTTTTTTTTTCCTTGCCACTTGACTTGAAACTACTTCCTTTCCTAGGTCAGACATTGTCAAATATAGAGGCATTTACTTATTTATTTTAGTGCATGCCCGACTGTGATGTATTCTTTCTAAAGGGCTGTGAGAGCTGAGGCTCTGTGGTTTGTTCCTGCCCTTAGCTTTGCATGACCTTGGGCACGTTGCTTAACATCTTTGTTTCTGGGTTTGAAGTAGGTACAGAAATGCATGTATCACTCTGCTGAGAGATATACAACTCTCTTAATGATCACTTATCTAGAGATCTCAGAAGCATTTTACAAAGAGAGTCCAATGCAATTGCTGTTGTAAGAGCTGGAGAGGTCAGACTGAGGAGTTGATGTTGACCACCTTATCTCCCTTCATAGTTGCCTTAGATAGCCTCACTTCTTTCATTGTGTCCCTGAGCACTTGTTTCCTTTGTTTAAAGCAGGACTGAAACTGTTACCAGCTGTTAACTTTCCTTTTTTCTTTTTGAAAAAAATTCTGATTCAGAAGAAATTAGGAATTGGTGTCTTTCAAAGAACTTTGTGGGCTCATTTTGTGGTTCATCACTGGGCATTAGCCTCTTATAATACGGATTTTTTTTTTTTTTTTTCTTTTTCACTCCTCCTTCCTCTGGAGAATTTTTGGAAATATTCAAAACTGCCATAGTTGTGACCTTTTCCATAATTACAAGATTTCATTCTTGCAAAAAAGTTTTACCAAGAGGCAGACTATTGATGGTAACTTGTGATCTTAATAGTAGAGAATTTGTGGCTTTGCTTTACTTTTAATAGCAGTTTCTGTCTATTTGCTCTTCTGCTTCTATTCTTAGACTGAATTTCCAGCTTTAGGTTCTTCTGGATTGTAGTAGTGGTAGTAGCTCACAGACTGTGGTGGCAATAGTACTGTGAGACAAATGAGAAGACCTCACCAAGTAGGTAGCTTTTGTTTTTAAAATTTTTTAAATTTTGTTTTTTTAAATTTCTCAAGTGGGAGAGTGCCCTGCATGCCATGCTGTGAGTTTCACTTCTAAGGAGAAGGTACCTCTGGAGCATCCCAGTTATGCAGATGTGATTTAACTGCATGGGGCAGCTGTGAACGTCATGGGCTCCAGTTCTGTGAGGCATGGCCCATCCCAAGAAGCTGAACAGAACTTCTTTTGTAAGGTTTTGTCTCTGAATTTCTCCACCGGCCTTTCACTGGCGTGTCCTCTGCTCAGCCAAGCTACCTTAGTTTCCTTTCCTCAGAGCTTCATCCTCGTTTGCTGTTTTATTGCAGATTAAAGGCTTGTGTTGCATGTAGAGGTTATCAGCTAATGAATAAACTTCACTCATCCTGCCCTGTGATAAATCTGTCTCATAGATCAAAGATGAAACATGTAGACTTTTTTTCCTTTCAAATGGTAATTTCTTAAGGCTGTCAGATCACTTCCTAAGGTCTGTTTACATAAAAACAAAAAACATTGAACATACTTCATTCAAAATGTTGAATTTTCAGTTTTGCAAAACCCTTCTATTTCCTCTCTGAGGAAGCCTCCCCTCCTCCCTTCCCCATAAGGACTCTGTGAAGATCCCATCTGTAGGAATACAGGCAAGGCTCACGTTGGAACTTGTAGTCACGGCAGTATTTTCTTAACACTACAGTTATTTCTGTTTTAAAACAGATAGCTATTTAGTGAATTTCATCAGGATTATGTATATGTATTAGAGCATCTGTTCAGTTCCAGTTGTATTAAACAAAGTATGCAGAATTTTTTTTCTCAACTGTATTTTCACACAGAAACCCAAGAAGGCAGATTGAAGGGTCTTTGATTCTATTTTGATACAGAGCTGTTACTCTCCCTAAACTGCTTTCCATGCAGTGTTTTTGCAAAATGTGTTTTGTATTCCAAGAACAACCTAAATAATGATTTGAAAATCCACAATCTCTGCGATGGTGTAAAAATAAGCAGGCAGTCTGCAAGCTGAGCCCATCCACTTCTATTTATCTCATATGTTTCTCTAGGTAAATTGTGCTTACAGGCTGTATAATTTTTTGGGTGTCTTTTTTTTTTCTCTTTTGCTTGCTGCCTCGGCAACTGAAGGCTGGAATCAGGCGCTCCCACAGACTGCCGTGAAGTTTTCAAAGGGTGTAGCAGGGGGAAAAAAAAGGGAGGAGAGAATGACAGGCCTCAAAACATCAGTTAAGCACTGGAGAGTTTGTGAGGCATCCATGCCATGTAGGACCGATGGTTTGCCCTCTGTAAGCATACAGGAAAAGCAGCCCTTGTTTCAGGTTCTGTGTCCTGTTCTTTTGGTCCTTTGCATTTCCGTGCTGGGAAATAATTACTGTGGAGCCATTTATAAGCTGTTAAGTATGCATAAATTACATGTATTATATTTTTCTTTTTTTAGTTTTGGAGGTAGTCAGTGCTTTTTCTAGGAATGCTCTAAACCGGGTAAGTGGAGATCTGGTTACTTTTTCAAAGCATATGCTCCACTCATCTCCCTGAGAAGGATTTGTTTTCTTTTTCTTTCACTTATTCTTGATATTTTCTTGTCTTTAATACATTACTCCTACCTGTTCCTGAAGTGTAGTTTGACCTTGCTGAGGTGAATAGAGAATTGAACTGTTTTGATAAAGGATATGTTCATTCTTACGTATGTGTTTGTTCTGTAAGCTGAGGATTATACATGTTAGAAGAGAGTGAATCATTAGCAGCTTTATTTCTGGTTGTCTTTTTTTTCCCCATGGCTGTTTATGAACTTATTCAGCAAATGTGGTTGCCAGTAAGTTAATGTAGTGAAATATTTTTTAACAGTGACATTTATTGCCGAGTCCTGCAGACACTGAATAGGAAGGTTACTGACTGGACAGGTTTTTCTCTTTAAATTTATATATTATGAGTTACCATCAAGGACGTTTGAAAAATTACATGTGCAAAACCAATTCCCAGTCTTGCTAATTTGTTCCTCTTTGCTCAAATGTTGTTTCCATTCTGCTTCTAATGTATACCTAAAAAAGACAAACAGGTTTTTGGTTGTGTTTTTTTTTTAAATACTCTGTCTTCATGCTGATACCAAGTGCAGCGTTTCCTTATTAACCCACCTGCAAATAGAATTTCACATGTCCAAAGCAGTAACATAAATGGAGTTTAAAAGAAAGGCTTTGAAAAGTGTTAATATTTAGTGGAGATTAGAAGTTTGAAGCATTTGGATTTAGAATTTGGGAGCTGGATTTATACAAGACTATGTGTATGTATACACAATGTATATTCTGTGTGTACACACAGATTCATGTGTATCTATCTATCTATATCCATACATGCATTTAAGTAGTATATACATCATGTAATGTTGGTCTAATTGCATACATGTGTAAAATAATCATAGAAGTTCAGAAACAGTTTGCTTCAGAAAAAATGTGCTGTGTTTATATTGGTAGGTCATGTTCAATTCCTTGTCTTACACAGAATGCTTTAGGTAGCTGCAAAAGCCTTAAATTAGCTGTGTTGAGAACCAGAGCCTGGTTGCAGGTGGTCAAAATTCCACCGGCACCAGAAACAGCACTTTGCTAAGAGTCTTTGAATATTGGACTACTGTTTGAGTCCTGACATTACCTTCCCAGACATAACCACTCCTGACAATGGCTTCTTTGTTTCCCTGTTGAATCAGTGATAAAACTTGTGAGCTGAATTTTATTGTTGACTTATTTCAGTGGCCCACACCTTTTTCAGTGGAGGCTGCAGTTCTTACAATGCTTTTTAGTAGTGAACTGAAGATTTAGATTCCAGCCATGCTTTAATGAACTATAAACTACATCTGTTACAGTTGGCCTTACTGGTGAGCATTTGTGAAAATTTCACATTGAAGCATGAAGGACACATGTATTTAGGGTGGTGACAGTCTCATTCTTCCACTGAAGTAAACAAAAATCCCATTAGCTACCCTTGATTTAGTGTATACTTTTTGAAATTAATGTATACATGTTTTTATTGTTGAAGGCAAAATCAAATTAAGAATCATCTACTCAAAATTCAATTTTGTTTCTTTTAGTGCCTATCATTGAGAGCTGCTAAAATAAAAACAAATTGTAAATAATCTTTTAAATTAGTTCTTTAATCATGCTAGAGAACGTTCACTGTGTAGTCCATCTCGTTATTTATTGACTTTTCTTGCTTTTGCCTATTCTTGAGTAGCTAACTGACAGGTGTGATTATCCTTAAGGATAATCTTTTATTATGGTGCTCTTTTATCATGAGGATATTCCTGTTTTTATAGGGAAGCAAACTGACTGGTTATGAATCTCCAAAGGTAGGCTTCTAAGCCTGAGCTATTTAAAACTAGAAGCAACCTTGTGATAGCAGTTGTTTAGGTTAGGGACAACAAATGGGAGAACCAGAGCTGAAATGGAGTTTCTTTCACGTTTTCTCCAGCTACAAGTGTAAGATGAGCACCATTCTCATCTATAGCTGAGTACATCAGAAAGGCACAACAAAACCAACAACTAGGTTGACATAACTTGCAACTTTGCTGTGAGGGGAAACAAGGCAGAATCAGTTCCTCTTTGTTTTCCCCTGTGGGTATACTTTCCTAAATGTCAGATGATGATACCTTTAAAACCACAAATAAGAAAAAATACAAAAGAGTTTATTTAAAAACTTCTTATTACTGCTGACAAAAATACCTGTTGCCATTTCCAAATTTTATTCACAATTCTGTTTCTAGAAAACCTATTAAAATCTGGATGTGAAACCCCTCAAACTGCAGGCTTACTTGAAGTGGAAAGTATTTGATTGTGCGTAAGAGGCTGGGATATTATCTCGGCTGGGTATAGTAGTAATGGAAGTTACGCAGTACTTAGCCATTACCTCTTACAATTCAAATTAAATTCTGGAAATTGCTGCAAATGGAAATCCTGTCCTCAGAAAAGTACACAGACCCTGATTTAGTGGCCAGCTCTTCTCTTTGCATTTAACTTTATTGATAATTCTCAGGTAGGAACACGATTTGAATTTTCTCCCGGGCTTGACTGTGCATTAAGTTCTTCATCTTTAGCAGGAGCTCTAAAGGTAGATCTCACACTTGCCTGGGAGCATTTGGAGCCACATTAAGAGCAAATACTCCTGATCTCCTCCCAGGGTTTTAAGACTGAAAGCTAATGCAGATGAAGAGCAACTCTGTTTCTCTTTGGGGTCAGTATCTGTATCCACCTCAACAGGAGGAGACACTTTATGGTGAGGGTGAAGGAGCACCGGAGCAGGCTGCCCAGACAGGTTATGGACACTGTCTCTGGGGACTTTCAAAACCCACCTGGATGCATTCCCGTGTGGCCTGCCCTAGGTGATCCTGCTTTGGCAGGGGGAATGTGGACTCAACGAAATGGAGCATTGCCTGATGAGGAGAGGCTGAGGGACCTGGGGCTGGAGAAGAGAAGAGAATACTGAGAGGAGATTTAATAAATATCTGAGGGCTGGGTGTCAGGAGAGGGGGAACAGGCTCTGCTCACTTGCTTCCTGTGATAGGACAAGGAGCAATGGATGGAAGCTTCAGCACAGGAGGTTCCACGTCAACACAAGGGGGAACTTCTTTACTGTAAGGATCACAGAGCACTGGCACAGGCTCTCCAGAGAGCTTGTGGAGTTTCCATCTCTGGAGACTTTTCAAGGCCTGTCTGTTCCTCTGTGACCTGAGCTAGGTTGTATGGTCCTGCTCTGGCAGGGGAGTCAGACTCGGTGGTCTCTTTGGGTCCTTTCCAACCCCTAACATCCTGTGATCTCTGGAGGTCCCCTCCAACCTTTCAGATTCAGTTATTCTGTGTTATTCTGCATAGAGGAATTAAAAAATCTTCAGATTTACCCCCCCCGCCCCGCCCCGCAAATATCTTCTGTTATCCATGGGTTTCAGATCAATTGCTGCAGAACCCAGCTGGTTTAATTTTTATTAGGTTACTGCTTCCTCCTCCAGCCAGCTCTAAGCCTCTGTTTATTTTGGTGGTAGGGGGAGAGGGAGAGCTCTTCCTCCTGCCTCACCTACTCTCAGACATCAAAGCAAGCAGGTTTGGTCCTCCCAGCTTAATCCTCCCCTTCTCCCTCCCACCAGTGTTCAGCAAATTTCCTCATATTCTTCTGAGAGTTCTCCAGTGTCCCTGGTATTTGTCAGCAGGTTAACTTTTGCCCTGGAGGTACTTGCTGGGAGGCAGAGCCCCTCTGGTGGCTCTTTCCCCTCCACTGCCTGAAATGGCAGGTCTGATGCAGTCGGACAGGTACCTGTCTGGAAAGGGAGGGGAGCAATGAATGAAGGGGACATAAATCAGAATAGAACAGTGCTTGTGACAGCATTTCTGTGAGGTTGCTGTTTTTGGAGGCTAAGAAACTGTGTTGATAACTGCAGCTCCTGCTGCATGGAAATACCTCCTAGACAATTCTTAACTAGAAGCTGAAATGCTTTGAGGGTGGAGTAGACAGGGGTCAGCTAACCAAAATAATGTCAAGCTGTTGCTTTGCTTGGGGCCAGAAGAACAGAGACAGTCTTCTAATACCATGTGGCAGTTCAGCTGGTTAGCAGCTGCCCAGATAGAGTGTCAGTTTAGGTCGAAGGATCTATAGTGTCCTAACAAGGTGTTTACTAGCAGCCTCTTGAAAAGTTTGCCTTGGAATTGCTCCATCTTTGGGCTTAGGGAGTAGGTTTTACTTTTATTGCTATTTACTGAAAGTTCCACCCCTCCCTCCCCACTCCTGCCTCATCCAGTCACCCTTTTGACTGGTCTTTTTCATTTTTGCAATAGTGAATGTGCACTCAGACTTCAATTTTCAGCCATCATGGTTCTTTTAAATGAGAAACCAAGTGGCTACAAATATCTGAATTATCCCAGTGGTGCCTTCAGCACTTTCAGCATCAGAAAGCTGCAGGTGTACCCTCACTAACTCTAATGAAGATTTCAGAAATTTCAACTGCACAGACAAGCAAATGAGGGATATTTTGATCTAAAACCAGGGATTTGTAACACTGAACCAATTATTAAACTGTAAGGGTACAACCTTAAATATTGTACTTCATTTTCCACCATGGCTGGGACTCTCTCCACCTTTCAGGAAGGCTGTGTTGACGTGGCATGGGGTGTCTTGTGCTAGCTGCTCACAAATAGTTGAACCGACAAAAGTTTTTAGTGTCTTAGCATGTGACCTTTATAAAAACACATTTCAGTTAAAGAATGACATCTATTTTCATTTGTGAAGAAGCATCCAGAAGAATCTGTTTGCTGAACCTGAGCAGGAACATCCTGTTCAGGAGTCAGATAAGCTGTGCTGAGGGAAGTGGCATGTGTCTACATTACAATGATTTTTGTGCGCCAACTTTTCCCCGTGTACAAATGCCTTCCTATAAACCTGCTTTAAGGACAGTGATACAACTTTGCTATGCTATAGGTACAGAGTACCCAACTCTGTTGTCTACTTCAGTGTCTTTTGTGGCCTCCCTTATTCATGTTAATGGCAGATCAAATAAAGATCAGGAGTTGTGCTGGATATATAGAATTACCATAATATAGAGGTGAACAGGTGATTCAATTAGTTTAAAATTGATTTTCATCAATACATGGTTTTTGTCTTTTAGTCATTATTCTGTAATGGTTTTTGCCTTTTTTTTCCCCCCCCTCTCTCCTACTCCCAGGCAAGAACAAGTTATTTTAACAAGCAATGATTGTTAATATGGATGCATTACTGCAGATTTTAAGGTCCAGAGTTTCCCAGTGTCGATTGTAGGAAAATATGCTGTTATTTTCCATCTTGAAACTCTGTAGTAGTAAACAGAAATAAATTCCAGCTTTCACTGCAGTTCCTCTTTGCCTTCTTGCTACTTATTCCTAATTTAAATTCAGAATAAATACTTCTTTTTTTTTTTTTTTCTTCTTCTACCATGTCATCTGAGAATAGTCCATGTAGACTTTGAGGACAAATCCCACAATTATAGGCTACCTTTCATTTTCCCTCCTTCTCAACTTTTCCCCAGCTCCTGAGGATTTTAAGGACTATACTATTATGTAGCATTTGTGCAGTGCAGTGTTCAAGCAGACTATTAATTGACATGCACACTATTGTATGGCTTAGGCTGGGAGAGAAAATAAGCAATTTGCTCCATTTTTGCAGAGTGAGTTCTAACTGTTATTAAAGTGCATTTGTAGTTGCATATTTTCCAGTAAAGGTGACAGATTACTTCAAAGCTGGTATTTTCTTTTTGTTAAACAAGGTTCTCAAATAGATCCATCTTGCCCACGTATTCTATTCTTGCCAGTTGGCTTTGAAAGCTGGTGCTTGGGCTCCTCGTTCAGAACTAGCTTCCAAAAAATGAGGTCCCATGCTGTTTCTATCTATTGAGCTGGTAGGGGCTGGAAGGATCTGATCTGAAGCCAAGGCAAAGACCGAATTGATGGAATCATATCTAACAGATTTGCCAAGCACTGCCCAGTCATGAAGTTCCACTTTTTTGGGAAAGATCTCTGAGACAAGGGGTGGCAGAGCACTTGCTGTGATATCGGCTATCCTCAGATTTCCTTCCCTGGACTTAGAGCCAGGCCACCATGTGACAGGGAATTAGCTTTTTGTTGAGTGCATTTCTGCATGTTTACATCTTGCTCTCTCCTGCGTGCTACTTCCCGATTTTCTTCCCCGTTACATATATGCATTTGAAGAAGAAAAAGCTTACTGCCCTTCATTATGGCATTACTCCTATTTTGACCATCCATGATGTGTTACTGCAGAGGCATGCTTGCACTTTCGATGTACTTACTTCCATTTGACTATGTATGCACACATGCAAACACCCAAATATGCAGGCACTCTGTTTCAGGTGAATGGTCACCACTCAGTAGCCCTAGATGGAGACCAGTTGTCTTCTGAGACAAGTTCTGCATCTTAAGCAAGACCTAATTTTCTAGATGCAGGCATAAGATAGAGAATCATGAACTTTTCAAGAAATGGCTTGGCAGGATTTGCTTGTATTCCTTCCTCTTCTTCCCCCCTTTTCTAGCAGCTTTCGTTTGTGAGATAGTGAAAGCTCAGGTCTCTTGTCCGAGTTCAGTTTTTATATGAACTGCCAAGATAGTCTCTGAAATCACAGTGATGATACGTATCTGTGTGTCAGATATCCAATTTGTCACCAGCTTCTTCCAATATCTGGCAGAGAGCAGGACCTAAATGAAATCCAGTTGACTGGAGCTCAGCTAAGATCCGATAGAGGTGACTTTGACAGATCAGATGGTTGGTGGAGTTTGTGTAGATGTAATCTATTCAACCACTTCTAAATCAATCCACAGTCTTTAGGTCTTGCTCATCTTTGTGGCTGTTGTAGTGGTCAGAAACAAAAGGAGTTTTTTGCTGTTGTCTAGGCAAGAGATTGCCTAAAGTGAGAATAACTGCAGATCTTTCATGCTTGCCATCTTGGGCCAGTGCAGTGGTCTGTGTATGTGCAGGCTTTAATTCAAACCCGTTTGGAACGGGTTAGCTGGAAAGGCTCAGTTACCAGGCTTTACTGTCTTTCCATCCTCCTACTTCTCGTCATCTGTCACCTCTCCAACATGATGTTTTTATTTCAGTTTGTATTAGTGTACCAGGCTGCCTGCCACATTCAGCTGCAGCAGCAGTAACCTCCAGAGGACGAGGGAATGGTCAGTTGAGTGTAGTACCTGCTTTAGCTAATTCCTCCTCTGTATCCCAAAGCTTACTGGTAGAATTTCTTATCTTAAAGTATAGTGGAATGAAATAGAGCACCCTGCTTTGAAACCCTGCTGTCTTTAGTCAGGTGCCTATTAAATGGTTGTTGAAATTCAGAGTGCAGCTATCTGCTAAGGTCCACAACTCAAATCATAATGATCTAGGAAGAAATAATCAATAAACAGTCTCCAGAATGCTGAAGGCTGTTGTTCCATAAATTAAATGCACATTTTTGAAGCCTCTTCAGAAGGTCATATAGAAAGTGTTTAGTTCTGTAGCTCATTGAACCGGATATGCCAATACCTGTGCTGAATGTAGGGCTCAAACAGTGAGTAACTGCTGCAGAATCAGAGCATTTCAGGTTTCATATGAACTCACAGTGTTATTTTTTTGAATTTTTTTTTTTAAACGTCTACTGATAAGAGCACCTAAGTCATTAGTATCATTGGAGAAGTAACTAGCACTACCCTCCTTGATGAATCATTCAATAAACTGTTTGTTCATGGAAAGTAGATTTTTTTTTTTTATTATTATTATTATTATTAATATGGCTACCTGTTGTACTTGCAGGATAAATAATTGGTTTGAATCATCAGGTGAGTGCTGTTAAGTTATAGTAAGCGAGGAAAATTGCGAAAACACGAATTAGGGTCCCTGTCCTTAAGTGTGTTTCAGTTTGCATTTTGATAGCAGTTTAGAAATGTTATCGCCTGTTTTGTCACAGACATAATTCACATCTTTCTTCAGGCACTGTAAACAAGAGAAATGGTTTAATGGCTCCATAAAAGGCACTCTGTGCTGATAGCTGAGATTAGACCCTTTAGTAATGGATTTTTGTGTGTTGGGGGAAGGGGAGGGCTTGGCAGCGGTAAATGTACTGGAAAAGAATCTTGGAGAGACTCTGATGTATCTCAAGTGCCTGCTCCATTTCTGTGTGTACTGGGAGATAGATTTAAAGTGTGACAGTATTGGCTTTATCAGTGAAGGGGCCTTCTCTTCTTACTTCTGAAATTTTAACCAACTGCTAACTTGGGTCACTTCAGTCTGTCTAACATCTGAAGATGTAGTGGTATGAACTGAAATGTTTTTTGTTTTCTGTCTTTTCATCTTGCTCTTAAGAAAGTCAAATCCCCTCTATTTGAACGTGTTCAAGAAATCTCTCTAAACTTCCGTTGCACATTAACAGTTTTGCCTCAACTGATCATAAAAAATGAGCTAGTTTATTCAGTGAGTGGGGTTTAGAGGGTGATTTGAAAGCAAAGAAATGTGAAAAGCAGTTCAGAAACATGTAGCAGGAATGTTTAGGGCATGACTTACAGTGACTTCCCTGTTACTTCCTTTTCTCCACAGGTACACAAAGTCCTCGAACTTAATACCCAAGTATAGTGTTACTTGAGAGACATTGGAGTTCACTAGCATAGGCAAAGTTGCTACTGTCAGTTGATTTTATACTGTATAGTGAATGCTCTTGTCCTGCAAGTGCTGATAATAAGACATCTTTGTCTCTTTGATCAGCAGAGTCAGGATTGTTTGCTGTTAGCCAGCATCGTTGAATTACCAATAGTATTTCGTGTCTTCCAAAAATACATTTCAATTAGTTCTTCATATTCAGAAAACAGAATCTGATTTTGTTTTGTGTTCTGAGCAGGAACCTGAGGTTTTAATATTACAGCTTCTTTGCTCGAAATGAGAAATTACTTGCATTTTTCCATAAAATACTTTTTATTTCTTCTTTATCTTGAATAATCTCTTGAACTGAGAGGTATTTTAAAGGGTTGTATTTGATGCAGTGCGTTTCTGAGGCTTTCTCAAAAGAAGGGATTCAGTTCTACCTGTAGAGAGAATCACAGAATTAACCAGGTTGGAAAAAGCCTCTAGGATCATTGAGTCCAGCCTATCACCTAACCCTTCTAATTAACTAAACCATGGCACTAAGTACCTTGACCAGCCTCCTCTTAAACACCTCCAGGGATGGTGACACCACCACCTCCCTGGGGAGCCCATTCCTATGGGCAATCACTCTTTCCATGAAGAATTTATTCCTAACATCCAGCCTAAACCTGCCTTGGTGCAGTTTGAGACTGTGTCCTCTTGTTCTGTCCCTGGGTGCCTGGGAGCAGAGACAAACCCCTGCCTGGCTACAACCTCCTTTCAGGTAGTTGTAGAGAGCAGTGAGGTCTCTCCTGAGCCTCCTCTTCTGCAGGCTGCGCACCCCCAGCTCCCTCAACCTCTCCTCACAGGGCTATGCTCCAGCACCCTCACCAGCCTTGGTGCCATTCTCTGGACATGCTCCAGCACCTCAAGATCTCTCTTAAAATGAGGGGCCTAGAACTGGACACAGGACTCAAGCCGTGGCCTAACCAGTGCTGAGTACAGGGTAGCACATTTCCTGTTCCTTAGACTAGAAAGTCTACAAATCAGTCTCCTCTGAGACAAGTGATTACTCCTTTAATTTCAGAACTCTTAATAAAATTGTTCTTCATTTTGACCTTAAAGTGGGTGTTACTGCTACAATAAATAAAATGTTTGGGGGTTAGGCTTTTGACAGCAATGGAGAACAACACTTCCAAACAAGGGCTAGCAGGTTTCACCATCTATTTTTGCACGTTCAGTGCGAGTTTTTTTTCATGGTGGAATTGTTGTTTGTTTGAAATCCAGGTCTGTAGAACACATTATGTGGAAACTTTCTTACTCTGCAGCTATAGATAGATATATTTATGCACAGAGAATCCACATAGAGTAACGTATTATACCTTAATCAGTTTGCTGCAGATGGTAGCAGTCCTGTTTGCCTTGTATCTGCATGTTGACTATGGAGGAGCTCCAGAGAGGGTCTGCAGACTGAGTTGGTTCTGATACCAATAACCCTGACTTTCCCTAGTAGATAAGATGAGGTGTTGAAGCCATCCATCTAAATACATGTAGTAAGACTGTTTGTCTTTCAAGTTCTGAGGTGGTTATCTGTAAGCAATCACTCAGGATATAATCTTGGCCCTTGGTCACTTCTTAATACGATCATTATCAAGACAGAGTGCCCGTTTCTTTAATAGGGTTGAGACTCTCTTCTGGGGTTAAGCAAAATGAATTTGCCACCAGGAAGAAGTGGTGAGGAGCTGGTTGTTTGAAATGTCATTTTGTTAATTTGGATGTGTTGGTAGCTTGGTATGCTGCACTAAAATTAGATTGTATAAATGAACAACCTTGCTTTTCTCAAAAGAAAACAAATGGAAAACAGTATAAAATCCATCTTAGCAAAAGGCTGTGTGTTTAAAATCTGTTTCGGTAGGTGCACTATAAAATAAGTATCACACTAAACTGAAGAGCAATGGGTGGAGGGTTTCACTGATGATACAAGAACTGTCTTCAGCATTTGGAATATTACTGTTGAAATAAGTCTGTCATCTTCAACCATGTTTTAAGATGTGGGTTTGGAAGGTCAAGTAGCCTTCACGAAAACCCCTCCAGAAATCCACCAAGTGTTTTTCTCAGGCTGTCTTTTTTCCCTTTCTGCCACTAAGAGTGTGTACACTTAAGGAGTTAGAGATAAAGCTTAGCATGGTGACTGTGTCAGGGGACTGCCTGAGGAAGGCTTTAAATTTTACAGCTACATTATCTTTCTGGCCGTAGTTAAGATAAAGATCTAATATAAAATCACTTTGGACTGTTATGCTTTCCCTAAATGAAATGAAGGCGTTAACCTACTTGATTTGATACACTTTACCCTAGCTTATAAAGCTGGGAGGAAGGTGAGGTAAACTTTAATTAAAACTACAACACAGATGCCTTCTAGCACTGTGCCCTGTACCTTGCTAGGACTGTACAGTAAGCAAAATAAAATGTACCTCACAGCCGAGGCAGCAGGCTGGAGCCGTGTTCAGTGAAAGTAATTTAATTAGTGTTGATCATGACTCTAGATGATGGTGATTTGATAAGGAATAATTTAGTACTTAACAGCCTTTTACATGCACCAACTCCATGTGGGAAGGTAAAGCAAATTGCACAAAATGAATGTGCTGCTTTCACTTGTGCCTGTGCCAGTGAGCTGGAAAACTGCCTGTTAGCAGACGTTCAGGCTCTCAGCGCTGTGATGAAATACGCAGCCAGTTCTCCGCACAGGGCTGTGGTGTGGGAGTCTCTGTACTCCCGTTATTTAAAAATAAATAAGGGAAGTAATTTTTCATAACAGATTAACTCCGAGGAAGTAGCAAAGTTAAAATAAGAAGAAAAAAAAAAAAAAACCAACATAGAACAGCATGTAGCCTTTGTGTGAATAGGTGATACTGGCTTTTAAAACAGTCTTGTTGTGTGTTGTGTTTTCGTTCTCTGATTCAAATCAAAGAGATTGCCTTCCCTGGCACAGGAGCCACCATCCTGGAGTTGTGGGGCCCATCACATGCACTGAACGTGCAGCATGCGTTATCTGACTAAGACATGCAAGGGGAGTCAGCAGTTGGAGTTCACTAGCTAAAAAAACGGAAATGAACTAGGGGATGTCACCCTGGTTTGCGGTTATGGAGGAAAGCTGAGTGGGCTGCATTTTGCTCTGTTGTTAAATATGAGTGTCTTTATTCACAAAGTCCTTATGGCCTTCTATTTTCGTGCAAGTTCAGACAGTTTTAGACAGAAAGAATTCTTTCCTTGTTGTGACATTTGCCACTTCTCTCTGTCTCTTCAGATGCTGCGCCGTGCCTGTGTATTTGTGAACTGTCTGCTTTTCTTTTGTAATCTTCCCAGATAATTGACTATTATCCACCAAAATAGCTGTATGGCAGTTTTAGAGACAATTCTTGTGAGTTTTGTGAAAATATGTGGCAAAATAACACAGTGCTATCTTGCAGATGTCTCAGATGAAAGGCAGTAGTAGGAACTACTAAGTAGTCAAGTAGTAAGTTTGTCAAGTAGTAAGTTAAGTCGATGAGCCGATGTGAAATAGATGCATTGTGATAACAGACCTGTTTCTGGAAGGGTTCTCTGAATGCTGCCCAGCTGTGGGAGAACCCATGGTGACAATCTGGAATCCAGACCTAACTTGAATATACTTTTAAGTTTATTGGTTGTGATGCTCACTTAGCACTTCATTTACCTCTCCATCCTCCCTGAACACACGTGTGTTTGCAGATTGATTAGTATCAGAAAGTACATTGTACATAACAAAATGTTTTTCCTAAGTTGAGGTGGAATGGAAGGGAAAGAGGTTGCATGGTGGTATATAACAGTGGCCTGATTTTGTGCTGAGGTTCTCTACAAGGAACTGCATGATTTCCACAGAGGATGATGTTCAGACTACAGTGTTATGGTGACAGCATCAAAAATTGACAATGAAATTGATCTCTGAACTCCAGGCTTCTCAGAGTTCAACGATGTATTTACAACCTCGTTTTATTTAGAACTTGAAGGATGTATTTTCAAACTGATAACTAGCTGTCTTTTCGTCCTTTGTCCTCCTAGCCACTTACTTGAGATTTGTCTGAGTCAGGTGAACTTTGAATTTTCTTGCGCTTTAATTTTGATTAAGGTTCACTACAAAATAAGGGAAGTTGGCTGCCTTAAACTAATATACTGGTTAACCTTGTCTTTACCTTTGGCCTTTAGCTTAATCCAGACTAACTTGTGCTTCTAATTAATGCTGCATTTCTGTCACACTCCCTTTATTCTTTTTATACCTTTAAAAGGTATGATTATGTTTTCCCTCGATTCGTCTATATCCCATTTACTGTTGACTCTCAGGCTAGGATTTTATCTTGTGTATTTCTGAGAAAAATTACTGAAGCTGTTTCTTCCGTATTTTTCTTCAGATGTTGATTTTAACTAAAGACACATGTAATCATCCAGGCTCATGAGTTTCACTGCAAATTATCATGCATTCTGTAGGACAAAAAGAATACTGATGGTATACTTGAGCCTTATATGTGAGAAATGTATTCTGGAGTCATTTGCGTGGCTCTCTTTGAAGCGAACTACTATTGCATTTATAGCTAAAAGCTACCTCGCTAATACTACTTGGAAACATTTGGTGCCTGGGAAGTATTTTGCCTCTGACAACATTTACAGTAGTTAAGCCAAATATAAGTGGGCTGTTATTTTGCTGCTAATGAGATGGGATCCTGGCCATCATTCTATTAAACAATAAAAGTGCTAATAGCCAATGCGAAGGATCTCTGGTGTCTATTTTTCAGTTGACACCCAGAGAAGTATTTCAAATGTTTATTTCCTATATTGTTTTTAGTATTACAGTGGTTTAATTAATCATGTGTTTAATTAGCAGTGCCTAGCTTTCTTGAGAAAGCTCATTGTTAATATTGTACTTGGGTTTTAATTACATTTTCTTTCTCTTTCCAGTGGCTTTTCATGGTCTCCCTGTGAAAATCAAGAAGGAACCCCATAGTCCATGTTCAGAACTTGGCTCCGCTTGCAGTCAAGAGCAACCATTCAAGTTCAGTTATGGGGAAAAGTGCCTGTACAATGTCAGGTAAAGCAATTAGGAGCATGTTTGCAGTGAGAACTGCTGATTTAAATGAGGACTGACTAAAGAGTAATAAAACCATAATAGAGATCTTATAAAAGTTACCTCTTCAGCAGATAACAGACTGATGAGATAATGCATTTAGCTGATGAACACTGATGGAGTTGTTTACAGTTGTATCAAACACTTACATAACCATTTTAAAGCAGTGTTTTTCATCAAAATGCATATTCTCAATTCCTTCTCCATGGGAGATAGCCAGAGTTTAAAAAGCCAGAGTGCAAGCGTGAAGTAGAAGGAAGGAGTGTCTTGTTTTCCACCAGTTGTGTTGGTAGCACTTTCAAAATGCATTACACACATTAGGAAGGAGAGCATGTTCTGCGTAACAGGCAGGAGATTGGCAGGTCTGAGCAACAACTAGGTAATTCACAAGTTTTGCAGGTATTATACACGAGTATTCGTGGGTGATTACAGTTTAAAATAATTTGTTCTGCACCTTTGTTACCTATTCAAAAACAAGTTGTCTTTTATAGGGATGGATAATACAAGCTTGCTTTGTTTGTCAGGGTGGAGGGCCTTGATATTACTGCATTCTTCATTGACTTTCATCTGGTTTGCACTTACATGTCACTCCTTCAGTGTCAGCAGTGAAGGGTTTCTTATTGACATTTCAGTCTATTTTAGAATCTTTCCTCTGGCTTGTGAGTTTTTATTCTCATTAATGTGCTACCAAAACTGCTAGCACTAGAACTATTTACATTTAAGTTTTTGGGTATGAAAGTTTAAAAAAACAGAAACAAACAAACAAACAAAAAACACAGAAAAAAGAACCACAAAAAAAAAATAAAATAAGGAGAGAAGAAAGAAAAGACTGGCACCTTTGCCAGTCCTGGAGATTTTAGTTTCAAAAATCAAATGTGTATATTTGATGGGCTCCAGATGACCTGATGTGGGATGATGTGGAAGTTGATGCTCGCTGTCTACCTGATGTCTGCATTTTTCGTTTTTAGAAAGGGGGATGATGGAAGTGTTCTCAAGTCCTTTCCTGATTTGGGACACCTTCAGAAATAACATCTGTGTATTTGTAGGAGCAGCAATTTATTGGGCGGGAAATAAAAAACCAACCTGTTGGAAGGGGCTGCTGACATCCTAGAGGAGGTTGCTAAGCCAACATTGCTATAGCTTTTCTGGGTCAAATCCCTTCCCTCAAGCTGTATTGTTTTTGCTGTCTTTCTGTGGGATTTGTGCAAGCTCTCAAAAACTGTCTTGGTAGGGACTGACAGCTATTTGTGCTCTAGTCCAGGTGCTTTTAATTTGAAGTATTTTGTGTACCTCCTGTCAGATTGAATCCTTAAAAATACATATATTTTTGTGCCCCAGAGAGGAGGAAAATGCTCTGTTGAACTATTTCCCTTTAAAATTGTTTTCCCCACCCTCTTTGCAGCGTAGAGAATTTCTTTGCCCTAATATGTGTGCAAAAGTGTAGTTGTAACACAAATCTTATAAATGTGTCACTTGGTTGTTTTGTTTTTGTTTGTTTTTTTTTTTCCTGGATGGTTATGCTACAATTGTTTTTTGTAGAGAAAATGACCCAACCTTCTTTGCTCTTGCCTTATTCATAGTGCCTATGATCAGAAGCCACAAGTGGGAATGAGGCCCTCCAACCCACCGACGCCATCCAGCACTCCTGTGTCACCGCTGCACCATGCCTCCCCGAACTCAACTCAGACTCCTAAACCTGACCGGGTTTTCCCTACTCATCTCCCTCCATCCCAATCCATTCAAGACAGCAGCTTCCCTATGGACCACAGGTAAAACACAAAACACTTAAGGGACCTGTGTAGAAAGTATTTTGGCTGCGGCTGCAGCTGCTACTGCACAAGGGTAGCAGTAGCTTCCTTTCCACAGCTATTTCCTTTTGGGTCGGGCTGGCAAGGTGAAAACCAGCAAGGTTCTTAGTGTTAGAAGTGGGTGTGTTTTTTGAAAGACTGGCATTCTGCTTGCTGCACTTGATGTTGACAGTGACAAGAGTTTTAATGACACGATTCTTTGGTCTTGTGAGGGTGCTTACAGTGTACTAGATAACCTTAGCTAGATTCCCTTTCCCATGAAAAAGCTGGACCAGATGGTCTTTCAAGGTCCCTTTGGTGATTCACTTGAGGCTAGTAAGCCCTACGAGGTAGTGAAGTCACTGACAGGCGTGATCCTGGCTATAAATAACTGGCCTCTTTCTAAACAGTTCACCTATGTTAAGTGATAAGTGGTCATGTTGTGGTGCTACTGCTTCAGAATACTCTTTGGAAGAGTGAATGATTTTTCCACCCGCTTTTGAATTGTAGCATTTCAAACAAAAGATGCCAGCATAAACTGTGCTTAAATAACGTCAGTCTGAGTAAAAGCCACAGGAGCTAGAGACTAGAATTAAAGCTTAAACTGTCCTTAAGTCACCCAGGTTTGTTTTGATATGTTAGAAATTCCCAGACAACTGACTATCTTTCTTAGCTCAGTTTTGCAACGAATCTGCTCAGTGTATTTCCCTGAGGTTTTGAAACAAAATACTTTTCCATGGAATTCTATTTATCCCAACATTTACTGCATGGACTTGTTTTTGTCTACTGTGTTGTGTGGTTGCACTGAGCATTTAAAGTTTCAGCTGTATGTAAAGAGATACATAATATGTTAAGGAACTCAACTTAGCTCTTAAACATTGGCAAATTAAGAAGCACCTGAAAAGAAAATCGCAGTTGTTGGGAGTGTGATTTGCCCGCTTCTGCTCTAATAAGGGCTGTTATCTCCA
Organism: Eubucco bourcierii; assembly: GCA_013396675.1. Classification (NCBI taxonomy): domain Eukaryota; kingdom Metazoa; phylum Chordata; class Aves; order Piciformes; family Ramphastidae; genus Eubucco; species Eubucco bourcierii. Next base: position 49,455 of record VWZE01004540.1, on the reverse strand, counting down.
GGGATTTGTGCAGATCACTTCTGAAGGGGTTACTAAGATTTATATTGCTGTTTTGTGCTCTGCTGAGATAGTTTTAAGTATCACCCGAAGTTCTCTACAGGCCCTTCTGGTGGTGAAGAAACACTGAATCAACCCATTCAGCTGCCGTAGTCACTGTCTTTTTTTCCCCTTCTGTGGACTGTGGTCTAACCACGCAGGCCCCCAGTGAAGCCAGGCAGTGGTTTTGATTACAGGATGGTGAATAAATGTGTTTCTGTATACACACCAAAGTCAAGTTGTCAGGAGACTGAAATCTCCAGAAGCTAAATGGCTTCGGTGCAGAAAGCAGTAATAAGATTTTGCAGATGAAGAAAAAAAAATCTTTTGTTTTAAAGCAACTTGTAAATAGTGTACTAAAACTATATGTATGTCAGCCCTAATATTAGTGTTTATAGATATTTGCATGCACCTTAGTGTGTATTTTGATGAGGTTAACACTTGCCCTGCACAAGCTTTGTAGGCTCTTTACATTATTCTTCTTTCATATTCACGTTCTGTAGCATTTTGTACTAATGCTTCCCTTTCGTAACAGAACATCATGTGTTCAGTGAAGTCCAAAATAGCTGACTCAGCCAAAAACCATCTAATTTTTCTTCTTATTTAATGAAAGATACAGTTGCAGTGAAAGGTATTTTCCCCTGTATTCTTAGTTAATTTGAATCTCGTCACGTCCAGTTGCTTGAAGCAAATGTGTGCCTCCTATACTTGAGAAATCAAAATCTTCCTGATTTAGAAGATGACGTGCTATTACAGTGAGTGGGTTCAGAAAATGGTCTTTTAAAAAATGACCTACCTATGTGAGTTCATGTTTAAATTTGTAACACATGGCACATTTCTCTGGAACATGCATCGGTGGCATATGGAAGCATTAGTATCTAGAACATATAGCCCATACATCTTCTTACAGGGCATGAATAAACGAATGAGAAGTGGTCCTAACAAGTACCAACAGGAATCAAATCCACTTGTACAAACAAATGGCTTGATTCCATACAAAGCTTCCAGTACAACAAGTATTATTAACTTCCTTTGAGGCTTTGTGAGTGAGCCTGTTTCTTATTTTAACTTCAAGTTGCAATTTTCTGATTCACTCCTTGACAGTTCTTAATGATAATTTCTGCTTCTTTTTTTGGCTAATGAAAAAAGGAAAAGAGGGAAATGAATGCAGTGCCAGTCAGCCTGTTTCATAATACATTTGAGTTTCTAAGTTTATTTTCTGCAGGTGTAGGTGGAATTGCAAAAGCCAGTGTTATAGTGCAGTACTCTTTCTACTGCAAACCAGGATATTTACAGTTGCATTAAAAAAAAAAAAATTGTCTCCACTACTACATGGTAATAGTTTCTATCTCTGTAGCTCCCACAGTATTTGGTAATTAAGCTATGGTAATAAATATTTGTCTTACCCAGTTCACAGCAATATTATCACAGATGTTAGAGTTGAAATTGTTTTAGAAACATGTGCAACATATGAGTTGATAGTCAAGGTTCGTATTGCCTTTGCAGTCAAACTCCTGCATTCTTTTTCATTCATCCAGTTTGCTCTAAGAAATCACAAAGTGAGTTCAGCTACTAAGTACAGGAAGGTGGAAACTGAAGAATTATTTTTGTGTGTGCATGCCAGTGAGAAACTTGTAGGGAAAGGCACAAGTTTTATTTTAGTTTGTTTTTTTTAAACTGTGTCTTGTTCATGTCGAGTGGTGACAGTTAGTATCCAGTTTGTTGCAGCAACATTGCATCTGTTGTGGATTAGTGCAGATACAATATTAGTACAGGGAGGGTTACCACTACTGTGGTAATCTGCAGGAGATAACAAGAAGACTTTGTGCAGTTCATCAGGGCATGGTGGGGAAAGCAGCATGATTTTATTCTGGTCTATGCCTCTGAACCTGCGGATGTCCAAGTAATTTGTTCACTTAGATATGTTTTATAGGAGGAAGAACAAGCAAAGGTTTTTAAGTAGTGTTACGTGTAAATGAAGTGAACTTAAAACAGAATTACCAGATTTTATGCCTGCTGAAAGCATTTGGGAGTAGTGAATGGCAGCATGACTTATGTGGATAACTTCTTTCATGTAGAAATGACCAAGGGAATTCTCAGGCATTGTTTCTCTTAGCAAAAATTTGCACCCTCTCCTTTTTCTGGAGCGCTTACTTTGTCTTCCCTTTAGAGTAGTGCCAATTTCGCAGGTACCTGTCTCTTGAGAACTGTCCTCTCTCTGAGGACAGAGCTGTGGATTTTTACCCTGGAATGATTCCAAGTGTTAAGACAGACAATACTCTTTGTTCAGAGTGTTTGTTGTGGTCAAAATGGTTTCCCTGTAACTGAGAATGGTAAGAGTAAGTTAGAGTACAACCAGTATGTTGCTAATACACAAAACTCTACCTGAGCTTCGTAAACTCTACCTAATCAAGATGCTTGCCACTGAGAAAGTGATAGAGCCACTAGTCATGGCCTGTGAAAGCGTTTGGGGAATAGAATGTAGCTGAAGTCTTTTACAGTGACCTCTCTAACTTGTATCCTAGATTTCGTCGCCAGCTCTCTGAACCTTGCAATTCTTTCCCACCTTTGCCTGCAATGCCAAGGGAAGGACGTCCAATTTATCAGCGCCAGATGTCTGAGCCAAACATCCCTTTCCCGCCTCAAGGTTTTAAGCAGGAGTACCATGATCCAGTTTATGAACACAACGCTATGGTTGGCGGTGCAGCCAGTCAAAATTTCCCCCCTCCTCTGATGATTAAACAGGAACCTAGGGATTTTGCGTATGATTCAGGTAGGTGAGATTCTCCTTCAGTTCTGTGTAGTAGAGTAATAAAATAAGACCAAACCAGTGCTACTGATGTCTTTATCATATGAACTGAAACTCGTTTTTTTTTGGTTTCTGCTCACAGAGTAATTTACATTTGAGAGAGCTTGCAAAGTAGTAAGCTTACATAGTACAGGGCGACTTGTGCCACTGCTGCTTGCTTTTTAAAGGATTTCATTTTCCAGAACACTGTCCAGAAACTGCACGAGTTAAGTAAACTGGAGAAGAAAAATACTATGGGTAACAAACTGAGCTTTGCTTGAGAAGGGGCTTGTTCTGTACTATCTCATCTCTGACCTCTGAATTTGTGTGCTCCGTTTTATGAGCTCTTTCGTTTGCCTGCCAGAAATAGAGGACTCTTTCTCCTCTTACTTGCACTACTTTAAATCAGGAGTAACTCCGCTGAAGTGGGGTTTATACAGCTATAAAACCAATGAGGGAGAAGAATCGACCAAATTGGTGTCAGCTTCTCAGTTTGTGCATACTGCTATGTTTTGTGAAGGTACATAATCTGTAATGCCAGGCTGCTGATGTGGAGAATACGCTGTTGCTATTAATAATGTTTATTATGGTTGTGCTTATAGGACAGCTGTAATAGAACCTTATTGCTCTACAGACAGTACAGAACAGAAAAGGTGATGGCAGAGCCTGCTCTCAGTAGCTTCTGGTCAAAATAGAAAAGATAGGAAGGGTAGAAAGGATAAAACTAAACCAAAGGAAAAACACTATAAATGTTTGCCACAATTTAAACATAATATTTGTATTATACTTGATAAAAGAGAGAGAAAATTGGAGAAACAAAAAAAAGGAGTTTAGTAATGAGCATCACGTAACAAGGAGAAAGAAGCTGTAAGGGTGGAATGAAGAGAAGCTGAGATTAAAACAGCATGGAGTGGGCTAGGTGGAGTAAACAGTTGATCAGCATGGAGCCAAGAAAATGGGATCAAAACACGTTTTTCAGTTTTGATGTAAGCAATTTCTGCAACTCCTCCTCAGCCATGCCACTGTCTGACTGTGTGTAACCCCACACTGCTGAAAGGAAGAGATTTCAGTGAGTGCTTGTGGTACTTACTTTTAGAGGAGGGTACATTGCTTTTGTACACATACCTGCCAAGTTGGACAGTGGGTCAACTGTTAGGACCCTGCCTTACTTCATCCTGACTCTTCACTGGATGCTGCAGAACCTCCAGTGCTCTCCTGCTGGTTCAGTCTCTTGCTAGAGGCTTTTGCAAATTTTTTTCTCAAAGGCTACTTGGCAGCAGAGTTGAGCCCTCCTTTGAAAGTTCAACCCATGACAACAAACTGTGATTCAGTGAAGAACTGATTTTTGTTGCCTTTTCTGTAACTACCTTAACAGTGTGTATTTAGTGGAGTATTTTGGGGTATTGTTCATGTTCAGTGCTTGTTCTAGAGTTGATCTCTCTCCTAACAGAGTTTGAAAAGAGAGTTGCTTTCTCCTTTTTTCTTCTTGGCAAGCATAGAACCAATGCATAAGTAAATTTGAATTAGGCCTATACAGGGAGGGTAACAGGGATGAAACATTTCTCCAAGTTGAAGTGTAAGAGAAGGCGAAAATAAGTTCAGATGACAAGGGTGAGATGTAGAACTCAACCAGGTCATTGGTTCTGAGGTACATGACTTTGGCAGTTGTGTATATTTAGTCTTACAGAGCAACTTGGGAGAAACGATCTGTGTAGTGAATGTGGCAATGGATAGTAAGAGGGGGACTGCAGCTTCAGGCACTGCCAGTCCCCTGCAACCTACACAAGCACAGTTATTCATTCTGCTAAATTAGAGCCTAAAAAAAGACGCTTTTGTAAGTGTGCTTGATTTCGAGCTAGGAAATGGGATCTCCTTATTGTATTCTATTACTTTACATCTGGGTTGACTGCTAGCATTCATCTTTCTTTGGAATATTCTTTATGGAAAAAAACCAGGAAGTTGTATTCTGCAAACTTGTATCCAGTCCTCCCCTGCCTTTTCTGTTCTTGTTTTTTGTGCCAGTATGACCAATATTCCACTTTATAGTAATGAGGCTCAAGCAAAATTGTTGTTTCTTTTGTAGATGAATAATTAGTTTTAAAAAATGTAGAAGCTGTGTAACCAGTGGTCATGAAAAATTAATCTCTTGGTATCAGGAAGTACTTTTATTGGCCTCAGAATCACTGCATTTAAGTTGACACATCTGTACACTCCATAAATTGCAGTCAACAACTGTGGTCTGTTGATATTTTGTCTTGTTACCATCTGTTCTCTAGAAACCATCATTTTCCATCCTTGCTAGGAGTACATTAAATAACCCCTTAGGAAATGTAATGTATTTGTCACTGAATCATTGATTTCGTTTTTCACCTATGGATGTTCAGGGAAGGAGGAATGCCAGAGTGAAGTATTTTTGCATGGTGTTTTATTGCAGTTCAGATAAGAATATAGAAGCATATTTAAGAAATTCATTGTAATACACTGAGATGTTCCTTTTGGGATGCTTTTGAAAGAGCCTCGTAAAAGTTCATTGCTTTTGTGCACTATACTTTTATATGTTGTGGGAAGCTGGTGAATGAAAAGCATTATTATGGGATGTTTATAACGCTATTAAAACATGACATTAATTATGACATGGGAAATGGCAGATCAATTAGTTGTAATTGTAATTGCAGGTATGCAGTTTCTACTACAGAATGTTTGAGATAATGGAAAAAGAAAAATGTCAACAGAGGAGAAGCTCTTTCTTACCCATCTTCAACTCTAGAAGTTAGTGTATCATACGTGTTCAATCAGCCAGGCCTTATTTTGTGCCATGGATTTAATTATTTGGGATTTTTCTCCATGGCTACCAGTCAGATGTATTTATTATTTGTTGCTATATGTAACAACTCCAAGCACAAAGATGCAGCCAAGAACATGAAAAACGTTCAGATTTTGCATCGTATGCTCCAGAAGGCTTATGAAGACCTTTGTTTACAGGGTGATTACTGGGCATTCCTGTACAGTTATCACTTCTAGAACTCAATTAATTTATTCAGACACTTAAACAAAAGGGCAAACTTGAAATACCTAATTTATTTTTTTTTTCTAGGCTTTATTTTTAAGCAAGATCTTTGCAAACTTGTTCCTGTCTGCTTACTGTAGTGCATTTGCAAATGTACTGAGGTATGACTATGGATGCATCAATTAAAAATCTAGTTATAAAATTACTACAGAATCACAGAGTTGTCAGGGCTGGAAGGGACTTCAAAGAACATCCAGTTCCAACCCCCTCTGTCATGGGCAAAGACACCTCACAGTAGATGAGGCTGCTCAGAGTTCCATCCAACCTAGCCTTAAACACCTCCAGGGACCAGACCTCCACCACCTTCCTGGGCAACCTGTTTTAGTGTCTCACCACCGTCATGGTGAAGAACATTTTCTGAACATCCAATCTGAATCTGTTCATTTCTAGTTTTACTCCATTTGCCCTAAGTTTAAATGTCATATTTATTTTTGTCCAATTGAAATAGTAATTTTGATTGGGAAGTTCTTTTGTGACTGTGTCTTTGGTAACATTAAAATTTGTGTCACTGTGGTGTTAGAGATAAGTAGAGGAGTGATTGTTCCTTGCATATATTTAACCACTGATTGACAGGAATTTATCTGTCGAAATCTGGGTAGATTCAGTTAACCGTGAGCAGGTTAGAGCCACAAGCAGGGCACTCCTCACAGCTAAAATTCAAGATAGCCCCACAATTAATATGCTTGAACAGGCCTTAGAAAGTCTGAATTCTCTCCCTGTCACCTCCAAAGTTTTCTTCCAAGATGTTACTCACATTGCTTAAAAGAATGACTTTTCCAAGCAGACTTACTCTCCATACCTTCCTTTCCGAGTTGCTCATCCCTTGAATTTCTGAGGCCTCACAAGCAATAAACACCTTGTGTTGGCCTATGAGGATGAATGGGGAACTTCTCCTCTGTGCAGAGATGAGCAGAGGCAGAGACACTTCAGGTAGATACACCTGTTTATTCTGGGTGCCTGGTTAGAACTAGGTAATTTTTAAAGAACATTGTGTTGCATATGTTCACCACTCAGCTCCTAGGGACTTGATATTTCTAGGCAAGGAAGTATTGGAACATCAGATTAGGGCCCCTGTATAAGCACTGCAACAATAAAAAGCTATATAATGTGAAAAATCTGGGCAGAAGCGATATGATTGCTTTGGAAAACTTTGTTGGGACTGGTATGGGCTCTGTTGGGGCCTAAAATTGACCACTCAGCTGTATTAATCTTGAGGTCATCTTTTCCTTTCTTGTAATGTTCTACCTCATTAAGTACAGAGCTTCCAGCCTCTGTAGCAAATGAAGCAGGGGCTCCACCTGCAAAGCTCTTTACAGAATGGCTCTCCCTCCCCCAGACAGTTTTGACCTGTGCACTCAAGAGACAAGAGTGCCGAGGCAAAAGGCTGTGTCCTAACTGACTTGCTACAAAGGAGTTGTGTCAGGGTTGTGCAGGAAGTTGTAATTATGTCACTTTTTAACCTCATGAGTTTGGTTTCCTTAGGTACAGGATGTTGTTAGCATTCTACCATTCACTTTAGAGAGGCATATTTACCTAATGACTCTGAACAGAATAAAAATGAGGATCCCTTTCAAATACCTGATGTCATGTGTTTTGAAAAGAAAATCAATATAAGGTAATGTGGAAAAAGATTCCAAATAGCATCTCATTCCCTAGAGATCAGCTGACACATCCTTAAACTTGGGACTTTGCTGAACAGCATGAAACAATGTGTTGAGTTACAGTTCTGAGGAGGAAAAATCTTGGAAGCATTTGCGGATTTTTGAGTTGTGCTTTGTTTTGTTTGTTTTTTTGGGGGGTGTGTGTGTTGTTTGTTTCCTACCTTATTTTTAAACAACAACTGGATATTCAGTTGTTCCTGGAGGTGAAGTTTAAGGATATGGTGATGCTAGTATGAGGGGAAAAAAAAAATTGCAATCTCAGTTTTTAGAGTCACTATGTGTTTGCTTTTTCCATGATACTCTCCAGTTTATTGACCACGCAGCATTTAAAATGACATAACTCCTGGTGCTTCTTCTACTGTCTTTAATTATATTGGCTAATTTTTCTACAGTGCTTTGAAAATGTAAAGCGCTGTACGAGTGCTAAGTATTATTACTAGAATTATTCCCCTGGGAGATTATTTCACAGACTAATAGACTTCACAGTTAAGAAATATTTCTTGATCGTAAGCCTAAATTTTCCCTTTGATCAGTTCCATTCCCTTGCTCACAGCTACACCTCTTTGGCTCATCCTGAACAATTCCTTGGTATTAATGTACCACCTCTAAATCTCTGTAGACGGTTTGCATGTATACTTTCAGTCTGTCTGTGTGACTCTTTGTCGAGCTCTTGCTTCATAAATCCTTCAGCTGCTTAATCTTTTCCTCAAATTCTCTTTAGGTTTTCTCTTTCTTTCCTTTTCTGTCAGGCTGCAAATATTTGCAGTGTTTTTGAACATAGTTTTATAAAATGCTCTGTCAGACAGAGCTGATTCCAGCCTTCTCCTGGATATGGTGCCTCAGTGCACGCATCTTAAAACTGCATCTCCTTATGACCTTAAAGAAATTCTTTTACACAGCAGTACAGCTGATCTCAAGGAAAATCTGGCTGGCATAAAAGCAGGAGTGGAAGAAGGGATAGGAGTTTAAGAAGTCTCCCCTCCTTGGTTTTGGTTTTGCAGTTTTTCCTGAGTTTCACTTCTGTGGTTTAAAATATTTCACCCTGTAGCTTCGGGAGCTTGTTTTGCTGTGTTGCTTCAGCGAGCGAGTGGGGAATTTGTTAAGTAGCCAAGCTGCACTGCACTTTGTACTGGCTCTTAAAACACAGAAGCAAAAATCTGCAGTGGGATGATGTGACAGCAGAAAATAAGAGCATCTGAGGGGGGAACTTGGGAAATCTGGACTTCAGAAGATTGTAATGAAAGGCAGAATTTTAACTTTTCACTCACTTCCCTTTTAGCTGACTTCCTCTGTTCACTAATTCTGCCTGAAAGAAATCTGTAGTTAGAATAGAATTCGTTTTGTAATATTATCTTCATGAACAAAGGCAAACCCGAATAACAAGTTAATGTGGGCATATAGGCAGGAGGCCATACATCTATTTTTTCCTTTCAAAGCAGACAATAGAATCTGAAAAATTGTCCTGCAGTCCCTGGTTTTCAAAGAAATGGATAAATATCCTCTAAATCTACAGTTACAGTAAGTGGCACTGGCTAATGATTTGATTTGAGGATTGAGAGCACAGTCTGGATTTACTCTTTGTGCATTAACGCAGGTCAAATGGACACGGGCTGCATTTTAAATCAGTAATGGAAGGCTGAAGCCTGCCTTAAACCAATCACATCGGCCTTACCCAAGACCGATTGATCCCGAGAGACTGAGCCCTGTGAGCACAGCTTTTGTATGAATGGACTCTGTGCAGCCTGAAGTTTCNAAAAAAAAGGCAGCAACCACCAAACCCACACACGCCAAACCCTGGAATGTCCATTTATGCGGAGCTGAAGGGTGTAGTGTTCCCTCAGCTGCTGCTTTTGCCAGTTGCCTTAAAGTAATGATTAATGCTCCTTGGCCCTGCTTGCCTGCAACCCGACACCATTTATGGCCTCGGTGTGTTTCTAATGTATAGTGAATGGGAAGGCTACATTCTCAAATCAGAAACATAAACAGGAACTGGTTGGTCTGAATTCCATTCAAATATGTCACTTCAGCCGTGTAGTGTTTGTCCAACTTCGATTTTACAGGCAGGGGATGGGGCGGGGGAGAAAAGGCAACACAGACATTTTTGCAGTAAGATTAGCAACAAAAGGAGTGAGGGAGAGAGAAAATACTGCTGTCTTTTGTTGAACTTAAAGGGAAGCGATGTTTAAAATGCTTTTTACAGTTACTGAGGTTAATAAAAGCAAAGACATGATTTTAAAGTATGCTCGAAAGATCAACTCCATGTGGAATTTCAGTTCAGGGCTGAATGTATGAGCCTTTGTTTTCCTTTCTGCTGTGTAAAAAGTTACACATCGCCTAGACAGGCTGTTGACATCTGGTCTCAGAAAACGCATTAGATGTTGTCACAGATGTAAAACTCAAAGTTGTGGAAAGGAAGCTGCTTAAGGTTTGGGGTTTTTTATTATCTGTACTTGTGCAACGATTCTGCTTAGACATGAATTGATGGGGCTAAATCTAGACCTTTGTAAGTTTTGTTTCAAGTGAGATGGAAGAAATTGAACAAATTTTAATTAGCTCTTTTTTTAAAGAAAGGAATGCCGTGTGTATCTGTGATTGCACAGAGTTGGAGATGTTTTGTGGTTTTTTTTCCTAATTGCTGTTATGGAGGCTTGCAACTGACAAAATGATGAACAAAAGCTTCCCTTCTGAATGTGTTTAAACTGCATGATGGTTTAAGAAAAGAATCTTTAATATTTAGGTTGGTTGTCAGAGGAGATAGTGACTTTTTTCACCCATACAGCTTCAGTGGACACATGTTTTTTCATGCTCAACCTGCTGATGGAAAAAACCAAACCAAAAACCAAAACTGAGTTTTCTGTTGCCAGGATTTTACCAGTTTGTAGGACTCTATCATAATAGTGTAGCTTCCCAGGGAACAGTGCTTTTAAGGGTGTTTGAACTAAAGCCTGACCCCTCAGCATCGGAGCTATGAAATATGCTCAAGCAATTCCTGTGTAGGGAGATTGTGGAGAGCTCTAGTATTTCAATCTGAATATCTCTTTTTGGAGAGACACACGAATTTTAATCTAAATATGTTCTGCAGCTTTACGAATTCATAGGTTTCATGATCAGAAAGAAACGTTTGTTATGTCTGCCTGCAAAACACAGGTCATTCATTTTTCTTAGTGCTGCCTGGTGCCACTTTAGCTACTTGTTGCAGTCTAGTTTGAAGAATTGCCTTTCTTACCTAAAAAGCCATGTCTATTTTCCAGTGCATTCGCTATTGCTCTTTACCATTGAGCTGGTTAGAGCTTCTCAGTGGTGATAAACAGCTGCTTTCCACCAGGTGGCTGGAAGTATTTTAGTGAGGGATGAAGCACTCCTTTATAAACAGTTTGTCAGTGCTCTTGGAAATCTATGAACAGAAAAGTTACTTGCAGTGTGATGGTGATGTTTCAAATTAGAGGCCAAAAGTATGATGTGTTCTAACTTGAGCATGTTATTTTTAAAAGGCTACCTTTGTCTCTGCACTTGGTAAAAAATCTCTCCCACTGCACCAACCACCTCTCCAAGTACTAAAATACTTTCGTTACTCAGGTTTGTTTCACCTTAGTGAAGCTCTGCAAGGCCCTAAGGGGAGGACAGACAGTGCAGCAGCTTATGGTGTGGGCAGCACTGAGTTAGGCTGACATGTGTGAGTGGTGCTTGGGAGTTAGCATTCATCCCAGTTGCGCCAGGGGCTTCTGTGCACCCTTCTGTGTCCAGTAGCACAAAGGTGGAAGAATCTGCTTGTGCTGTATCTCTTACCTCTGGGTAGACAAGTCACGCAGGACACGAAAATTTGTTGATGTAGATACACCAACTCCGAGTTGCTGAAATAGGAGCCCAAACCCATGTGATTACTTTTCAGATCAAAAGGACAATGGAGGAGGAGGAGGATATGGTGTAAGTTAAATTACAGCCCTGGCTGTATCCACTACTAGTGGAGTCCTTCCAAAGCTTTAGGGATCTGCTCCTTTGGGAGCAGTTCCTTTTGGGATCTTTTCTTAATATGAAGAGTGTAAATTGCAGAAGAAGGTAGGCAAACAGTAAGAAGGCTCCATTTTTATGGCTCTCCCTTTGGTTTATACCTATAGGGAAGCAGACAGGTTTCATCTGTGACTTGAGGTGTTTGAGTAAGTTGTTATCAGGCTCATTGTATAAGGCAAACTGCTTGCCAGCGCATCACCAGAACTGTCACTGCCACGTGCGGAGGCTGAAGCCAGGCAGAGGCAGCTCAGGTTCTTCACCCTCTCTGTTAGGATTGTGCACGCTGCCTCAACCTTGCTCTGCCCCTCTGTCTCTCTGCACACACAGCTATGTAATGCAATACCTTTGTATCACGCTGTGCTTTGTCACGTGTACATGGGTAGTTCCTTGGGCCCCCAGAATCGGTGATGTTGATAAAGCGAACTAAAAAGTAGTTCAGAGTTAGGAGTGTAGTGTAACAACGTGTCCCTTAGTTAGGAGTTCTAAGGTCAGGAACAGTTGAAGAGTAAATCCTGGGACAGGTTTCCAGTTTCTGTGTGGCTCTGCATTCATTCAAGACAATCATTTCATCCCCTTGCCTGAAGAAGCTTCGTTTTCCCTTTGTCTGACCTGGGCTAGTCACATGGGCTGAAATTCTGTTTCTGTTACAGAATCTGAAACCTAGTCCTGATCTTCAGAAAAGAGTTTCTTTACCCACTTTGAGTTATACAGAGCTGAGACAACCTAACCCTTTAAATTCTGATATGATAATTAATAAGAAATACTTCTTTGCCGAGGGACCACTCAAGTGTCTTACTTGATAATGCAACCTAGAACATGTGCCTGCTAAATGCAGTAGCAGATTTTTCTTGTCTTGAGGAACTCTGGGCATTTTCTGCTTTGATGTTCTTTGACTAAGGCCCAGCGGAGCCTATTTCCAGTATTTTTCTTGTGTGACAGTCCTGCATGAGAAGGCATTTCCGCAGTGTCTACGTTACACGTGATTTTAAAACAATAGCTACCGAGGGGAAAAAAAATGGTTTAAGACCAACATGATATAAGGCCACAGCTGTTGGTTTAAGATGACTGCAATGTTGCTGTCAGCAAGTGGAGCAATGAAGAATGATCCCTAAGTATTCCATATTAATAATAAAAGAGATTTTTTTTTCTTGTCTCCTTATTTTTAGATTGTATTTTTTTCAAAGGTACTCTGTTGTTCTTAAGATGATGTTACTTTACATTGGGGGATGACTTCCTTAAAAGTCTGAAATAAGCTTCTTGTTTGTCCTAAATTCAGGCACATTTTTCTTCAGAGACTAAAAATTGCTGAGAGGAGATAGAATCAGTCACCTCAAACAGTTGAATTCTGCCCTGAAAATATTTTATGTCTGCTTCTGTCTTACTTGTTGTCTTGAAACAATGCTCTAAGTAGAAGAAAACATATAATTGCTCTGTAATTTCTACACTAAAATGTTTTCTTTTGAAGTAGCTCCGCTTAGCTTGTAAAAATACTTCTGGGCCTTAGTCAAGCATTTAGTACAATTTAGAACTGCAATGCTAAATTTCATTGGTTGGACTTTTTATTAGATAAGGTAGAAATGAAAGCAGCAGGCAATTTAATTAGCAGTAATTTTTCTGGGCAAGTCATTACTTTGATGAACTTCAGAGCAATGTTTATGGCTCCTAATTAACCATGTTAGTCATTTGATTGAATAATCACTTTGGAAATGTTTCTACAATTTGATTAGAGTCTGACCCACTCTGATAGTCATAAATTAACTGATAGCACTTTAGGATAACAAGACTCTAGTTACTTTACAAGAAATAAACTCTTCCTTGCTGTATTTTTCGGTCCTCTGTGGACTATTTAAGCACAAGCTTAACCAGGAGATTAAGTAATGATGATACAAACAATGCATGCCTTAAAAAAGACTCCAGATGTTAATTATAATTGATTTAGGAACATGGGAGATGAAACCCCAAATTGGCTAAGAACACAACTTCTTGGAAGCATGCATAGTTCTTTATTCCATATATTCTGCTGTAGCACTTTGCAAGAGTGGAGTTCATGAGTCAAAAAGGAGTTTGCTGCCAATACTAGTGAATTTTTACCTAAAATAGAAAGTAGCATCTGTTTCAGTTCTACAACTTCCTCTTTTTTTTTTTTTAAAACATAAATTTTTCCATTCTCCCTAAAATCCAATCTGTTTGGTAGCATGAGTGATTCCTTGCAGGTGAGCCACTGCTTGTAGCCCTGACTTGTAGCCTCCAGAGCTGTACTTGACTCGGGTGATCACTGAATCGCTGATTTCTGTGGTGGCTCAGAATAGCTGCTCGAGACTTCAGAGATTCTGGAGGCCTGGGCAGGCCAGGCACTGAGCTTTTCATCGAGACAGGAAGCAATGAATAGCGTGGCACAGACATGGACTGTTAGAGGAAACTTATTATTACTGCCCTGTGTTTCACTTGTTTTGTGAAGTCAGTGTAAAACCTCATTTTCTTATCCTGCCAGATCTTTGATACTCATCACTAGTCAGTGAACAGTGAAATTTGGAATCACAGTCTGAAAGAGTCTGTAGGCAGTGTTGGAAAAATAATGTCTGCTCTTTCGACCTCTGCATCTCTTAAAGAGTTACAAGTTACTGGTAACAGATTGCATAGTTTAGGGTAGGTGTTTATCACAAGATCAGATAGACTTTGTTAAGCAAGACTTTTGATGTCCAAGAAGTGGGTTAAACATGGTCTAGATGGGCAAACATTTATGGTGTGTTTCTGTTTTCAAACCCCTGTGTATGGGATGTGGCTGCCCGGGGACAATGCAAGACATGTGGATAAAAAATAGACATTTAAAGAACGCTACTTTTATTATATCTGTTTTTTCTCATTTTTCTTGCAAGTTTGGATAAAACTGGGAAATGGCAAATGAATGTCTGTATTGCTTAGAATGTACACAGTAGTTTTCTTGGGGAGTGTGGGGGTGTGCAGGGCGTAATTTTTTGTTTAAGGTGGAGGATGAAGTTGATGCATCTGAATTCCTAGACTAAATGCTTAGCAACGGCAGAAAACTACCTTAACTCCTCAAATCCTTATTTGGAGTCTAGAAAGCAATATCCTACTCTAAATTTATTCTGACTTCCCTTGTATTAATGCAGAATTTATAAGTCTCCAGCGTGACTGGCAGAATTTTTTGTGTAATTGTTTAAAAGCAGTTAGGTCAAACTAGTTGAAAAGATAGATGTACAAGCAGAGAGTTTAAAATCTTTGTGCTATCTTGTGTGGATGTTTTGGTCTGTAAATGATCTAAAGTGTAACTGTTGTGGGAGTCAGCTTTTAGGAAAGTTGATTACGAAACCAGTTTTGAGTTCCAGTGCTTGTGTTGGATGGGATCTGTGATCCTCCCGTGATTTTTCTCCTCTGCCATGCCTTGTGCATACTGCTCTGTAGTGCTGACAGGTTCCTCTTCGCTGTAACTCACATCTTTTTTGTTGCTCCTCTGCCTGCAGCCTGTCTCATTGGTAACCTACACACTTTTAATTCCAGTCTTTTGACTAGCATTGTCGTCTTCTCCTTTCAGAAGTGCCTAGCTGCCATTCCATTTACATGAGGCAAGAAGGCTTCCTGGCTCACCCAAACAGAACAGAAGTTAAGTTTTTTTATTATGTATCACTTTTGTATGAGAAAAATGTTAAAAAGTAAAAAAACACGGAGGGATTTGGGGATTCAGTGGTTTAATTCTGCTGCTGGGAAAGGCTTGCATCGTATTTTTTTCCTTCCCAGTCTCACATTTCTGATGCGCTGATTCTTTTGTAACTTCTTTTAGGGCCACAAGTCCATCAGGATAGAAGCAATTTTATAATGAATTTAGTCATCCTGTTTTTCAAGGCCTCTAGCAGTTGAAAGGAAGAGACACTTAAAATTTTGTCCATTTCACCCAGTCTGTTAAAGTGATATTTTCCAGGCTATTGGTGTGACAGGCTCAGTTAACTCTTAAAGTAATCCATTTTATACTTTAGATTCAATTAAGGGTTTTGCCTTTTCCTTTGGCTACAGTTTTTACAGTGTTTTGGTGCTGCTTAGGACCATTTGGTCTTGTGATACATACTGAAACTCCTTGTGGCTTCAGTAGGGCATTGTTTAGGTCATTGACACAATAATTCTAAGTAAAAGCATTTTGCATGTATTAGAAATAAGAATGCAACAGAAAAAATGGAAAATGACCACTGAAAGAGAGGTTGTACCCTCTGCCTTCCTGCTTTGGTGTATCTTTCATGTCAGTATGTAATTTCTATTATAATATATCAATATATAATTTCTGTATAATTTCTGTTTGTTTGGGGTTTTTCCTGGGTGAATGGCTGGTTTTTAGGGTTTATTTGTCGTTCTTCCAAGGGACAAATTTCACAAGCATCACTGAAATTGGTTTTGAGATTGATGAGAATTCAGACAGTTGAATGAATCAAAATCCTGCAGTAAGACTTGAGGCTCTGGTGAAAAGACACAACTGGAAAGATAATGAATCTGGCTATAAAAGCCCAACTGCTTCTGGGGTGGAATAAAGGCAGAAAATAGAGATTAAAAGTAGTATGTACCAAGGAGGGGGAAGCAAGAGATGGAAATTTAGAACAATCTTGGTATCTGAAGTTGTATGTGATAGAGAAGCTTCATAAGGTAGAAGACATCAGGGAAAAGTGCACAAACTGAAGGGCTAAGTTCAACAGACTTGAGTTTTAATGGCAGCACAGATGGAGGAAATACAATCTTAGCTGTGTTACATGCTCATAATTACTTGGAGGCGGTAAAATTGTTAAGAAAGACATAGACAAAGCAGTGATGTTTGACAAATATTTGTTTTCTGGATTTGGAACTCAGTCAGCATGATTTTATGGAATAAAGGTCACATCAGATCTGACTCTATCCTTGGCTGAGATTAAAAGTTTGATTGATAAAGATACTTGTGCTGTATAGTTAGACTTTTTATGTCATTCAGTTTGCCACTGCATTACATTCTGATTAAGAAGTTAACACAAAGCAGTATCAATAAAGTACACACCAAATACATTAAGATCTGGCCAAGTGACAGATCTAGAAATGGCTGTCACTGGGCAATCATCTCTGAATGGATTATTTCTATTGTAGTTCTGTAGGAATTGATATCAGGAGTATTGCTATTCAACATTTTCAGTAAAGAGAGGGAACAAAGTTAATAGATAACTTCATGGCACAAAGATAGAGTGGTAAAAACTGGGTAAAACAGGGTAGTCACACAAAGCAATTGGAATTGGTTGGTAATCTGGGCATACAAAACTAAATGGGTTTTTAATATGCTGAATGTAGAGCAGGCCTATGGAACCGGGAAACAGTATATTGGAAAGAAAATGGGTTTGAGCACCCATTTTGGGTGGGCAAACCAGCCCAACCAAACATTGCAACTGTATGGCAGAAAGGCCTTCTGTCATATTTGCACAGTCAAAAGGAGGGTCACAGGGAGGCAGGAGAGGAGAGGATGTTTTGTTTTGCTCCATAGCGCTGGTGAGGCTACCGTTGGCTTACCGTACAACTCGAGTTAAGCATAACATCAAAATAATCCTGAAAAGCAGGAGTGTGAGCAGAGGAGAGGGCTAGAAAGAATGCAGAATTGCAGGGAGTGTCTTCTAACAACAAAAATTAAATTTTACAGAATGATCTTAATTGAAAGAAACATCAAGGGGGGTGACTTCTGTGAGCATAAGGAGGAAATACCAAGTAGGACTTATTTTTTTTTAAGTCTCTCAGGGAGAAGACCTGCAGGAACGAGTAGTTAAAAGTCAAATGCTAGTTCAAACAGGAAATGAGACAAACATTTTGGAATAAATCATAGAGAAAAATAGGTGCTTTTTAATTTTTGCAGGTGGAGATTAACAGTCCTTTGGGAATGCACACATTAATTAAATACCCCTGTACTCAGGCCAAAATGCTGCGACTGGGCGGTGTGTAAAGGATGTGGAATATTAATCTGATTCTTCTATGACTTAGTGTTCCCTCTGGCATTAAGCCTGTGATCTTTCCTTTTTCCATGCATCTTTTATATAAACACCTCTCTCTTTTTAACTTATAGGCTGCATGTATGAAAAGGGACCTAGGCAGTTTTATGATGACACTTGCGTTGTTCCAGAGAAGTTTGACGGTACGTATGACACATCTTTCTCTCTCTCTTTCTTGTGTGGGGAGATGAAAAAGCAAGAGGTGAGGGACTTTTCTCTGTTGCTGATCAAAAAAAACTCAGTAACGTTCCAATTTAGGATTCCTTAACACATCATTTGCAGTGCGCCCAACCAAAGCTGACCTTTGTATCTTGAAACCAAAGTCTCCTCTTCAATAGGATGTCATTCTACTTTTGCCAGGCAAGGATGCTGTATCCAGAGTTGCAACAGAGGAGCTCAGTTCCTGTACTGTTGAGAAGTAATAGGAGGATTTCCATTGCCCTGATGATCACATACCATTTCTTGTTTGAGATTTAATGAAAGCTCTTCTTAAAATTAACAAAGCAGCAGCTTTGGTTTTACTGAGGATTAAGCCTCTTGTCTCGCTGTCTGTGAAGTGATGAATAGTGGGGAGTGAGTGTATAGGGAGTTTTCCTGTTTGTGTCAATGTATTTGCACTGGGTTAAACATTGTACTGGTGGTTTGTTTTTCAGTGGGATTGATAACAATTCAATGATCTCTTCACAGCAGGTTTTGTTGTTTTGGTTTTTTTTTTTTTAAAGAGGGATTCTGAGGCCAGTTAAAATAAACGACTCAAATTATCCTCAGTTTGATGAAAATCAGTTTCCTGGTGTAACTGAGTTGGTTTCAGATTTATTTCATTATAGACAAAGTAGATAGACTTGATATTTCTGGCTGGTGACGCTGTTAGTCTGCAACTTTGGGAAGTAATTTGGAGACCAATTACTTAAATTTACTAAAGTAGCTTCTTTGTGTTAGTGTGTGCATGTCCACATTTGTTTATTTTAGTAGGAAAGATTAGATCTTTTCTAATAAACTTCTGAATACCACTCTGGCCGTAGCTGAAAGTAAAGCTGAGAACTCTTGGAGTTTTCATTCTCTTGATTGATTTTGTTTGTTTCCCACCAAGAATCTTCTATGTGTTACAAAACTATTGCATGTCTAGCAGCATTTGCTGTGTTTGCTGAAGGAGACTTCAAAATGAAAGTAACTCAGAGAATTATCCCTTCTTTAAAAAGAGGTATCACAAGGATTAATAAGAAACAGCAAGAAATAAATAGAAAATTTTAAATACTGTTAGAGCTAACTGAAGATTACTCAGTCCAATATTGCTTTGTTACTGGATTGACACGTTCATTGGAAGTCTACTTTACACTTTGGCTTTGGAGAGTATGCTTTTGTTATTTTTTTTGGTTTGGTTTTTCTTCTTTAAAGCACGTGTCAGGGTTTTTTTTCTCCCCAAAATGATTATGCTCCTGATCTGTTTTCAGTACCAGTACCAGTGGCAAATTTGTATTTGCATTTATGGAAATGAGATCAGACCTTGTACTGTAAAAAGCTAAAACCTTAAAACTTTGGGCATTGCATTTGTCTATGCCTTTCTGGAAAGTCCTTTTTATTTGTTTCAGTTTTGTGAAGGGAAGGGAATAAAAATGGAAAATAAAGATTTGGAAATATTTGTGTGCTTGCAAAGCAAACTGTCTGCTGTTAGCTTCTATGACTGTCCACTGAGAGAACACCTTGTACTCTAGAAGACTGATGTTGTGATACAAATAGGTGTGTTTATACTTGCAACATGATGACTTTTGAGGAAAAAATAGCAGATGTTTCGGTCAGTAAAGCAAAAATAGTTGATAAGGCCAGGACTAGTGTTGGATGTTTCAGAAGAAGACTCTCAACTGCTTTATTAGAAATTGGCACAAGCAAAGAATCTGATCCTCTGTAACACCGCACTTGCTATTTGTGCATTGCTCGACTATCATTAAAAGAAAAATCCTGTCCTTGGAAAGGAAGACCTTTCAGGAGTGGAACTTGAACCTCACTCACATAAACCAAAAAGCCTTGTGTTGATTTATTTGTTTTCCACAGCTATTGACTCAATTTTCTTTCCTGATGACAAAAGGAAGTGCTCCATTTTTAATAATATTATTCTTACTTTGCTCTGATGGCCATTAGAGAGTCATCCTAATACTGTGGTTGAATGCAAAATCCTGGCTTTCTGTATTAAACAGGTCACGCTGCTTAGTGTTCTGCTAGTCAAAATGAGGAGTTTTACCAGCATATCAGGGATTGCTGTCATTTGTGTGCAGAAAAAAAAAATGCTCTCTGCTTCAACATCAGACCTTTCAGTTGTTCTTGTTGCACAAGTTGTTTAATGTGAATGCAATTTGAAAAAATCAAAGACACAGGATGGATGCAGCAGGAAGGTTTTTCATTAGTAGTTTGTGGAACAGCTAGCAGAATATTAATTGTTGGTTTTTAAAAGCTTCCTCTGGACTTGAAAATTTAGAAAAAATAGCTTACTGCTTTTCAAGGGGAATAATCTAATATGTAGATACGAGTAAAAGTGATATATGCTTATATACAAGTCCAACGTGCCACAGAGGAACTCTCATATCTGCAGGATTTGCATACCTATACATAAAGCACATGCTGTTTAAGTCCAAGTCAAATACTTTGTCAAATTTTCCTTAGAAGCATTTGCATGCAAAAGAAGTTTTCACTCAGCAGGGTTTTGCAGCTTTATGAAGCATACATTACATTTCCAAAACTGGGGCTTGTGCAAAGTATAGTACACAAACACAGTTCTTCAGACTTACAGTTGCTTACGAAAATAGTTCATGCTCTTTCAGATAGAGGATATTGCAAAATGATTTGCAAGTGAGATTTGCATGTATCAGAAGTAAATGGGGACTTAGGGAGACTTCTGTAAATCATGACTGAATTTAGGTACTTGTTACAGATTCACAGATTGCATTGGATTGTAAGGGATCCTCAAAGGTCTTGTTCAGCCACTAGAGTCTACCCAGGCTGCCTAGAGTCACATCAAATCTGATATTGAATCTCTCTAGGGATGAGACCTCAACCACATCCCTGGGCTATCTTTTCCACTATTTTACCACTCTCATTGTAAAGAACTTCCTTCTGATGTCCAACCCTAAATCTACCTTGCTCCGGTTTAAAACCGTTGTGCCTCACCCTAATGCTACAAGCCCTTCTGAACAATCCTTCCCTAACCTTCCTATAGGTCTCCTTCAAATACTAAAATATAACTGTGAGGTCTCCCCAGAGTTTTTTGCAGGCTGAACACCTCCCAGTACTTTGTAGGAGAGGTATACTAATGTGAGAGAGTATATTAATATGTTGTTATTAGAGTGTTTACAATTAACAGCAAACAGAGGAATGTTGCATTTGTGTGTGACTGGGTAGTAAGAATTTTCCCCTCTATTAACCCTCATGGTTGCTTTGCTGTTTTGTCTGACAAACTGAACACACTGCTCAGCTAACGTTGTTGCTGTTCTGTGCAGGTGATGTTAAACAGGAGCCAGGCATGTACCGCGAGGGACCCACGTATCAGCGACGAGGCTCCCTTCAACTGTGGCAGTTCTTGGTAGCTCTTCTCGATGACCCTTCAAACTCTCACTTCATAGCATGGACTGGCCGAGGCATGGAGTTCAAGCTGATTGAGCCAGAGGAGGTGGGTTAGACGTAGAGCATACCCTCACATCCACTGCCCTGTGCTGCAAATGTAATAGTGCTTCTAAAGACCTAAGCCTTGGTTTCCCTCAATATTTTGCTTCAGTAGCATTTTTTAGAACGGTGACAGAAAGGACTGGCAAGGGAAGTGCTTTGTTTGTGACAGAGGTGTGGTTCCGTGTAGATTTCATTCTTGCTTTCACAGAGTAATAAAAATACTGCAAGTACCAGAGTTACAAAATACCCAACATTAATTGCGAGGCCTACGTTTTTCAGATCCGCTCTCTGGATAGAACTGTGTTCCAAAATCCTTTGAAAACTTGTCCCTGAGTAGTCTTTCAGCATCAAATGTTCTTCAGTGTGAAGCTGTGTAAGCTGGGACATTTTAGACTATAGAGTGACAGACCCTAAGTCTGACAGACAGCAAAGAAGCAGGGTGAGATTGTTTGGCAGTAAAATCCCATCAAAATGATGTGAACACCTCTCTTTTTAGAGTTGTCCTCAGAGTTTTCCTGCTTAGCTGTATTGTGAGATTGTTTAGTGCATGCTTAGATCCTAGGCTTGCAAGTATCAGGCACATGCACAACTCCTGAACCATGAAGGACTCGAGGGGTAGGCAGAATTACTTGTATTCATGAACTTTTGCTGAAGCATGACTTAGTTCACATCTGTGATAAACAGAGATAAAACGAACACTGTTTTGGGCTAGGTACCAGTACCATAATCTAGTCTGTATTCAAAACAGCTCTAGAAACTGTTACAAGATCTAGTGTGTGTGAATTTGATCAGATCACCCACATCACGTTTTACAGGGTTGTCAAAAAGCAGTATCATTCTGGTTTACTTTTTTTCCCCTTGGACAGAGTCGGGTAATAGAAGAGACGACAGCAAATTTTCAGTCAGGATCCCCTCTGAGTTAGAGCTGAGTGGGAAGCTTTGGGGATGTAAGACTGCTTCTGCATGCCACCAGCTGTTTTTGCTGTTTGCTATGGATCTGCTGACATAAGTGGCCCTGAAAGCTTTCCTGCATTTAAGTTGCATCATCTGCCAACAGCCCTAGGGGCAAGATAGAGTAGCTGGGGATAGCAACGGGACTGATATCTCTTTCCTTCCTGACATCTTTCTGAGAAGCAGGTTGCTGCAAGGACCCATATACTGGCTCTGGTTTTTCTGAACGTGCCTCTCAGTAGTGGTAGTCATTGTGGCAGATCCTGGTGTCATGCATCTGAGCATTGGAACACGGAACAATCTGAATTGAGTTGAAACCCAGAATTTGCTGGCAAGTCTGCATCCTTAGCAGGCCACATGGATGACTACTTAGTTGTGGGACCTGATGCAGAACAGAGTGAAATCTCTGGAAATGTTTTGGTTTGATTTGGTAAATTGAGGTATCCAGTTTTCCACTCTGCTTGTATTTCAGTATTTTTTCACTCTCTAAGTTTAGTCTCTATGGTTTTTATGAAGAATAAAGAGACTTACTAAAAAATGGTTTCCAGCAGATGGTGCAAAAACTTTATAAATTTTATTAGCTAAGGAATGGAAAGGAGCAGAGGAAAACTTGAAGGATTTTTTAATTGTGCAATTCCCTGAAGAACTGAATATTCTGATTTAAGTCAGTCCTCTGACTTTGTAGCAGTTGCTTTATGTTCTTGAGCAGCGCTGCATTCCAGATCTGAAGGAGGCTTGAAACTCGCCTCACTCCTGTGTGCTACAAAGGAGCCCAAGTTGTTTTCACACGAGTCACCTGTCACGGATCTGACAAAACCCGTTGATTAAAATAAGAATAGCCTATGGGAAGTTGCACACTTCTGCTGGCTGCCAAGTGTAAATTGAAGTCAACGAGCTTGTTGGTTCAGCTGTGGCAGGTCAGGATGTCAATGACATCACCTTTCCATCCCATCCCTTTCTGCATGTTTATGTTGCCTTGCAGAGAGGATGTCAACAAAAATGAATATGTATCCATGGCTTGACTGCTTAGTTAATTCAGAAAGTGGGTAACTGTGAACTGTAGTTACTAAGAACTGGAGGTAGGTGCGTTTATGCTGCCTTGTCACAGGGACAGCAAGCAGCCTTCAGCCAGAGGGGCAGGGGGAAGGCTGGAAGCCTGAATCCCTTCCACAGAGCAAGACTTGACAAATACTGTGCTGTTCAGGGACCAAGACTACTTCTGGGCCTGTTTACTTATTTGGGAACATCAGAACTCCACACAACAGAGCATATTCTCCACCATTATTTTGTTGTAGTTATCTTTGCTGTGTGTTTGTTTATTATACAAGCCAGTTGGGGCCTTGTAGGACTCTGATTAATGCAGGAAAAAAAAGAATTAGTAGAAATAAACAGAATGATGTAGGCGTGTGTTGAATGGGTGAATCAAGGTTACACATCTAGGCTAAATCTACAGCTGGAGTACACTGACATGATTGGAGGTATGTTTCAATACTGCTTTAGCATAGCTGAAGTTAGCAGAACCATGGTAATTTACATAAGCCTGAAAAGCAGCACCACTGAAAGGAAATAGTGCTTTCAAAAGAGATTTGAAAAATTATTGTCCAGATGTAGATCAAAGTCATGAATTTTGCTGTTAGTTAGTCCCCTTCAGTTCTCAGTGCTGTGTACTGTCTGTATGCATCAAAAAAACTCCCAACACCTTTGGGAAAGTTTTATAGAGCAGTTTGTAGGGTAGCTGCTTGGCTACTCTCCTCTTTTGCCAGAGCTGTGTGCGTATGCACCGTGCAAACATCTTTTATAGAATGTGCTTTAAAGAGTTCATCAGCTCTGACTATTCTTTTCCCTCTGGTGACATGATAGTCATTTGTATAGCCAGTAATTGAAATGTCACCAACAGCTGATGATAATTTCAGGTGGAGAATAAGCAGTTAAGCTCTTCAAACAAAAGGTCTCTTTCTCTAGAACTACCTTTGGCAATAAAACAGGAAATATAAAGGCAGGTAGAAATCATAAGTCAGAGCAGAAGGCATATTGTTCTCTATGGAATGGCTTCATGAGTTTCTTGCAACTCCTTGTTTGATTATTATTTTCTAAGGGAAATTATGCAGTTGCAACAATGCAATTTCTTTATGCTACCTTAGAGTTCTTCCAAGCACTTACTCTGCCTCTTATAATTCATTTTCTTTGATGAAGTAATATTTAAGAGTGGGAGTTGACTTTTGACTTGTATCTCCTAATAATCTCAATTTCACTGTCATTCCAAGTACAGTCTGTATTAGTTCATGAACTAGGAGTGTATGCATGAGTGTTTAGTATAGCTTAGTGTTCCCACAGCAAGAAAACACAGGAATAGGACAGATAAGCACATCAGCAGACTATAAAGTTTTCATCTTACATGGAAGTTTCCTGATGGAACTTGATACATATTTTTTGTGTACCATCTCTTTATATGGTTTTATTTTTTCACTGGTTTACTTCATTAAGAACAAATGGAAAACCCCCCAAGCCTCTCCCACATTTGCAAACATGTCCGTGCTTCACATTTAACGAATGACTCCGTGTCCAATTAAAAGTCATAGTAGTCCATGGGAAATTCAGGTCATGGCAACCTTTTCTCTTGTGATTATTCATTGCACCTGCCGAGTTCTCCATCCTCAGATAAAGTATCTGGTGATAAGATCTTCTTGTTAAATGCATTTAACAAATGAGTGCTAATCCATTTTTTGTGGCAGGTGGCACGTCGCTGGGGGATTCAGAAAAATAGGCCAGCTATGAACTATGATAAACTTAGCCGATCACTTCGCTACTACTACGAAAAGGGAATCATGCAAAAGGTGAGTAGCTGATTTTGTATTACCTTTCACCAGGGCTACATCTTAATCCAAAAGTCAGTTTACAAGCAATACTTGTGACTGCATTGCTTAGGTAGGTTTTTTGGCTGTTTAGGCAAACACACAGCGCTTTTCCCCAATATGTGCATCGAGGTATGTATTTTTCTATGTAAAAATGGTCTGTGGTTTTAGTTCACACAGTGCTCATCATGATTATAGGTAAAGAGATAACATTCAAAAATATCCAAAGGAGCTTCCTTGCACCTGGGAAAGGCAAACAGTAGAGTATGGTATGAATAATGTTTTGCAGATCTAAATTAGCTGCCTAACGCTTGGGTCCTGTGGTCAGTGCAAGATAGGGGAGAAAAATTATATCCATTAACATACCAAATACTTTAATATTTTACCAATAGTGTTTTAATAATACCATTTAAAAGTGTGATTTAATATTTTATTATAGGCTGAATTATGGGAAATGTTTTACAATAATTTATGTATAACAGTCTGGCTTTGCTGACAGTATTCAACCTATTCTTCCGCTGTGGCTTCTGATTTACTTGTCTGTTTTTAAGTCTTGCTATGTAGTACCACGTAGATTGGCTGAGGAATCAATAGGAGAGACTTGTCTGCTGCCATCTACAAGACTGGCAGATGTGATCAAAGATCATAATGAACACCTTGTTCTGTAAAACTTGTTCCATATCTCTTCACATTAGTTTTGTGACTAGTGATGACTAACACGTTTAAACCTGCCGTTTGCCAATTCCATGAGTGGAAACAATGCTTTCGGTTCCAGTTACTGGGCAGCTTTTCCAGTAGGCTTTGTGAAGTCTTGATTTGGAGTTGCCTGTTACAAGTTCTCTTGCTTTGTTGATGGGATTGTTGCAGCGTTCTTCGTTTTTTCACTGTCCACCGTGGACAGCAATCTGGGCTAGTGTTGGCTTATGGTACTGAGGCAGCACAGCCCCTCATCCGTTTTCGTGTGTTGCATAACTGTGTATAGAGCCTTTGTAGAGTGGACTGGAGACAGGGCCTGCTCAGGGAGAAGCAGGAATGTTGATTTTACTGGGTGGTGCTTCAGGGAGAAGAGTTCCTTATTGCAGGTTACAACTCAGCTGCATAGGCAGCTGTGCCGGCACAGTTCAAAGGCAGCAGACAGGCAAGACTCAATAGCGAAGAGTGGGAAGCAAGTTAAAAAGGTGGGGATGGGATTACCATAAGGCTGATAATACAGCCCAACCCACACATCCATTTAATATGGAAAATTTACAAGTACTCCTGACAGCTAGCTTACTACCTCTTTGTTTTTCTTTACTACTTTCTTACCCACAAGAATGTTTTTAACACACATCTTAAAAGCTGGTTGAGATGCTTATTTTTCTGACATAGCAATGTTTGAGGTTTGCCCTGGGATCACCCTGTGTGGACAGTTGGTGCGTGTTTAATGGTGGTTGTAGATTCATATTGTTTCTTTATGCTGAGGTTTATGTGGACATTTCCTCTCCTTTTGTTTTAAGTTAAGCAACGACGACAGGCTATGCAAATAGCCACATTCTGAGTTCAACCTTCAGTCTGTCAGACTTACTTGCATTTGCTTGATAAAAGATCATTTTACTGCAGATACAGCCTTTACCAAAACTTTGCATTATTGGTAGGATAAGTAAGCTGAAAATTTAAGACTTCAGACTGTTTTTGCACCCATAAGAACAGAATTAAGTCTTGTGATGCTTTTGTCACCTGCATTCCCTCACTTCCGGTGGCATGCTAGGAGCTGTAAGAGGTAGGCATTACAAGCTTTATTTTAAAATAACTTCAATAAATCATGAGCCTGCAACATGCTTCATATTCTTAAATATAAGTTTTTAAATAAGGTGCTTGAGAAGACGCTATAATGACTTTATTTTACAAGGAAGGCAGCAATTCTGCCTTGTTTATATCATCCTTTAGCTTTTAAGAAGATGAAACACAGACGTTTAGTGTTGTTTCTGAGAAAGGGAAAACTTTCTAGAATCTTTGGTCAAATTGCCCCTCCATAAGCAAATCCAAATGTCCCAGCTTTGCATGAGCAATTGCTAAGTACATATTAGCCTGCGTGTTTGCTTACGCTGTCCCCGTGCAATCAGCGTGCTCTATAACTTATGTGCTTTTGTACGTAAGTATGAATCAATCCCTGTAAAGTGAAATGCAGATCTCTATCAGGCAGTGTGATTCTTTTTTCCACTTTGCTCACAGACCGTTGGACTTAGTCATTTTATTTTGCAACTCCAGTGACAATTTGTTTACATCTTCCAATAAGAGCAGTTCTATTTGTGGTTAAGTCTAGGAAACGAGAGCAAACAAATGTTTGGAAGTGGAATGGCTAGTCCGTCTTCCAACAGGATATCACGTGTGGCAAAGGCAAAAGCATTCTTCACTCTCTGCTTCTGCAGATCCCTCTGCTCTGTGCTAAGGCATTGCCTTTCCAGTTCTGCTGTTGCAGTATTAATTGCTTAACGAAGGTGTAGTGATGGGACAAGTGGTAATGACTTCAGACCAGAAGTCAAATTGAGATTAGACGTGAAGAAGAAATTCCTCCCCTTGAGGGTGGTGAGTCACCGAGACAGGTTACCTAGAGCTGTTGTGGAGGCTTCAACCCTGGAAGCATTCAAAGCCAGGTTGGGTATGGCCTTGAGTTCTAGTAGGAGGTGTGCCTGCCCATGGTGGTGTCATGGTTTTTAAAGAGTTGACAGAATGAGACTCTTTCAAGTGAATTGGAGAGAAATGCAGAGTTGTATTTGAAAGGAAAGATACTGGAAAAAATTACAGAGGATCCATATCAACCCCCTTAAATTTTCCCCCAAACCAAAACTAATCTGCAATCCCTAGTGCTCCAATCTTCCCCCTTCAACACCTCTGCCACCCATAGGCCCAAGCAAAACCTGTGGAAACCACAAGCATGCCTACTCCTTACACATTTACCCCGATAAGTAGCTCCCACCAGACAGAGCAGGCAGGAGGAAGAGAACAGGAGAATGAGCTGGCCTTGCTGCCATCTTATAAAGAGATAGCAGAATTATGGGATTGAAAAACAATTCCATACTTTCCTGTGTCCACCTCCAGACTCTTGTAGTCTCTAGAGGATTTTTTTTTAACTCAGTAGTTCCCAGCCTATGACAGGCAAGTAGGCTGAAGCTGGTTGACTGTTCTTTCCAACCTGAACCATTGTGTGATTCTATGTTGAACTTGGAGTTGCAAAACTAAAGCCCTGCACCTTTTTCTCCCTTCTGTTGTCTCAAGGTGGCTGGAGAAAGATACGTCTACAAGTTTGTGTGCGACCCTGAAGCGCTTTTCTCCATGGCTTTTCCCGACAACCAGCGCCCCTTACTGAAGACTGACATGGAGCGCCACATCAACGAGGAGGACACTGTGCCTCTCTCCCACTTTGATGAGAGCATGGTCTACATGCAGGACGGTGGCTGCTGCAACACCCACCCCTATAACGAAGGCTATGTCTATTAACAACAGTGACAGTGAAGGGGGTGCTTTCCCCCTCCCTTAGGCTTCTCCTCTTTCACAAGACCCAGAGGAAAGCTGAATCGACTTCAGTTTGTTTTTTAAATAGTACACTAAAAGGGGCTTTTCCTGTTGCATTACTCCTATGGTCTGCCATGGACAGCGCACTTTATTTGAAGGGGGAGGGTTGGAACCTAAACGTTATTCTGTGTAACAGGAAGAAAATAGGGTGGGTTTGCTTTTTACTTAAGTTTGGGAAGGGAACATACAGGTTTTAAGTAAAAAAAAAAAAAAAACACAACCCCAACCAAGCTATATCATGTCTGTTTTGTTTCATATCAGCATAAGATATTGTACATTTTTTCTGGGTATCCATAGTACAGTTAATTCTCATTGTGCAAAATAACCACTTGATGATGGTATCAGCACAACCTGCCTAGGGCATTTGTTTCTTGCCATTCCTAATTGTCTTTCTGCAGTTATAAAAGAGAATCAAAGTATATACCACGGCATTTAATTTAGAAGCTTGCAGTGGCAGACCTTGCACCTTGCCTCTGAAAACAACCTGATCCTCGAGATAATTTTTTCTTTCTTTTCTTCTTCCCTCCCCCCCCCCCTCCCCCCCT
>VWZE01004540.1:0-20299 GCA_013396675.1 Eubucco bourcierii | reverse complement strand
TTTTCCCTGCATGGGCATCCAAAGAAAATCCTGTTCAATGACAGTGACCAAGCAGCAAAATCCCTGACTTCAGACTGTGAGCCATGTGCTGTATCTGGTGCCACGTTGCTATACGTACATGGCCCGTGCAACAGCTTAGACCTTTCAAGAACCATTTGAGGGTAGTAATTACATGTGGCTGGCATTGTGATGATCATGTCAGCATTAAATACAGGATCATGATCGGGAGGGAGAAAACATTTTGTATCCTTCCATTTCCTTTGGTACATAAATAAGTTATTTAATCAATAGGAATTAACTGTACTAAGTCACATATCTAATTATGCTGTTTAGACACAGCAAGCACTCCTTGGGAAAAATATCCAATACACTAAATAGGTACTTTAGTAATTTTTAGACACGGTACCCATTAATATGCATTTAAACCTTTTACTGCTGTGTTATGTTGATAACATATATAAATACTAGATAATGCTAATGCTTCTGCTGCTGTCTTTTTCTGTAATATTCTCTTTGATGCTGAATTTACTATGACCATTTATAAGCAATGCTGTAACTACAGGTAGCATTTCAGGACAAAATAGATGACTTGAACCATTTATTGCTTAGAAAAATCGCTTAGGCCATAGCTGTGCTATAAGCAGCTTTTACGTGCATCCACAAACGCCTAGTAAGCTTCAGCTTGCTAAGGAAAGCTCTGCAGAACCTTTTGTAATTTTCAGTGGAACAGAGACTTAAATGAACTGTCAAAGAATTACCATGAAGTCGCTGTATGACGTTGTAGTGCTGGCACTGATGTTACCAATCTACTTGTTTTGGACACTAAATGTAAATGTGATCGGATAACGCTCGGAAGACAATTTAAATTTTGAGGGTTGGGTGGTTTTCTTTTTTGTTTGGGTTGGGTTTGGGTTTTGGTTTTTTTGTTTGTTTGTTTGTTTTTTTAAATTTTGTCATTGGTTGGGTTTTTTTCCTTCCAATGGTTTTATTTTATGAGAGGGGAAATGGTGAACACAAACCACACGTGCTGTTCTGTATGGAAAGGAAGGGTGGGGGTCAAAAAAAAAAAACCCTAGCAAAACTTCAAACATTATAAATACTTAGGAGCACCTTTTCTGGAATATACTATTTCCTGGTGTAAAGAGAAGGAGAAGGGGGTAAGATCTCAAGTTGTTTGTTTGGTTTTTTTTTTTTTTTCCCTTTTTTCCCAGTGACATTTAAATAGGTGTTATATGGAGTACAGTCATTTTCCTGTATTCCTGAGAAGTGAGAGGGAAATGAAGACATAATCATAAAACTACAAGGGAAATTTTCATCATAATGGATGGAATTCCAAGACAATCCTAGGGTGGTGGGTTAATTTTCCATCTTCTGTCAATTAAGACACTAGATAAGGTAGGAATATTTTAATATGCAGTTAATCAAAAGTAAAGAATTTAGTGGTCACTAGAAACCACAGATGCATAAAAAAACCCCATTAGGGCAGATATTTAATTTACTCAGATTCATAAGACAACATGAGAGTGTATGTATGCCTTAATATGTCACCTAATTCTGTCATTCCTAAGTCTCAATGGCACTTACATTTTCACTGATCAGCCCAGAATCAGAAGTCTAAAACTGCAAAATTAGCAACAGGAAAAAAAAAAAAAAAAAAAACAGGGGAAAAGGTTGAGTAAGATTGTTTTAAAACAAAAATGTGGTTTCCATTGAAATAAGGTTCAAATGAAACATGCTTTGATGAAAAGTCCTTGGATTGGTTTTGATTCTTTGATGTCAGTATGAAGCGCCTCTTGCCTGTGGCAGGATGTGGGTATTTGGGAAAAGGGTTGGAAAAACAAAGAGGGGGGAAAAAAAAAAAGAGGGGGAAAAAAAAATGAAAGGGAGGGGGAAGAAGAAAAATGAATCAAATGTGTAATATTTAAGAAGAAATATATATATTTATCTGTATAAGGTAGTCACTCACTGAACAAAGCAAGCAATCAGACCAACATTACATGATCTCAGCAGAGGATATCAAAGTCTTTCACTGAACTGATTAACCCTTTTTAAAATGTACTGAAAAGGTTTATTTAAAGTCTGGTTTTATTCCTCTTTTTTGTTTGTTTGGGATTTGAGTTTGGTTTTCTTTTTTTGGGGAGGGGGGGAGGGGTGTTTTTGTTTGTTTGGGATTTTCAGGTAGATTAATAAATCTGGCAGCTGATTTCTGCAAGATTGTTGTGTATTGGATTCCTAACCATGTGGACTGGAGAGGCCCCTGCGGTAAGGTTCTTCTTTTGAAAGATCAGAAGATGATCTGATGATCATGGTCTGTTCCCAGTGCCTAAAATGGCTTCCTGCAGTATGTAACAACCAAAAAAAACCCACCAAACAACAAAAAAAAAGGAAGTGAGGAATATGTTGGAGCGGGTCCAGAGGAGGGCCACAAAGATGATCAGAAGGCTGGAGCAGCTCTCCTATGAGCACAGTCTGAGAGAGTTGGGGCTCTTCAGCCTGGAGAAGAGAAGGCTTCGAGGTGACCTGATAGTAGCCTTCCAGTATCTGAAGGGGGCCTACAGGAAGGCTGGGGAAGGATTATTTACAAGGTCCTGCAATGACAGGACAAGGGGCAATGGGCTTAAACTGGCAGAGGGGAGATTTAGACTGGATGTTAGGAGGAATTTCTTTCCAGTGAGGGTGGTGAGGCACTGGAACAGGTTGCCCAGGGAGGTTGTGGATGCTCCCTCCCTGGACGAGTTCAAGGCCAGATTGGATGAGGCCTTGAGTAACCTGTACTAGTGGGAGGTGTCCCTGCCTATGGCAGGGGGTTGGAACTAGATGATCCTTGAGGTCCCTTCCAACCTTACCATTTTATGATTCTATGATTCTATAATATGAACAATTCATGTGAGCGTATACATGAATTCTAGCCAGGAGTTGGACTGCCACAGCATCCTATTTGACTGATGAAAGGGAGGAGGATGGTCTATGTAAATGTAGAGAAAGATTCTAAGAACACTTAGTACATTTTCACAGGGCATTTTAACACCCTACTGAATTTTAATATGGGGTGTTTGGGGCTGGGAGTAAAGGTGCTTGTGTTTTCATTTGATTGGTTGGGGTTCTTTTTTGGTTTTGCTTTCAAGCTGTGCCACAAGTGAACAGCAAATGCAGGCTTCAGCTTTCTTTTTAGGAGGAGCTGTTATGCAGTTGGTTTGTATGTCTTTGCTCATGTGTCTTCTTTGCTGTGCAGAACAATGCTATGATGAAGCAAGTATAGGAGACATCACTGCAAGACCCATGCAGGCATGATAGGGCTGTAGATGCATGGCTTTCCTTTGCTGTGGAAGTTCATTTGCACTGGTAGCTGAGCAGAGGTGAAATTAGCTAAAGACTTGGCAGATCCCCATTTGAGAGAGTTAAGATTGCAGGTTTAGGGCAATGCATACGTTTTAATTTAGGGATGTAACTTGTCATGACAGAGCTGAGCCTTTTCTCTTGAAGGTCACACCAGTCAGACTTGCCCACACACCAACTGTGTGCAAATCTTAATATTCCATTCTCTGAAAACCTGAATTCCAAGTGCTTGTCAGACCCAAGTCAGTTGGCTGCTTTGGTAACCAATGGAAATTGGGATACAGGAACATAAAGGGTTGGGTTTTTCTTCAGTAATTCCCTGTGAAGAGGCTTGTGCTCAGAATCTTTTCATCTTTGAGATTCTCTTGTACCTGAAGCTGTTCTCCAAGGATTAGTGATTAGACTTTTATTGCCCCTGACATGTGACTGGCTTGGATTGCAAGTCCATCTTCACAGGACAATATTACCTAGTAAATAGTTTAGCCTTGTTTGTGGGCTTTTTGGTTTGATTTGGCTGGGTTTTGTTGTTTCTCTTCTGGTTTGGGTTTTTAACAGTAAGAAATAGATACATGTGAGCAAAACGTAGTAGGAGGAAAACTTGGAATCCTTCATGGCTGTTACATCTCATCTGAAGAGCATTAGCTTCAGATCCCTTACAGCAGGCCATAGCACCCATGAACAGCCCTGTTGAGTACTCATATTAACAGCACCGAGATCTGTTCCATATAATTGTCAAAGATGTTTTGGGAGTCTTAATTTAATCTGGTATCTTGCACTCTTGAGAATCATCACTCTGAAATGCCCCACTTGGACCTAGATGTAAGAACCTAGAAGATTAATTTCTCAGTCCTCTTTACTAGTTGATTGGGTTGGTTGGTTTGTGGTTTGTTTGGGGGTTTGGGGTTTTTTGTTTGTTTGTTTGTTTGCTTTTGGGGTGCAGGAGTGGGTTTTTTATTAGTTGTTTTGGCTCTTTTATCAGAAGGTTCTCTGCTTGGCAAGGAGAGAGCAGCTGGGATTGGGTGCCTGTGCCTCAGAAAATCAAATGTCCCCCATGTTTTGCTTAGATACCAGATGGAGAAGGAGCATCTGCAATACATAACTGAGCCCTGCCCTCCTTGTTCTCTTAATGAAGAGGGAACCACAGTAATCTTCTGTTACTTCTGCTGCAGGAGTGGTGATTTCTGGCAGAGCAAAGGGATGGAAAGGTAGGGACTAGCATTTTAAGGCTGCAGAATTATGCAGGTGATGTTGGTCAGATCCTTAAGAATCATAAATGCATCAACAAAGCTATGTGCCACCCAGCTTTTGTGACTGCAGATAGGTCAAGTTAGCTTCATCTTTTCCTTCAGGAGGTTGAAATGCTGGTTTCCCCCTTGAACACCAATTTAATTTCTGTGGGAAGGGAATATCTGTGCCATCTTCTTATGTAATAGTCTGAAATGCCTACAAAGAGTCTCCTTGACATTTTCTCAAAGAGCTATTTTTGTGTGAAAATGACACCACAAACATCACTAAAAGACGGGGTAAGTAAACTCTTAAGAAGGTATCCAGGCATCATGTTCTCCAAAACTGTAGTGTTACTTACCCTAGGAATGTATCATATTTTTAATAGAGCTTCAGTGTGATCCTTGTTACATGCTTTGATTGGACAGACCTTAGATACACACCCTCAGACCCTGAAGGGGTTTTGTGAACTGAGCTTCCTGCTGTGAATAAAGGTTACAGGAAGGTACCTCTGAGGCAGGGTCACAATCAGGCTCTTGGATCTGGTAAACCATAATCCTGTGTCTTTGCTCTTGCAAAGCTCCGTGGGCCTTTCTGCCCATGTCCATGCTTTTTAGTTGCATCGTGGAGAGGTAATTAACAGCCACTGGCTGGAGCTTTGCTTTGGATTTCCCCCCTCTGTGGTTTATGAGTGTCTGTGATTTGTTTTGTTTCAGAAGAAATGCCTCTCTCTATGTCCACACTCTAGGTAACCAGATGGATACTTGAAGTCCCAAACAGTAGTTCCTTGCACAGAAGATTTCACTGTTTTCTTTCCTCCTCTCCTCCATGATAGGAAGCAGCTGATCTATCAGCTGGTTCTATCAGCAGGAGGAAGCTCTTTACAATGAAAGCAGTGAAATACTGGAACAGGTTGCCCAGAGAGGTGGTGGAGGCCCATCCTTGGAGATTTTCAGGGCCAAACTTGATGGGGCCTCGAGCAACCTGATTGAGTAAAAAATGGCCCTGCTTACTAGGGGTGGGGTTTGGACTAATGGTCTTCAAGGTGTCTTCCAACCCTATGGTGTTCTATGATTCTGTCTCCAGGTAGTTTAAACCAATTCTGTACTCATCCACGATAACATGGTGAAGAGTGTGCTCCTTAGTACAGTACCTCGGGTGCAAAGATGTATTGCAAAGGGCTTTCTATGGTGTCTTTCAGACAAAGGCTTGCATGGGGAGTGGCATGGAGCTACTCAACCTAAACAGAGGCAGAATGAGGTGTTTGGCAGAGGCAACAGCTTCTAAGAGCTTGAAACATTTGCTGAAAGAGGCAGTGAAAGCAGCTGCCTGGATGGCTGGGGTGGGCCGGCCTTGGAAGACCTGATGAGGAACTGTGTGTGCTTATGTGTAGAAGGCTAAGAGACCATGAGCCTAGGTGATGCTCAGGGATGGGATAAAGTATGCTGGGGGCAATCTGGCCCTACCAACTAGCTCATCCAGAGCTGAGTAGTACAGGAAGGAGGAGGTTGTATGGCCCGTAGAATGAATCACAGCAATAATTATTTGAAAGACATGCTGCAGGAGAATCATAAGAAATGATGGAAAGTAATAAACTCTGTAAACAGCAGTGATTTTTTTTTTTTTTTTTTTAATTTAAAGACCCTTGTGCTTGTGGGAGTGCTTCAGGAAAAGGAAGAAAGTAAAACCCAGAAAGGGACAATATTATTATATGAGGACAACAGGAGTCAAATAATGAACTGCATTAGGGGGCCTGGAAGATTGCAGTGTTTTAGATAAGGAAGGGACTAAGATAAGTACAGGGTCAGTAAACTGAGATAAGAGAGAGAAGGTAATTGGAGGCAGTGCACTTTGTGGTCAGTGGGCCAAATGTGTTAGGCTAATAGACCTGTACCAGGGATGTGTTTGGCCCCAGTAGTAAATCCCCAAGGATAAGAATATCAGAACTGACTTTGTGGTGATTGCTGATAATTTAGTGAAACCATCTGCACAGCATGTGATAGTTCTTAAAAGAGCAAACAAGATATTGGAATATGCAGAGAACGTTCTGCATAAATGTAGGGCTATAAATGTAGGGACTTTATTGTCCCACTGTATGGAAGGAAAAAAATAAAAAAAGGAACAAGAACACTTTATAGTATAATAGGTCAGATTGTGAGTTGGTGTAAATCTGCTTTGTTTCCTGGAAGAAACTTTATGCTAGCAGTGTGTGTCCTGTCTAGTGTGGTCTACACATAGAACATGTCTACTTGCTGCCTTATTCAGAAAGAATTAAAAATCATCAAGCCTTGGGGTGTAGCATAAGGCTAATAATGAAAGATGGAATTAGGTAAAAATCTGTGTCTGCTGATGTAGCCAACTTGTTGGGTTTTGTCTGAACCCCTCTGCTGGAGCTCCCTGTACCCCTTGAATGCTTTCAGTTATCTTTTGTGACCAGTGCTGGTAGACTGCTACAGGTGGCTCAGCCTTGCTCTCTGTAAAGGTGGGGTAGGATTCACAGGGCTGCTTTCCCAGCTGTCCACAAAGACTATGTGGACATTTAGAAGTCTTAAGGAGTGCACTAAACTTCCAACCATTCTCAGGACCAGCAAATATCAGGTGTGTTGCAGGTTTAGCCATGAGGGGAAGTTGACCGTGAGCCAACAATGTGCTCTTGTGGCCAGGAGGGCCAGTGCCATTTTGGGGTGTATTAAAAGGGCTATGGCTAGTAGGTCCAGAGAGGTTCTCCTGTCCCTTTACACTGCATCTGGAGTACTGTGTCCGGTTCTGGCCCCCCCCGCCCAGTTCAAGAGGGACATAGAACTGCTTGAGAGAGTCCAATGTAGAGCCACAAAGATGATGAAGGGAATGGAACATCTTTCTATGAGGAGAACCTGAGGGAACTGGGGCTGTGCTGTTTGGAGAAGAGGAGACTGAGAGGTGACCTCAGCAATGTTTATAAATATGTAAAGGAGTGCCAGGAGGCTGGAGCCAGCCTCTGCTGGGTGATGCCCGGTGACGGGACATGGGCCAATGGGTGGAAGTTGAGGCATAAGAAGTTTAATGTGAACATGAGGAGGATTTTTTTCACTGTGAGGGTGACAAAACACTGAAACAGGCTGCCCAGAGGGGTTGTGGAATCTCCCTCTCTGGAGATACTGAAAACCTGCCTGGATGCGTTCCTGTGTGATCTGGTATAGGAGATGCTGCTCTGGCAGGGCGGTTGGACTGGATGAGCGTTGGAAGTCCCAGCTCCTGACACTCTGTGATTCTGTGGTTTTAGCTGGTGCCCTGCTCCATGTTACAAGGCTCTGTGAGCCCAGCTATAAGTAAGTAAGGACCTCTACAAAATATTTCAGAATCTGGTCAGCTGAACCAGGACTTCTCTGCTTCCTGCAGGAATTAAATGGTGGAGAAACCGAGTGAGTGAAGACCTAGATCTGAATCTGCAGCAAAGCAAAATGAAGAACACCTTTGTATTACAGTTTTAGAGTTGCAGCATGATGCTGCAGGAGGGAACTCATAGGCAGTAAGACTTTTCCTGGTAGCCCAGAATAGATGTCTGCACCCAGAAAAAAACTGTTAGCTTTATGCAGTGCATGAATATGCCTGCTCAGCATTCAAGCTCTCATGCGTTTTGCTTTCTGGTGTTGAATTTTTCCTGATATGCAGGGGAATATTCTGCTCAGTTCCAAATGATATTTTGGACACTACAAAGCTTTGCTTTATGTAAATTTTCTTTGTGAACCTAGCCTTAACTGCTGAAGAACCACTGCCACATGAGGAAAGGTTGATTCCTTTAACTGTACCATCCATTAAACCGAATAGTTTCTGTGATCATGATCCAGCCTTGATGTAGTTTGGCTGAAGCAAAATCAGTCCTTGAGCCTCTTCTTGGTGTACTAATGCTTTATGCCAGCTACATGACAATGACCTTCTGACCACTGCTCCAGTTCTGATCCCCATATCACGCCTCCACAAGGCCAAATGCCAGGTCCTGCACCTGGGTCACAACAACCCAAGCAATGCTACAAGCCTGAGGCAGTGTGGCTGGAGAGCTGCTTGGCAGAAAGGGATCTGGGGGCTGGAATAGACAGGAGCTGAATAGGAGCCAGCAGTGTGCCCAGGTTGGCCAAGAAGGCCAGTGGCAGCCTGGCTGGGAATAATGATGCTGTGGCCAGAAGGAGCAAGGAGGTGATTGTCCTCTTGGACTTGGCTTTGGTGAGGCCACACTTTGAGTATTGTGTTCATTTTTGGGCATTGCAATATGAGAGAGATGTGGAGGTGCTGGAATGAGAAGGGGAGCAACAAAGCTGGGGAAGGGCCTGGAGAATAAATCTTATGAGGAGTGACTGAGGGAGCTGGGGATGGTTAGTGTGAAACAGAGGAGGCTGAGAGGGCTGTCTACAGCTACCTGAAGGCAAGTTGTGGAGAGGCTGCTGCTGATCTCTTCTCACAAGTAATTGGAGACAGAACAAGGGGGAATGGCCTCAAACTGAGACTGGGGAGGTTTAGACTGGACATTAGAAAAAAGTTTTTCCCGGAGAGAGTGGTCAGGGACTGGAATGAGCTGCCCAGGTGGAACTGCCCAGGGTGGAGTCACCCACCCTGGGTGTGTTTAAGGGTGGTTTGGATGTGGTGCTTAGGGATATGGTTTAAAGTGAATCTTGTTGAGTAGGGTTCTAAGTTGGACTTGGTGATCCTGAGGGACTTTGCCAACCTGGGTGTTTTAGTGATTCTGTGATCTAAGGCTGTGAGAGACCTAGTAAGGTGCTGAGAGACACCATAAGAATAAGGAAGGCTTGCTAATGGCTCTTGTATTAGCAGAAACTCAGAAGCATTTAGTTTTGGACAGAAAGTAGAAATAGCATAAAATCAAGGTCTATAACATCATTACTTATGTGATGAAGAGTACGGTATAAAAATTCAGTGACTCACAGAATGCTAAGGATTGGAAAGGACCTCAAAAGATTTTCTATACCAACCCCCCTGCCAGCACAAGCTCACCTGGAGTAGATCACACAGAAACACATTCAGGTGGGTTTTGAGTGTCTCCAGAGAGGGAGACTCCACAACATCTTTGGGCAGCCTGCTTCAGTGTTTGGTCACTCTCACCATGACACAATTTGTTCTTATGTTCACATGGGACTTTCTCTGCTCCATCTTGCACTCATTGCCCCTCGACCTATCCTTGGGCATCTCTGAGGAGAGCCTGGCTCTGTCCTCCTGACACCTGTTCTTCACATCTTCATAAACATTAATGAGGTCAACTCTCCATCTCCTTGTCTCCAAGCTAGAGACCACCTCTGTCAGCCTTTCCTCAGAAGGCAGATGTTCCACTCCATAATCAGTTTGTGGCTCTGTGCTGAACTCTTTCAAGCAGTTCCCTGAGGTCCTTCTTGAACTGAGGGGCCCAGAACTGGACATAATATTTGAGATTCAGCCTCAGCAGGGCAGAGGGGAAGGAGAACCTCTCTCAACCTATTAACTACTTTCCTTCTAATATACCCTGTCTCATAACAAGATTTTTTTTGAGGAGTCAGTAGAAAAAAAAAAAAGGCAATTGAGGCATTTAAAGAATATTAAGGAAGTATTTTATCATACAGCAGAATCATTGATTTGTGCAATTCACTGATGTAAGCTGGGTGGCACAAGTCTTAATTTAAGAAAAATTGCTTAGACAAATTCATGAAAGAAATGACCAACAGCAATTCCCAACTGTGTTGATGAAATTGAGGTCTCCAGATCAGGAAATCTTTAATATAGAAACTGTCAGACCATCAAAGGATATGCTGAAGTCACCCTCTTGCCATACTCTCTAAACACTCCTTCTGGTCTATCCCTGGACATTTGGCTACAGGTGACTCCTGGAAGTCACTCAAAATGAAGGCACAAACATTTTGGTACCCCAAGGCAGTGTTTTGTACCCTGCATTTTGTGAGTCTTGTGATGCAAATGATGTAACATAACTGAATTAAGTAGTTTGGGTGTTTTTACACTAAAATCTGTAAATTTGAACCAGGAACCCTTTGCCTCTAGGATTTGGTTTCCTTGCTCACAAACACACCCTTTAGAAAGAGCCAGTGTCAACTTGCTCGTTGCTACTAAGCTGCTGACATTGGGGTCAGAGCTTTTTTTTTACAGGGAGAAGAGAGACATTGCTGTATTTGTGTTTAACTGGGAGCTGCATGGCTTTCAAAGAAAGAAAAAAAAAAATAAAACCAACACAGAAGAAATCCCAAAGAAAGACAAACTAACTGATCAGTTAGTAGGTAATATGCCCATTTTATATTCCTACCACTTAACACCAAATATGTCACCCATGTTTTCTCTTTGTGTGGCATTTTTGTATATAGAAAGCTAAAGCATACAGGGTTGAAACAGGACTTGGAAGTTAAAACCCCCCAAAAGGAGGAGAGAGAGAAAAAACACGCTAATGAATGTCTTTCCCTTCTCATAATGCCTCTAACTCTATCAATAACATATTTCATAATGCCCTAAGTTCCATCCTCAACAGATAACATTAAGCAGTACATATCCTAATTTCATCAGGACTCTTGCTTAAAACCTTAGGTGACTTCATGCATTTATATCGATTGTATCAACAGAGCAGTGCATCTGACTCTGAAAGCAGGTGGGCATCCACACACAGATTTCTCCTGGCAAGGGGGTTTGGATTTCCATGGGATGGTTATGACAACCACAGGCAGCAAGGGACACAAATCTCTTCACTAAAATCATAGAAAAAACTCTGAAAATACTATGGGGTGTCTTCAGTTAGTACAGGGTTTGGAAGGAGAGGGGCAGGTTTATGTAGCAGATTTGTGTTACTTGGGAATCACAGGATCTCAAGGTGTTAGGGGTTGGAAGGGACCTCCATAGATCCATAGAGCAGGACTGTAGAGTCTAGCTCAGGTCGCACAGGAGCATATTCAGACTGATTTTGAAGGTCTCCAGAGAAGCAGACTCCCCAGCCTCTCTGGGCAGCCTGTTGCAGGGTCAACCCTGTGTCTGAAAGTGCAATGGGAAGTCAGTACTTCTGACAGGTTTTGGAAGGAGATATAGCCAGGGGAGCGTGGCCTGCTGACTCATTGTCCCCAAATGGCAGCAGTCTAAAATATCATTACATGTTTGAGCTGACTTCTCACACAAACCCTAAATGAGACTGACAGTAATTCCATACCTCAGGAGGATGAAGTGTCAGACATGGCTGTATCCAGTAGGTAAGAGCAGAGAAAGAATCCTGAAACCATGAAGTGTAACTAAAAAAGATTATAGCTCTCAATCTTGCTGCAATTCAGCAACTGCAAGCTGTAAATCGTAACTCATGCAAAGTAAAAATTAGCTTAGAATGACTTGCTCAGAGACATTTAAGCATTAAATGAGCTCAGGTTCTGTTGGACTGCACACCCAGGATCCTCTTTCTGTCTAGAAATCTAAACTCAGGCCAAAAAACTTTTGTGCTGTATGAGGTTGCCTCACATTTGCCAAGGAAAAAGTCCACCTGGAAAGCTTAACCAGAGATGTTAGAGAAAAAGGCACCACGATTTAAAAAAACCCCAAAAATCTGCATAAACAGCAACATTGCTGCTGAAGAAGGGGATCTAATTAATGTTTACAAATATCTGAGGACTGGGAGTCAAGAGGAAGGGGATAAACTCTTCTTGGTTGAACCCTGTGATAGGACAAGGAGCAATGGATATAAACTATGGCACAGGAGGTTCCACCTCAACACAAGGAAGAACTTCTTCACTGTAAGGGTGACAGAGCACTGGAACAGACTCCCCAGAGACATTGCAGAGTCTCCTTCTCTGGACTTTCAGACTTTCAGACCCATCTCTAGATTCTATGGCCCTGCTCTGGCAAGGGGGTTGGAGTCGATAATATATGGAGGTCCCTTCCAACCTGTGATCTGGAGGAGCTTATACTTGTAGCAAAAAAGGACACCAAGAAAACCAAACCAGTCAAGTGTCTCAGGTGCTGAACATATGTAAAGGTATGGAGTAGCTTCCTGGGGATGCCTTTTTCTTTGGTTGTTGGGTTGGTTTGAGGGTTTTTTTGTACTTGTTTGTTTTTATGACTTTATTTTATCATGGAAAAAATAAGTTTCTCCTTAAAAACCTAATAGCTATCAAGCTTCCTAATATTCTTCCTTGTTATTATCATGGAAAGATAAAATTCAGATTTAGAACCAAAGCCTGTAACCCATTCTTTACTGAATGCAGTTATTGCTGTGCTATAATTACAGAATACATCATGGAGCAGTGTGGGATGATGTTTTCACTGACGTGGATGGGAAGGAGATGTATTACCATGCCTAAGCTACTTGTTATATCCATGCTGTTTATTTGTGAAGGCAGAAGTACATTTTACAGCTCCTCCTCCCAATTTTTTTTTTTAAAAAAAGGCTTTTATAGCAGCATTCTCCAAGCATCTTTTATTTTCTCTGAGCTTCATATGCTGAAAGAGAAGAGACAAAACTATTCTTTCAGTGCTTAGAATTCTTTTTTTTTTTATTACTGTTGCAGTACTTCATCATTCCCCTGCCTATGAAGTTAATGGCTCTGGTGGAAAGTCTGAAATCATGACAAATGAATTTAAAAGTGATAGCAAGGTAAAGTATCTTAGAGAAGCAGCACAGATGTGTTAACTACTATTTGTGCAGTCACATATTCAAAGGGTTTCTCTGAAGCTATCAATGGATTCAGATATTGATAAGACAGAGGTTGATGGTTCCTGTCTTGCCTGAAATACTTGTAGGAACTGAGCTAATGTGGTTAAATCTCTTGCTTGAAACACTTGTAGAAGCTGTGCTGATGTGGCTGAATCTGTCTCAAGTTGTTTTCTTCCTCTTGTTGAAGGGAAAAAAAAACAAAACAAAAAAGTCATCTTGGATGTCTCTCATTATGGGTTTTTCTCTCTCTGAGGTCCCTCAGCAGTAGGCCTGCCCAAACCTTTTGCGGTTGTGTTGTGCCTGTGGAAATGGAGAGAGTGGCAATAGGAAAGGAGAAACCCTCCACCTGCAAGAAAAAAAAAAAAAAAAAAAAAAAAAAAAAAAGTACATTTGGGGACATTTTCTATTTCACTGTCATCATCTCTTTCCTGTGGAAAGACTCAAAAATAACCACCTCATGTTACACATTTATCATTATGAGATTATACGAAGCTCTACAAGTGCCTTGAGAATGTAGGCTTTGAGGACGTGGAATTGTTATTTCCCCATCTGGAAAGCTCAGGGTCCAAAAGCTTACTAAGAGGTCAGTTACCACATTCTGAATGGTTTTCTAGAAAGCTGATTTTTAAGGTGACTCTGAGCTTCAACCATATTAGTCTGTTTTGTTCTTTAGGCTGCT
This sequence comes from Eubucco bourcierii, assembly GCA_013396675.1. Taxonomy (NCBI): domain Eukaryota; kingdom Metazoa; phylum Chordata; class Aves; order Piciformes; family Ramphastidae; genus Eubucco; species Eubucco bourcierii. Next base: position 6,407 of record VWZE01004540.1, on the reverse strand, counting down.
GTAATTTTGGAAGGCAACTCCCTATTTTGTGGGAGAAGGAGGGAAACTTTCTGAGCAAAGAAAAGAAAAGCAGACGAAGTTTTCCAGAGTGCTGGATTGTGAGGTTGCCCAGTGGATCAGGAAAAAAGAAAGTTAAAAATGCATGGATAATTACAGTTGACATATAGCTTTGTGATTTACTACATGGATACTATTCATGTACAGAGACTCTATAGGCACTTTATATAATAGCCATGTAATTAATGTATACATTATTAATATATAAGTGCTTCTATTAAGAGATGTCATTAATGCTCCTGCCGTTCTGAAGCTGTAACTTAGTGTGATCCCCATAAGACATTTGTTCCGGTCTGTCAGAATTAGACAAAGAAAAAAAATGAAGTAAATTCTTCCCAGTACATAAAATCTCCTAATAAAACTGCAGCACGGCTCAGAAGCAGTCAGTCTCACTGCCACAGGAAGGGATCACACAGACTGATTTTTGGTGAGGCAGTAGAAAAGGTCTGGAAGAGGATAAAGGAACCCTTAAAAGAAACTGACAACAGGAATGCCTCTAGGAGCAGACCAGAGGGAGAACTGCACCAATATACAACACACTCAGAGTGAAAAAAATATAAACCTTTTTGCTTCTCCTTTCTCCAGTTTCAAAATGGATGTGGAAATTAGAGCAGGACTGAGAAGCAGTTCTGAGGGGAAGATTTAACAGATTATGGGGACTGCCATAAAATAATCCAGTGATTTGCTGCAAGTTTCTGCCTAACAATAGAATCATAGAATCAGTCAGGGTTGGAAGGGACCACAATGATCATCTAGTTCCAAACCCCCTGCCATGGGCAGAGACACCTCACGCTAGATCATGCTGGCCAGAGCCTCATCCACCCTGGCCTTAAACACCTCCAGGGATGAGGCTTCCACCACCTCTGTGTGCAACCCATTCCAGGCTCTCACCACTCTCATGCTGAAGAACTTCTTCCTTACCTCCAGTCTGAATCTCCCCACCTCCAGCTTTGCTCCATTCCCCCCTAGACCTGTTACTACCTGACAGCCTAAAAAGTCTCTCCCCAGCTTTTTTGTAGCCCACTTCAGATACTGGAAGGCTGCAATAAGGTCACCTCAGAACCTTCTCCTCTCCAGACTGAACAGCCTCACCTCCAGTCTGAATAGAAACATTTTCAGCTTCCCCATAGAACTGTAAACCAGAATGTCTTCAGAAGACTAAAAGAAAAGAATAATTAGTGAGTTTAAGGTTGAGTGTAATGATGATGACAAGTAGCAGAGGCTTTAGGATTGCAAATTTAACAGGCCCTGCCAAAAGAAGTTAGTCTATTCAGTCACAATGTTTTAATACACACAGCTCAAATGCTTTCTCTGAGTCTGCCTTACAGTCTAGAGACTTGGTGTCCCTCTGCCCTTTTTTATACCCACCTGAGGTGAATGGTTTCCTGAATGTGCCAACATTCTCTGGACAGGTGGAAACCTGAATTGTGAAGGGATGGAAATCAAGACCTTCAACACAACCTGAAGCATCATTTTTTGCTAACATTTTCTGGCAGTAGAGCTCCACTTAAGGGGTTGGTAAGACCTCCAGTGTTTCACAAAGGTTCTGTCAATTCTATCATACAGTTTAGATAAAGCAAGAGCCTGAAGTCTGTTGAATTCAATAGGACTAAGCCCAAGATGTCCTTACTCTACCTCATTATCATATGGATGAAGCTAATTTTGTATGCCTTATTGGGGTGTTTTGTGTGTTTCCTTGCTATGAGGACACTTATTCACTCTGCCCTTCCTTTATAGGTTTATAGAGGGTGTGAATCTAGCAAGGTCAAACCAATCAGCACAAATGCAAATGAAGATAAGAAGTGAGGAACTGGGCTGTGCCATCCAGTTGTCTGCTGTCTTCTCCATGCAAATCCAAGAGGTTTTCTTCCCCTCTGGTGCCTTTTGAGCTGTAACAAGCTATTGCTTGTCTCTATTTTGTAACTGTCACCGCAAGAATGCTGCAATGTGCTGTTCTTTCTTTTCAGATGTGAAAATTTCCTTGCATTTTATCCCATATACTTCACTTGGCTTGGACTGCTTCATGTTTTGCAGTCTTTACCTGTGAGAATCTTATCTCCTTTTCAGGAGCTGGGGCAGACATCCCAACTTGCTCAGGTGGGTTATAGATGGGTTAACATCTTACTGAGAGTGTTGTAGCAGAGAAACAATACCAAAAAAACCCGCAAGTCTCTGCAGCATTTAGTCTTGCAAATGTTCAGTTCTATCTAATACCTTTGGATCATGGTTTCTTCTTAAAAGAAAAAAACAAAAACTCTAAAAGCTCTAAAAGTAATATTTCAGTTCTCAGAATTTTGGGGATATTAGGCCACCTACAATTGCATTTGAGAGGAACTGAGCTATATAGTTTATATATGTAAATATTTTTACTGAGCCTTACTTAACTCACTTTTTCCTTGCCTACTGATAGAGTTGTAACAGTCTTTCTTCACTGAAGCATGTCCTGCTTCCACCTGGAATATTACTGGAGAGCAGCTCCCTAAGGAAATATTTTGTATCTATTCTGTGACTTGCACATTATAAAGCTTGCAAGAGGAGTATAAAAATCTGTTTGCACAAGAGATGGTGGGAAAAGGCAATTCCTTTGCTAGCCTTCAGCCATATACAAAGTTATTTTAGAGGACATTACCTCACTGAAAGTCACTCAACCTCAGCTGAGTGGAGGTCACTTGTATAATTTGGAGATACAACCTCATGAAAAGATAAGCAATTACCTGAGGGTCTCTGTAATCCTAAGCAGTTATGAGTTTCCTGGCTGTGCTGAGTGATATACACTTTTCCCACACGATATTATGGGATCAGAAAGTGTATTTCCTGCTTCAGAGGTACATATTGCGATACAGGTGAGGAATGGTCCCACAAGGATTCATTTGATCTGGAGCTGAATCCAGCTGCATCCAGTTCAGTGACTGCGAACTGGATACAGTTTACTTCTTCACACACAGTGTCAGAGGAATTCTTCTGGAGGGGAGCTATGTGACACTCATAAGGAGCACAGCATTCAGGCAAAGATCCTGTGCTGAATCCCAGCCCCATCTTGGTTGAAAGGTGGTTTCCTGGTCTGCAGTTCTTCCTTAGATTGGAGGTCAAGACAGCTGGCAGGTGTTTGGTGGGAAGGAAGAGATACAGGTCCTGTGGAAAGCTCAGTGTGGTGCTTTGGTCCTACTCCTCTTTGAAACTCCCATAAGATGTCATCCAATGTATGGGCCAGTCCCTGACTTCTGCAGGAGTGCTGTCAGGACAGACATCGCTTGCTAAGCAGGACACATAATGGCAGCTCCACTCAACTGAAAAGGACAGAATCAAGTTGATGATTTTGAACTCTCTGTAATCTCAATAAGAGAGAAGATCAAGCAGGGTGCTTGCACGTGAGATATACTCTGTGTTTGCTAGAAGACTGTTCTCACCTCACGCAATTCCATCTGCCCCTGAGGTGTTTTGTACCAATCAAAAAGAATGATGGAGCAGCACTGAATAGGGAACATCTTGTGTTACCATTCCCTGGCTCACAAACCAGGATCCATTGCATTTGCATAGATTTTATTCATAAAGGAAGGTAATTCAGGGCAGTTCTTTTTCACTTTTCCTTGTAATAAATTGATTTAGTAGTTAATAAAAACAGAGGCTAACGATCTATGATGTGATCCATCCAAATCACAATGACCTTTCTGAACATGAGCTAGCAGAAGTACAGCAGGAGCATGGTTCATATGAGACCTCAAAATTTGTTTGCTTTTGCACCTCATGCCAGAACTTAAACTCTGTTCTCTTCAGGCTCAAAGGCTAATGCACTAATTTACAGTGTCGTGCAGCTGCCCATTTGGTTGAGTTTTCTTTTCTTCTCACAGAAGGTTAATTTCCATAAAAGGGATTTTAATTTGACTGGCTTTGTTTGGATAAGATTTTATGGGATTTGGTTTCAGCCATGGTGTTTGATGTCTCATTGCATAAAGAAATACAGCACAAGGACAGAGAATGCTGTTTAATTTTTCACTAAACAAGCCTATCAGGTGTCTTTTTGTATTAAATGTGTGTGCAGGTATGTTGCCTCGGGCTAGTGGAGTGTTTCCCTGTGTCTAACACTTTGCAGTGTTATGTTAACCTAGAGGGTTTTTTTATCACTCTGGTCTTTGTGGTGCTTATTTTTAAGCAACACATAGTAGAAGATAAAGCTGATTGAACAAGGTGATAAGCAGTATGAACCAAATAGTTCCACTTATCAGGTCCTGGGTTTATAGTTATCTGAGGAAAATATTTGATTGGTAGAAGGCCACTGCAGAACATTTCGATAGCCAGGTGTGTAAAAGTGTGGTGACAGGCACACAACAACCCCAATGGGACAAGGTTATGCAAAGATGTGGACTTGAGCAGGGGGTGTAGCTCTTGAAGAAGTTAATTTCTAGCAATTGGTTTGTAAAATAGAGCTGATAACATTGGTTAATAATAGAAGAAAGCTGAAAGAACCTGTTGATTGTTTTTACTCAGATTCCTTAGGTGTTCTGGGCGTGCAAGAATCAAAATGCAGAACAAACATTTCCATCAAGACCCTGTAATACAACTAAAGCAGAGGAAAGAGAAGTCTCCAAACAGTAAACAAATTCATCTTCTCAAACTCTACTGCATGAAATCCAAGTTGAACTCAACCCCTCTACAACCTTTCTGAATTTCAAGTCATCTTCAGTGGGGTAACTAATGGCAGCATTTGGCCCTGCAACTCATTTAGAAATGGATCTTTGTTTGGCACAGTCCAGCAGAGACAAAAAAGCAGCAGTACTTGGTGAGTTTTACCCAGCAAAAAGGTTTAAAGCGGCTGACGAGCGTCATAAGATATTGTTGTACCAACTGGTATTGATCGTGCTGGAGGGCACCTCCTTGTGGAAGAGGATTGATTTTTGTGTGTTTTCCACAAAGAGGTTTTAATAGTCTTCGTATTTGCTGTCACATTGCAAAGGCCCACAAGCAAGACATGCCTGGTGCCACCACTTTAAGCAATCGCCCCTTCAGCCTCCAGTAAGCATCATCTAACGCTGGATGAAAACGTCTCCAATGCAGTTTACACTGAAAACCAATTTTTGCAAGTTAGGAGGTCAAATTCTACACCTGTGCAGTGGCAAAGAAAACAGTATCACTCAGGAATTAAATTAGCCCAGCTTCAGAGAGAGACTAAGAGAAAGAGTGCTCAGTTTCTGCTTTTTTTCTAAAGGTCAAATTCTTTGCTGAACTCATGAAATTATTAAAGCTGTTAATTGCAATCATTTGAGTCACTGGACAGAAAATCATTCCCCAAGTTATTTCTTTTGTTTCTTTACTCAGAAATTTCATGCTTCTGTCCTTTACTGAGGTAAAATATTCGCAGAGAAATGCCTAGCTGAGATAGCTTCCTCAAACCTGAGCAGAATCAGCACTGAAGAGGGTGTGGGTTTGTGCCTTATAGATGCAGACATGGTGAAATGACTACAATATTCCTAAAGGTTTATCACAGATTGGTGATATGATGATAGTTCTCCATATGGAAAACACTTGTAGAATTTAGCAGGCTCGAAAAGTTTAGATTTTTATTAACTGTAATGTAATATAAAAACATTGGAGTGTAATGTAACACAAGATATGATGTCTAGGTTAAGAAAACCTCACCTTTTCAATAATAGGATAGCTCTTATTAAAAGGATGTGTCAGAAAAATGTCTGTTTGTGTGTGGTAGGCACAATTCCAAGCACAAATACAGGCTGGGCAGTGAATTGCTGAGAGAAGCCCTGAGGAAAAGGACCTTGGAATCTGGGGTGATGAAAAGCTCAACATGAGCCTGTAGTGTGAGTGCAACTCAGACAGCAACCTGGCTGGGCTGCAGCAAGAGCGGTGTGGCCAGCAGGGCAAGGGAGGGGATTGTGCCCATTTACTCTGCTCTTGCCAGATCCCATCTAGAATATTGTGTACAGTTCTGGAGCCCCCAGCACAGGAAGAACTTTGAACTTTGGAGTAGGTCTAGAGGAGGCCAAAAAGATGCCCAGAGGGCTGCAGCAGCTCTGCTATGAGAACAGACTGAGAGAGTTGGGGCTCTGCAACCTGGAGAAGAGAAGGCTTCCAGGAGACCTTAGNTTAGGAGGAAGTTCTTTGCAGTGAGGATGGTGAGACCCTGGCACAGGTTGCCCAGGGAGGTTGTGGTTGCTCTCTCCATGGAGGTGTTCAAGACCAGGTTGGATGAGGCCTTGAGTAACCTGTACTAGTGGGAGGTGTCCCTGCCTATGGCAGGGGGTTGGAACTAGATGATCCTTGAGGTCCCTTCCAACCTTACTTTTCTATGATTTACCTTAAGTCAAGGGAACAAGAAGAACTTCTTCAGGTATATTAGT
>VWZE01004538.1:0-41502 GCA_013396675.1 Eubucco bourcierii | reverse complement strand
TTCTATGATTCTATGATTCTATGATTCTATGATATAGGAGTAGGCACTTCCCTTCGTTAAGAAGACTACCTGTCTCTTAAATGTGACTGTCATGAAGAATGCCATTAGCACTTTTCTACTTGATAGTGCAGCTCAGCAGTAAAGGAAAATGTTACATTAGAAAACAGATACTGTTTTCTCTGTAGAGTGCAGACAGCTTCCTTTGAAGCCTCATTCAGCAAATCACTCGGGAGTTGATTCAAAGCCCACCCAAAGATGATCATAGCTTAGTAGTACAGGTTGTTATGCAGGTGTTTAAGGACATCTCTAATCAGCAAAGCACATAAATGTGTGCTTAAATCCCACCGAGGACCAATTTGCTCCCCAAGTGCATCATTGAATTGGGATTTTGAAATACATCATCACCTCTGTTTGAAATCCCTCCTCACTTTGGAGCTCTACTGTTTCACAAAGCCAAAAAAAAAAAAAAAAAAAAAAAAAAAAAAAGTAAAAAGCCATATGGAACTAATCATGCACATTTTGTCTAGCAGATAGGCATGATAGCAGATTGTGTTTTCCCTTCAAGTGATTGTCCATATGAACATGGAAACTGTGGTGTGCATATATCCAAACATGCAAGAGAAGATTTTTAGCCCTAACAACATCCTTACTGATGTACCTCCTGCTTAGCTGCATAACAATTACGAAGTGAGCACACTCATCACTATCTCCCAGCCAAACCAGGCTTTTTGCTTTTCTCCCTTCTTTTTTTCCTTTTGTCCCGCCCTCACACAGACCTTACTCTTTTTTAAAAAAAAAACAAACTTGTTTTCATCCTTATTTGCTTTCATTTAATATTTTACTTTCTTCCTTGTCCTTTTGCTCCTCAGAAACACACAGTAGTGTTCAGATTACAGGCAAGAGAGTTCCCTTGCTGATAGATATGCTATATACTCCTATATTACCTTAACTCTGCTCTGGTGAGGCTTCACCTGGAGCCCTCAATACAGGAAGTACATGGATCTGATGGAAACCAGGAACACCTTTGCTACGAGGACAGGCTGAGGTAGGTGGGGTTGTTCAGCCTGGTGAAGAGAAGGTTCTGGGGGGCACATCACAATCACCTTCCAGTACTTGAAGGGGGTCTTAGAGAAGAATGCGGAGGGACTGTTTACAAAGGCCTGTAGTGATAGGACAAGGGGCAATGGCTTCAAATTAGAGAAGAGTAGATTTAGATTGGATGTTAGGAACAGGTTCTTTACCATGAGGGTAGTGGAACACTGGAACAGGTTGCCCAGGGATCCCAGGGTTGGGGTCCCATCCCTGGAAATACTCAAGGTGAGGCTCAGCAAGGCTCTGGGCAACTTGATCTAGTGGGGGATGCCCCTGCTGACTACAGAGGGAGTTGGACTAGATGATATTTGGAGATCCCTTCCAATCCAGATCATTTTATGATTCTATGTTCCTGGGAAGAACATGATTTCCCAAAACTTCAGTACTGGCTTATAAAGAAACAAGAGAGGATAAACACTATACAATTTCTACGAACCATAACTCCAGGCCTAGAAAGGAGGCATCAATCACCAGCAAATCCTCCCAGAAAAGTGGCTGTCCATCACTACTGACACTTTCATGAGATCTCTTTATCGCTGAAGTATGTAAAGAGGTTTGAATGATCTCCCTTTCCTTCTCAGTGCCTCCAAACTGGCATGGTTGGTCTCTGTTCTGTGATAAAAATGAATCAGAAGAGAAAACACATGATTTTGCTCTCATTCACTAAAGCATCTCTTTTTCTGGGTTTCAAGGCACTTCTCAGACATTTTCTCCTGCTGTTAGTCTTAGCAGCAAGCACTGAATGAGAACTTTATACCTCTCAGGAGAATTNGTCTGCCATTGGGCTTTCCTTGGCACTGCTGCAGTGGCTTTAAAATAAGGAATGAAGGAATTCCTTCCTCAACAGAAATTATCTCTTTTCATTGTTAAGCCATTCTGCCAGCAGCTCTCCTCCACAGCTATTAAGGTTCATCAAAGCCACCACCTTGCATGTTCAGACCAGGTATGTCACACATTGTGTTGAGACAATGGAGTCATTGGGCTCTAACAACATAGCAAATATTTTTATTTATAATCATCAAGCATGGAATTATTTTCACCCTTTAAACAAATCTCTTTGTCCGAAGGACAGCAGTTGCTGATGATCTGTCTCAAGGTAAAGCTCTTAATCCTTTCCTTAGTCAAGTTGTCATTTTCATCAGTTTTACAAGCCAAACTTGATGCCACAGTCACTGCTGTTCAATGCTTTGCCTCTTCTTCATCAATCTCTCTCAACAACTAATTATCCAGGTACCTGTCTGCATTGGAATCAACCGTTTTGAAGGCTGAATTGTTGGACAATGCAACTCATGGAGACAGATTGCAGACTGCTTTCTTTGGTGCTACTTATTCACCTTACTCATTGCTTTTCTGGGCACTCTTCTCACCAGTTTCAACTTCTGCAGCGATCACTTCTAACACAGGCCAGACAACCAATACTCTTCATCACAGAAGGAAGAAAATTCAAATCAATGACTGTTCTCCATCAGAAAACAGACTCCCTTTAGACTACCTACCAACAGACTCTTCAGTGTCAACCACTCTGACAGTCCCCTGCCTGACTGTATTCCCTCTTGTAGTAGCATAGACTTTTAAGTAGCTGGAGGAAGTATGCTTCAAAACAAAACTCTGACTGAGGCAATCTGTAACAGATGCCTCAAGGCTAGAATGTAGTATAGGGATTTGTTCTGTCTTTAAAAAAAAAAGGATTTCCTGTCCACTGAAGTGCTTGTTTATGTACCAGTGATGTCTGTGTGGCTGTCTGAAAACTGTGCCAGCTCTTCCTTTTATACTGAGGCCATGATGGCCAATGCTAATTCTATAAGCCAGACGTATCAGGAATTTTCCCTTTCTTGAGACACAGCAAACCTCTGTATCTGGGGTGTGATGTCTCAGTCCAGTTTTCTGCAGCCTACCCCTCTACCACTCAAATTACGGGGCACACTACCATTCTTACAGTCCAAACAGTGCAAGACTACATACTCACAAAATTATGATCAGGTGGTGAGGTGGACTGGGAACTGGTGGAAGGAAAGAAGCCAGGGAGTTGTGGTCAATGGGATGGAGTCTAGTTGGAGGCCTGTGACTAGTGGGGTCCCACGGGGGTCAATACTGGGACCAGTTCTGTTCAGTATATTAATCAATGACCTCAATGAGGGCACAGAGTGCACTGTCAGCAAGTTTGCTGATGACATCAAACTGGGTGGAGGGGCTGCCTCACCAGAAGGCTGTGCTGCCATTCAGCAAAACAGACAGGCTGGAGGGTTGGGCAGGGAGAAATTGAATTAAATTCAATAAGGACAAGTGTAGAGTCTTGAACTGGGGAAAGAACAACCCCAGGGATTACTATGGGTTGGGGACTGGCCTGTTGGAAGGCAGTGAAGGGGAAAAGGATTTGGGACCCTAGTTGGTGGGACATTGACCATGAGCCAGCAATGTGCTCTGGTAGCCAGGAGGGCCAATGCCATTGTGGGCTGTTTTAAAAGGGCTGTGGTTAGTAGGTCAAGAGAGGTTATTCTTCCCCTCTATTCTGTCCTGGTGAGGCCGCATTTGGAGTACTGTGTCCAGTTCTGGGCCCCCCAGTTCAAGAGGAACATAGAACTACTTGAAAGAGTCCAGCATAGAGCCACAAAGATGATGAAGGGAATGGAACATCTCTCTTACAAGGAGAGACTGAGAGAGCTGTGGCTCTGCTGCTTGGAGAAGAGGAGACTGAGAGGTGACCTCATCAATGTTTATAAATATGTAAAGGGTGAGTGCCAGGAGGATGGAGCCAGGCTCTGCTCAGTGATGCTCAATAACAGGACAAGGGGTAACGGGTGGAAGCTGAGACATAACAAGTTTCATTTAAACATGAGAAGGATTTTTTTCCCTGTGAGTGTGACAGAAGACTGGCACAGGCTGCCCAGGGGGGTTGTGGAGTCTTCCTCTCTGGAGATATTCAAAACTGTCTGGACTTCTTCCTGTGTGATCTGGTTTAGGTGAATCCGCTCTGACAGGGGGGTTGGACCAGATGAGCTTTCAAGCTCCCTTCCAGCCCCTGACATTGTGTGATTCTGTGAAATGTTCTATGATCTGGAATTTCCAGTGATCCATTTTCTTATGACTTGGAAAAGTAGAAAAACACAGACTTCCAGTAAAACTATTTTAGGAAGAGTGGCTTCATCTAAACCCTGAGAGCCTGCATCTCACAGCTCTGTCGCTAGAAGAGTCTTGGGCTGAGAGCATGACTGACGTAAGAAAACACTGTGAAAAACAGAAAGAAGTCTGCCAGACAGGAATGTAGACAGTGGGTCAAGTTTTTGACATCATGTACAAATGTGTCTGTGACACACAGGGGGATTCTTTCAGCATCTTCCTGCGATACTTATCAAAACTTAAGATTATAGCACTACTCATCAGTTCATTGAAAGTGCATTTAACAGCTGTAGTCACCTTGCACTTTCCCACAGAAAAGTGCTTTGTTTTTCCAATCAACTGTAAAATCTCTTCAGTTTCTCTGCACCTCAGGCATCTACTCTCTGACTTGGACCTAAATTTGGTTCCTGAAATGCCCTTACCTTTCTCTCTCCTCACTTCAGAGAGGAAAATTTGAGAGATTCAGAAGTAAATCAAAAAGAGAGAGAAAACCCAAGGGCAATACAGGCAGAATTTCTCAAATGTGACCTAAAATAGTCCTCCATGCACAAAGCTTCTCTGTGCTTAAAGCTGCATATCTCAGCACTCTCTAAATTAGTAGAGTGGATATAAACTCTGCGAGGCTTCAAAGCTCTTTGTTCCATCAACATTTTTGTTCTGACTTGCACTGCACTGATCCTACCACAAATAACTTGTTCAATATGGAATACTGAATGCCAAGAGAAGGTAAAGCTGAGAAACTTAAATTTCCCACGTGCAAGATGAGTATGAAGAAAGAGGGCAGGAATTTACAGCAGGATGAAAATTTGAAACTTCTTTGCAATGGCTATCATTTGGATTAGAGAAAAGATTTTAGTGAGAAGTAGGCTTCCAGCAGAGTGAGAGAGATTGAGAAGTTAAATTTTGATTTGGAGATATAGTTTAGGAGATAGCTGTACCTTGTGAGTGGGGGTACAACTATTACCTTAATGTGTATGTAAGAGAATAAAATGTTTATGTGATCAATGTTATAAATAAATTCTTATTTTGCACTCCCACCTGGGACTGAATTAATAGTTTATGAACTGAAAAGGCAGTTTGTGCCCATTTGGCAGAGTTCACATGACAGATGATTTGAAGCTGGCCTCAGTTTGGGCTGCAGGGCTACACAGTGAATGAGAAACAAATAGAAGGATGTAGGTGTGTATGTTTCCCTGAGTGCTCAATACTTGGTCTTGGAAACTCTCACTGAAGTTGCCAATTTTTTATAAGATACTCAAATACATAATGGATATATTGATGCAAACTCGTTTGTTCTGTCAGCAGGTAACTGCTGCAGTGACCATAATATAGGCATAGGGTGGCTGAGTCACCAACCCTGGATGTGTTTAAAGGCAATGTGGATGTGGTGTTTGGGGATATGGTTTAGGGGTGAACCTTATAGAGTAGGGTTATTGGTTGGACTTCGTGATTCTGAAAGTCTTTTCCAACCTGAATGTTTCTGTGAAACTGTGCTTAATGCTTGGTTCTGGCCAGTGCATAAGCTTGTGCTGGTTTGAGGTTCACTGCAATATTTTAATGAGAGAAATAAAATCATTGGTTATAAAAAGAAAATAATACTGAAGTCTGTACCATTCATTGGTTTGCTCAAAGGGATAAAAAGCCAAAATGTAAATAATTTCTCCTTCTTTGTTCCGGAACGCTTCTCCCTTTCATCTCCCCTTTGCTCTGCTCTAGTATCTTCCACTAACAGATAACAAGTAGGCTTTGCTGATTGTTTTGTCTGTCTGGGAGAGAGAGAGGCAGGCTTTGAGCTCCTTCTGGGCAGTTTCTTTGTCCAGGAGGGAGTTTGGATTTCTGTATTATTTCTAATTTGTATATAAATACTTGTAAATATATTGTGTATATATGCTTGTAAATTTAGCTTTGCTGTAAATATAGCTTCATCTTACTTCCAAGCCATCTGAGCTGGTCTGTTGTGCTGGTTTGAGGCTAATTAGAATATTTTAATACAAAGAATTACACTATAGGCTGTGAAAGGAAAACATGGTGAAGGACATGGAAGTGTTGGAGCGGGTCCAGAGGAGGGCCACAAAGATGATCAGAGGGCTGGAGCAGCTCTCCTATGAGGACAGGCTGAGGGAGTTGGGGCTCTTCAGCCTGGAGAAGAGAAGGCTTCGAGGGGACCTGATAGTAGCCTTCCAGTATCTGAAGGGGGCCTACAGGAAGGCTGGGGAAGGATTATTTACAAGGTCCTGCAATGACAGGACAAGGGGCAATGGGTTTAAACTGGCAGAGGGGAGATTTAGACTAGATGTTAGGAGGAAGTTCTTTACAGTAAGGGTGGTGAAGCAATGGAACAGGTTGCCCAGGGAGGTTGTGGATGCTCCCTCCCTGGATGTGTTCAAGGCCAGATTGGATGAGGCCTTGAGTAACCTGTACTAGTGGGAGGTGTCCCTGCCTATGGTAGGGGGTTGGAACTAGATGATCCTTGAGGTCCCTTCCAACCTTACCATTCTATGATTCTATGGTGATGTCTATTTCACTCATACACTTGCTGAAAATTGTTTGGGAAAAATAACCAAAACATAGCTAAGGCATTCTCTGTCTGTCTCTCTCTGGGGACACAGCACAGCATCTGGGGCGGTCTAGCAGCTTCTGGATCTGACTCCTCTGCCGATTAATTTTCACTAACCACTTTTCTTCTAACTCCCCTGGCTGATCCTCCTAATTCACCTTGTGTGTAATGCAAACCTTGGGGCAAGGTACAGGGATGGGGAGAAGGTGGAAGGGTGGTTGGGAGCCCCTCCTGGGGTCTCTGATTTCTGGGAGGGGAGTTGTGTTTCTGTATTACCTTTAACTTGTATATTTCTGTAAATATTCCTGTCTATCGTGTATCTATCTGCTTGTACATTGTGCTGAGCTGTAAATAGAGCTTCAGTCCTTAACTTCCAGCCGACTGAGTTCTAGTCTGGGTCATTTTACAAAGTGCGTGTGTGGGGGGGGGAACTCCCAAACCATCACATCTGGTAAATTCCAATACTGTCTGTGTGAAGTTCCTAACCCACCACAAAGCTGAACAGGTTTACTTCACCGGGAACAGGCAGCAATGACAACACTTGTCCTTGCTTCATCAGGTCATACAATCAAAGATGGGAGTAGACAGTCATTTGAGAACAAGCAACTATTGATCCAAATCTGAATCAGCCCTATTAATCAAGTCATGAAAAGTGTCTGAAAGCAAGCCACATGTCGTTGTAAAGTGGCATAAAATAATGGGGAGGTTGGGTTGATTTTCAATATTTTCATTCTTCAGCCACTTCAGTGAGAAATCAATCATTTGAAAAACCTGAGTGGTTAGAAAGTCTCAACTAGCTTTCAATCAAAAGAGAACAGGAATAGAGTACAAACTTTCCATTTTCCAGGTGAACGATGTTATATATTTTATACTGCTGTTTGATTTGATCTTTCCTGACAACTTTCTGCATATGATGTAGAACTCTCCATCTGGAAGAAATATTAAATCATCTCCCTTATACAGAATAAAAAGAAATACAATGGTTGGGCTTATGCCTGTGAGCAGGAAAGCTTGTGCATTCTCTGGGGATGTGAAGAGAACAATGTCTAAAGGAATTATTCTGGAATGCTTAAGTAATTATAATAGATGTGCTAATTAGGATTTTATCTAGGTTCTTATTGAATCATTTAAAAAGTCCTGCTGGAGGATGCACCAGGCTTGTAGGCAGGCATTGATCTGCTGGCTCTTCCTATTTATTCTTGCGTCACTCCCCACATCTGGGAGAATAGAGGAGAACACTACTTGTGCTCTCAATCCCTTAACTAGTTATCCCAAGGCCCTGAATTCTCTCTTAATTGCTTTTGGATGTCTTGTCCTTACTTCATCACTGCCTTTCTGAAAGACCAGCAGTGGAAAGCAGTCTGAGGGCTGCACTAGCAAAACAAACTTTCTGACATCAGTAGCCTAGGCCCCTGGGAAGCAGCAGAAAGTAGTCACCCATGACAATGATGAATGTTTTATTCTTTAATGAAGAAATTTTGATGCAGGGTCTAGACTGACTGAACCTTGGTAACTCCTTCAGTGTGTGTGATCCATCTTCTGTACCATTGTCTGCTTCCCCCTGCAGCGCACTGCAAGGACAGCTGTGAAGTTGAGGTCCTTACTGTCAGGAAAAGCCTGCAGTGACTTTTGTGGCAGGCAGTAACCTGCTGCCATTGCCCAAAGTATGATGAGTCACTGCACTTAGGCAATAAGAGAACAGGGATCTCTCCACAACATGAGCTCTGTTGGCCTCTTGGGTTTGTATCACAGGGGGTAGGGTGTGACTCCAAGACTCCATCTCTCTCACACATTCCCTGACCATTCTCAACCTCTTTACCTCCTCTCAGAACATCATCACTGTTTGCATTCTTCTGATTTACCAAACAGTTTGTTGCTTCTGCTTTTTCAGAACACCAGAAATCAAAGAAGGCCCAAGTGCATGTGTGTGTTTCATAAGCAAATAAACAAAATCCTATTTATAGCTCACATTTTGAATCTCTACATTCCTTGCAATTAACATATAAAAGAGAGTCTGGAAATAAGTATGACATATTATTCTTTGGTTGCTTCACTCCTCACTCAGCGAGGTTATGTAGGCTGAAGAGAATAAATATGTAACTAAAAGTGGTAACTCACAGAATGTTAGAGGTTGGAAGGGACCTCCAGAGGTCATTAAGTCCAGCACCCCTGCCAAAGAAGGATCCCCTAGGGTAGTTCGCACAGGAATGCATCCAGGCAGGATTTGAAAGTCTCCAGAGAAGAAGAATCCACAACCTCTCTGGGCAGCTTGTTCCAGTGCTCTGTCATCCTCTCTGTAAAGAAGTTTCTCCTCATGTCTCCTTTCTCCTTTGTCGTGGTAGGTCTGAACAGGCCAAAATAGGCTTATACACATACTGATTGCCCAGACACATTTTTCTGCTCTCCCTCCTTCTGTTGTAGGGAGAAGAAACCACAGGAAGGAAGAAAAAAGGGGCCTGGTGCCACCATGTCTGACCAAACTTGTTTACAGGGTACCCACACAAAGTACATACACTTGGCTTGTGCCTTCTTCACGCAAGGCCCATGTTTACCCAAATTGGGTAAAGTAAGCCCTGACTTCACCTAATGTCCTGGAGGAACACAGATCATCCAGAGAAATCACGACCAGGTCAGAGATCATCTGGCTCTTTCTTTCCCCATTAGCCTGTAAAGCCTGGGAGGAATGACAAGCCTCAGTGGCTGACAAGACATCGGCAGAACTCCTTGCAAGTGTTTTGGGTACTGCCTGAAAGTGTAGTTAGTCCCGGGGAATCGTGAGATTAATATTTGTGAATAAATACTTAAAGCCTCTTGTAATTCACCAATAGCCTTCTGCCTTAAAGCAGAAAGGAGCTCCTTGAGGCCATCTAGTGGACAAACGGTGTAATTGACTGCAAGAACCTCTCAGTTCAATTGAGTTTAATGTTTGTATTATTGCTAGGTATTCATTCCAGATCTAGTTTGTCCTTTGTATAATGTTTTCATGGCTGTGTGAATAACCTAATTATTATTTAAAAGCAGTCTTTGGGGGTGAGAGTTCTGAATACCAAAATTAATACACAATATTCATTTTGAAAAAATCCTATCTTGCACTAATTAATTACCTCTCCACCACAACCTTCTCTGTTCCAGTTTGCATCCATTGTTCCTTGTCTTATTACTGTGCACCACCAAAAAGAGACTGGCCCCATCCACTTGACATCCGCCCCTCAGAAATTTATAGACATTCATCAAATCTCCTTTCAGTCTTCTCAAGACTAAACAGCCCCAGGTCTTGCAGTCTCTCTTCATACACTTTACTTGAAAAAGCTCAAGACTGAGGTCCAGAGGTATTCAAGTAAGTTCTAGTTTGACTTGTAAAAATAAAATTTCACTTCTATATGCTTCACTATTTCTTAAAATTGTTGCTTTAAATATATTATTGCTATTTATGAAATTATAATAAAATTACAATACGGTTTCAGAATATTTTCCACCCGAGCAGCTCTGTATGATGAAAAACACTTCCTACTCTGTCTACTCTATAGCTGAGAAATTGCCACAGACACCAAAGGCACAGAGGTAGATCATTAGCTAGGGCAAGAATCAAGATGAGCTTCTCTGATTTGTGAACCTCTGTCCTAGCCACCTGATTAGGCAACTTTTATTCCAACAGCAAATATTCAATCTTTATTATGTGCACTGCAGTACAATCTAGGAAGATACAAGCAGGGGACTGAAATGGACTCTTTTAGGTACTCTGAAAACACAAACCAAAAATACAGTGTAGCAGCGAAAAGTAGCAGTAAAGAAAGAGCAGTATAGTGCAGGACGTTTTTTTCTGAGGGCTTTTTTCCTTGGCTTTCCACATATCCCATCAATATTACAGCCTTAAGATTAACTTGACAGCCTTAAAGTCTTCTTTCTGTTCTTTGGACAACTGATGATAAAATATGACTTCTGAAGGAAACAACAGCCATGCAGAAGAATATGATTCAGTACAGAATCACAGAATTGTCAGGATTGGAAGTGACCTCAAAACTCATCCAGTTCCAACTCCCCTGCCATGGGCAGGGACACCTCACATTAGACCAGGCTGCCCAGAGACCCATCCAGCCTGGCCTTAAATACCTTCAGGGATGGAGCCCCAAACACCTTCCTGGGCAACCATCCTCATGGAGAAGAACTTATTCCTAACATCCAATCTGAATCTACCCACTTCTAGTTTTGCTCCATTCCCCTAGTCCTATCACTACCCAACCTCCTAAAAAGTCCCTCGCCAGCTTTCATGTAGGGCCCCTACCCAATATGCAGCAGAATCACAAGTGCTGGTTTCACATTTATCTCAACAAAATCAGTAATGGGTAAAAAGGCAGGCATCATTCAATTAGAGTAGGAAACTAAAGTCTTGCTTTGATGTCATACTTAAAAAGAAAGGTCTCAAATGCCACTTACAAGACTGAGGAAATATTAACCGGAAGCCCTCTGTGGGGTCCATTCAGCAGGGTCCACCAAACTCTTCAAGTGAGAAGAGTGCATGCATGTCTGATAAATTTGTGTCTATGACAGATAAGAAAGCGTTAACGTCATGGCCAGCCTTACCTGCCAGGACCAGCACCTTTCATTGTGCAAACTGAGTTCAAGTTATTCTTAGAGTATGACATGATAAGCATTGCAGGTGCCTTTGGTAGTGTGCACCCCTGCACCTTATGAATGCTCCCAGCTCTGAAAAGCTAAAAAGCCAGTGCAAACAGTGCAGCTTTGGAGTCACAGTGATTTCACCAGCAGAACCTCTCTTTCTAAAAGCAGGGTGCACCAATGGAGAGACCTGAGAGACGATCTGTATTCCTGGCTCTTGCCCCCGTCAAGTGGATGTTTCATCTCATTCCATGGGCATTAACTTAGAGTAAAAAAGCATTAGTGTAGAATAAATTGAATGCATTTTCATTTCTGTCTCCATTAAAAGGAGCAAATTTCAAGACAGTCAGAGTCTGCACATAGAATTGAGAGCGCTTGACATGCCAGCCTTTAAACTAAATACAATATGCATCTTTATTTCTGCAAAAGTGACACCACCCTATAGCATCATTGGCATTCTAATGAAAGTGCCTCAAAGGGAAGAATATCAAGGAACTTATAAACATGATAAGAAATTGCTTGTGTGTGCAGATGTCAAAGAGAAGAATAATATATAACTCACAGAAATTCTCTGTTTGTCTGTTGCTCTCTTTCTCTTTTCCCTTCCCTTCCCTTCCCTTCCCTGCCCNCAATGTTTTAAATCCTCCAGCTGGCACTTCGGAACTGAGAAGCAGAGTTTTCGCTGGGACACAAGAGTTTTCAAGGTCTCAGACAGAGGTAGGATTGAGGCACACTGAACCATTCTGTGCCGCGCTAACCGCAGCTCGGCTGGCCGTGAGCCCGGCAGCGCTGAGCCCTGGCATTACAGAGATCCCTCACCAGATGTCTCCCTTGTATCAAATTCTTAGGTGCAAAGTTTTTGTTGAGGTTCCAATGAGAAAATTTTCCAAGAACGCAGTTTAAAAGATGTTCTGTGTGACTATGTAGATATTGCTGCAGAGTCATTTGTTCAGCAGAGAAGATAGTTTTAAAGTGGGTTTCCCCATTTTAAATTATAATGTTGGTTAAAAGAATATCGTTTGCTGATTAGAGAGATCAGTTTGTTTAGCTGCAGTGCCTGCAGCTTCAAATTTGATTGCATTCATTTTAATCACATAACCGATCTTATTTTCAGTAACATGGAGTTTGCTTCAAATGCAGTTATGAATTCTTCACTCATTTCAGTTATGCCACATGCTGGAAGTGATATTACTCATACTAACTCCTACCATCATAACAACCTAATCTACACAGAGGTGAAAGCGCTCAAAGAAGGGAGAGCCTTCTGAATTGATTTAAACAAAACAAACTTAATGTCAAGTGCTTAATCCCGTTTACGCTGCCCTGAGGGACAGGTTAGACATGACTGTGTCTCTGACACGAAAAGCCTGTCATGTCTTACATACTGAGAGTGACTAGTTAGTGTACTTGGCTCATGTCACGCTTTCTATGGCTATGGCTATGACTCATTTGTTTGCCATGTTTTACCATCTCTTACTAGATGAAACCTAACTCCCAGAAGCAGAAAGCTGCTCCAGCTGCCATCCCTTATTCCTCTGGCCTACAGGACAACAGAGAAAAAGGATAGTAGCCTTCCAGTATCTGAAGGGGGCCTACAGAAAGGCTGGGGAAGGATTATTTACAAGGCCCTGCAACGACAGGACAAGGGGCAATGGGTTTAAACTGGCAGAGGGGAGATTTAGACTGGATGTTAGGAGGAAGTTCTTTACAGTGAGGGTGGTGAGGCACTGGAACAGGTTGCCCAGGGAGGTTGTGGATGCTCCCTCCCTGGAGGTGTTCAAGGCCAGATTGGATGAGGCCTTGAGTAACCTGTACTAGTGGGGGGTGTCCCTGCCTATGGCAGGGGGTTGGAACTAGATGATCCTTGAGGTCCCTTCCAACCTTACCATTCTATGATTCTATGATTCTATGACTGAGGGACTGTCACATCACAGCACACTTTCCTGGCTCCTGTACCATTTCCTCTGTCTCACAATCAATTTCTCCCCATCCTGTGCATGGGAATTTACTCTTTTGCAAAAGGATTATTTTCTTTTCCAAAAACTTTCTGGACCAACAAGGCAAGCACCAAAGGTAAACGTTGAACATAGAATCACGGAATCACAGAATGTAGGGGCTGGAAGGGACATCCAAAGATTATCCAGTCCAACCCTGCTGCCAGAGCAGGATCATCTATACCAGATCACACAGGAACACGTCCAGACAGTTCTTGAATATCCCCAGAAAGGGAGATTCCACAACCCCCCTGGGCAGCCTGTTCCATGTTCTGTCACCCTCACAGTGAAAAGAATTCTCCTCTTGTTTACACAAAATTTCCTATGCCTCAGCTTCCACCCAAAACAAAGCAAAGCAGGAGGAAGTTTTGGTGGCAGAAAAAACCTGCACCTGGCAATTCACCATCTACAAAACTTGTAGGTCCAGGTGTAGACACCTGAAAATATAATCTTTTGTTATTTCATCCTGTAATGCCCCTCTATATAAACTAACTGCAGTGTCAAGTCTGTTCCTTTCCTCTCTCTGCTCCCCTCCTGGCAGCATGGGCTACTTTAGCTTTGGGTTGTGGGGGAGTTGAGGCTTTCAGCCTTGTGCAGCCTGGAGCTGGCAAGCTGAATTTTTAGCTACATCACCCAGGCCATGTGTGTGTGTGTGTGTGTGTGTGTGTGTGTGTGGCATTTAAGGCTTGGGGTTTTGGCCTGGTTTGGAGGGAAGTTATGGAAAGCTTTGGCCTAAGAAGCTTTTTGGAGAACTGTGGTGGGGGTGGACTATGGATGGAAAACTTTGGTCTAAAGGGGTTTTTGGGGAACCGTGGCTGAGGCTGACTATGAATTTATGTATTTCATAAGTTTTTGTACTGTTACATGTAGTTATGAATAGTACTTCCATTTAAACTTCCAATTGTTTCCAATCTGCTGTGGAGTGTTTTTCTTCAACTGCTATGAGAAGGGTTAAAGAGCATCTATCTCACTCCCTAAACTATGACATTCATTTACAGCCAAGGGTTACAATGGGACCTACAATTAATAAATAATAATTTTATAGACAACAGACATAAATCTCTCTTCCTAACCTCATATGTCTAACAGTCACATCTGAGGGTCATAAGGTGAAGAGTAAGGATCCAAGGAGATAACAGGACACAACACGTTGAGAGCAAATCATTGCCCTGGTGCCACAGAGTGCCTTTCACAGTCCACTTACTGCCTACCAGTGAACAAGGAGTGCTAACACTCTTCGGAACTTGTGTGCCAGGAATATGTGGGTCCAAGAGTAGAAAGTTCACTACATTTTTTACAGAAATTAATGGTCTTTGGGTGCTGTTTTAGGAGGAGGTCATCACTGGGCCATAAAATGCTTGGAACATGTCTTCTCTCCCTAAGAAACTCCCTCTGTGGCAACAGTGGGAAGGATGCCAGTGGAAAATTCCTCTGCATAGCAAGGTCAGATATACTGGTTTTCTGTCTTTTTCAACTGCCCAAGCAGTGAAAAGGAACGAGAGTGACAGCCAAGGCTGATCCAGATACAGCCCCAGGAAGCATTATGCAAGAGTAGGATCTTGACCTTAACGGGAGTCCAGGACCTTAATGCAAATGGGAGTGAAACCCATTGAAAACATTAGCTTGATCTTCTGCAGAGATAGGGTTGTTCCAACCAGAAGAAATATTTGAAACTTACCTTCACCTCTTGAACACAATATCTCAATCTAAAGGCAAATAGGGGAATATGTGACTAAGTACCACAGCATGTGCCTCTGAGCCTTCCAATGCCAGAGGGTGAAAAAGACGGAACAGTTTGTACATCGGTTAACATGCAGGGGTTTATTTTCTCCACAGTAGGTAACAGGCACTTACATCTGTGAAAGTCACTGTGCATCGAAGAACGAGCAACCAAATGTGGGGCATACAAACAGCCAGCCAATCCAGCTCTGCCAGTATCAGCAGCTGCCATTCCAGGCATAAAGACAAAATCGCTTATTGCAGTGACTTTGGATGATTGAGCCCAGCACCGTTTTCAAAGGAGAGGCTTCTCCTCAAACTCCCTATGCGCCATTCTAAAGAGCTGATGGCTTTCTTTTGTAATGCGACAGAAAGGAACAGAGGAAAGGCAAGAAAAAAAAGGTGGCAAATGCAGGCAATTTTTTTCTAAACTAGCTGTGATCCTATAAAGTTGTGTCAAGGTTCTTCTTTGCACAGGCACTGGAAACAATAAATTGACACAAAAAAGGGTTGGCTTTAGCAACTGTAGTGTGGAAACTAGAAAACGAACCAAGCAGCAAATGAGTAGGTAAAACTGGATTTGTTAGCTTCTAACCAGGTGCAATCACAGAATCACAGAATGTTAGGGGTTGGAAGGGACCTCAAAAGGTCATCCAGTCTAACACTACCACCCCACACACACACTCCCACACCCACCTACCCTATCCCCCTGCCAGAGCAGGATCACGGGAACACATCCAGGCAGTTTTGAATATGTCCGGGAAGGGAGACTCCACAACCCCTCGAGGCAGCCTGTTCCACTGTTCTATCACCCTCACAATGAAAAAAATTCTCTCCGTTTCCAATGAACTTCCTATGCCTCAACTTCCACCCACTGCCCCTTGTCCTGTCACTGGGCATCACCAAGCAGAGCCTGACTCAATCTTCCTGTCACTCACCCTTTATATATTTCTAAACATGAATGAGGTTATCCCTCAGTCTCCTCCTCTCCAAGCTAAAAAGCCCCAGCTTCCTCAGTCTCTCCTCATAAGAGAGATGTTCCACTCCCTTAATCATCTTTGTGGGTCTACACTGGACTCTTTCATGCAGTTCCCTGAGATCTTTCTTAAACTGAGGGGCCCAGAACTGGACACAATACTCCAGATGCAGACTCACCAGGGCAGAGTGGAGGGGTAGGAGAACCTCTCTCAACCTACTAATATACCCCAAAAGTGGCATTGGCCTTCTTGTCCATCAGAGCACATTGCTGTCTCATGGTCANCCTTCTTGTCCATCAGAGCACACTGCTGTCTCATGGTCATCCTTCAATCCACTAGGACCCCAGGTGCCTTTCCCCTTCACTGCTCTCCAACAGTTCAGTCCCCAGACTGCAATGATAGAGGTGATAAATCAGAGAAAGAAGTGGTTCAATTTAAAATTCTTTTCAGACTCACCAGAACAAATTCTATTTTCAAATTTGAAGCATGAGCCTACTTACGATGTAAATTTGTGTCTAACTATGACACATATATAATTTCCTTATTTCCCTTACCTACATTGCCTTTTTCATTAAAGAATCTGAATCACCTGGCATACATAAAGAACTCATAATAACCACATTTGTGTAGAAAGGCAGCCAGTGGGTTTTTATTCTGTCATTCATTAGTGGTACTTTGTGAAGTCTTAGGAGGTTTTTAATGCCCATCAAACAGCCCTAATTCTGCTCATTTCAGAGAAATCTTAACTTACAAAAAGATGTAAGGAGCAAATCTTGTGTCAGAGCAGTATAGCTCTGATACACTCAAGCATGTGCTTTTTAACAAGTGTGTAGGCAGTACTTCTAGTCCGGATGGCTTACTGAATCATAGCCTAATTTTGTAATGTACCATGCAAATTTGTATCTTAGTACCTGAATATTTTGTCTTATCAAGAACGAACTAGAATGTCTTCCTGCATAATTCAGGAAGCTATGAATTATTTTTATATACCCTCTTTTTTTTTTTTTTTTTTTTTTTTTTTAGGAATTTTCAAACTGATGAGTAGAAAACCAAAAATGCTCAACAGCATTCTGAAACAATTTTAAACCACGATCTTGCAAACAACATTTACTGAGATCAGTGCAGGACTATTCATACATGGAAGATAAATCCTAGGTGCAAACATCTCTTGCATCATAGCTCAGACATTTGAAAAAAAAAAAAAAAAAAAAAGAAAAAAAAAGAAGGTATTTTTGTTCAAAGTCCAATAACAATACTTCACATTATTCTAATTTATTACTTTAAACCACTAGAAAAAATTTAAAAATCAGAGTGCAATATAGTTCACATTTCTGTTACCTGCTCCCTGGATGCCAAACAAGCAAAACAGTCTCGACTGCTACAGATGAATCTTCATCTAGCACAGCCTAGCACAGTTTCTATGCATCCCATCAGAGTAACATATAGCAATGAAATGAAGACAGATGGTGCACTAAGTGCAAGAGCTGTAAATGATGTCAACAGAAATTGAATTTGAAATGTTCTTGGCACTTTCCCAAGAAAACATTATCACTGTATTTAAAAAAAAAAAAAAAAAAAAANAAAAAAAAAAAAAAAAAAAAAGAAAAGATTCCATGCGTTCATTAAGAATTCCTAAAAATTAAAAACCCAGGCATTTTGTCTTATGAGATCTGTTTTCAGTTCAGTTGCAACATCTACATAAAAAACCCTCAAACGTCTAGTTCTGGGCTACCCAATGCAAGACACATATGGAGCTCCTAAGAGAGTCAAGCAAAGGATGACTAAGATATAAATGGAGTGGAGTATCTCTCATGTGAGGGTAGGTTGAAAGAGTTGGGACTGCACAGTGGAGAAGATTCGGGAAAGGATCTCATTGGTGTACAGAAATACTTCAATGGTGGGTGCAAAGAGGACAAAGCCAGGATCTTCCTAGTGGTGCCCAGCAACAGGACAAGAGGCAAATGATGCAAACAAAAGCACAAAATCTGAATGTCAGGAAAGATTTTTTTTACTGTGAAGGTGACCAAGCACTGGCACAGTCTACCAAGGAAAAATGCGGAATCTCCATGCTCAGATATTCAAAAGCCACCTGGACAGGATCCTGGGCAACTAGTTCTAGGTAATCCTGCCTGAGCAGGGGAGTTGGACCAGATGACCTCCAGATGGTCTCTTCCAGCTTCTGCTATTCTGTCATCTTGTGAATAGATCAAGAATTGTGCTTTTAAATGTGTCAATAAAAAGTAAAATGCTGAGGAGGCTGCAGTTTTCTTGAGTACCAACCTCATTAGCTTTCAATGAAACCATTGGTTTCACTTGTTGAGTGGACAATAACTATAAATGCAAAAGGTTATTTTATGCTTTTCTAGGTCTGCAGTTGTAAGGGATAATTCATCAGCATCCCAGAGACGGAAGCCAGTATTCTGCAAATTCATAAAAGCACCTAGACCAGGCTGCTCTCACTTGACCAAAGCTAGACTTGTGCGATTTTGCATGACCCAGTGTTCCTTTACCTAAGCTACTTTGCTGCTTATGTTATGCTCAAAATAGCTGGGATAGAAAGCTCTCAGGAAAAATAATTTTTAAAAAAGCCTCACATCAGAGTTTCCATTTTGGCAAACCCAGCTTTGTCTTGTGGTTTTGCAAATTTGACCCAAATAAACTTACCAAACAACAAAAGCAAAACAGAAAACAACCCACCCAGCAAACCACCTGGAAGAGGTTTTGCTTATGGACATTACGCTATTTCTCTGTTGCCACTGTGCATGTGTACCTTGTAACACACAGCAGACACCTGGGATGTATGTCAAATATATCAAGATTCAGATCTGGTCAACGCGCATGACTGCGATAGAAATTTTTTAAATGGTCAAATGCAGCAACAGTTCTGATGATTCAGAACTTGGAAACCTTCCACTCACATTAGTACGTATCTAACTTTCTAGTATAGCATTAAAATGTAACTTATTTATTGAGGTGCTACCTTTCCTGATGGGCATAAACCCATTATCATCATTAGTTGTGTTTAAGATCTCAGGACATTTTCTTATCAGACTTAGCGCCTGAAATACCAACAAAGTGTGTTATAACTGTGTGCCTGTGGCTGTGCTCCCTCCCAGAGCTGCAATGGGCCAAATCACTGTAGCAGCTCTCATCAACTGCAGATGCTGTGGGATGAGGCCTACTGGGTGAGGTGCCTGTCCCAGCAAGTAGAAGCATGATTCACTAATACAAGTCTAACAGTTTTATCACAGAAATTACTGAGATGAGCTAGCAAAAGGGCTATAGGAAAATGTACAGAGAAGAACATTCAAGTAAAGCACCATGGATAAAAATGTTAGCTGCTTTCTGGTTAAAAACTCTGCTTGATTTCAGATATTGATTTTTGTTCCTATGCTCTGGAATGCTTCCAAATTCCGGCTCTGACACAAAAAGTTACAATTAAAATCTTGGATATCACACTGACATCAGTTGTAGAAAAGATGCAATTAAGGAAATGTAGAATTTACAATATATGTTGTACTGACAGGCTAATTAGTGGGACGTTTTGCTTCCTTATTGCATTAGACAACATCAGAACCACGCAGTTCTCTAACAGAAGACCAACTACTGCTCTGCGAGCATGTAAGAGTACTTGTGCTTTACTAGAAATCACTTTAACCATTAAAAATTTGACCTAATCTGCTGGACAAAGAAAATGCAATAAGTACCTCTACCCAAATTTTCAGTATTTTCTGACATAGACCTTTAAGTTGTTCACTCTATGTTCTCAAAAAACCCAAANCCCCCCCCCCCCCCGGCAAAAAAAAAAAAACGACAAAAAAACCCAACCCAACCAAACAACCAAAAACTTCACAAAAACCTTTCTAGTCATTTTATGGAAGCAAGATTTGCTTGATGATGCATAATTGTCCAAGTACCTATTCAGCATTTTCCAAGATACCCATAATTTTTCATCTGTTGTTCAATTTCAAACAAATTTGGTAATAAAGACAGAGTCTCAAAGAAATTAAACCCTTGTTCAGTTCCTAAGTTACATGAAACAGAGCAGTGGACAGAAATTTAGCATGCCATTGGAGTAAAAAGTAACTCAGTGCAGCCCCTTACCATGGGCCAATTGTAACTGAACTCCACTCACCAGCTGCAGACACCTGTCAAGTTTCCCAAGCCATCCACAGCACGTGCTTGTCACCAAATGGGAAGAGCATGGCTGGGATGCAGTGACCAAGGTGAGCAATGCCAACACGGACAGGCCTGGGAAGGAGGTGGTGATAATGAACAGAACAAAGCAAATCTGTAAGACACCACAACTTAACAGTTCACAGACCAGCTAATACCACACATGCAAATGTCAGTGTGTGGGTGTGCTGCATAAAAGTAGAGGAGCAGTCATTGTATACCTATTGCAATTCAAATACGGTATGGTAATTTAAATATCTGTGATGATATTTAACATAATCTCTGTGAAACAACACACTTTCTGTTTTAATGTGTAGTTTTCCTTCCGATGAAATGGCAATACATCCACCGTCATGCAGAAATGGTGTTGATATTATCAACTATACACAAGTAAGAATAAAAAGTTGCCTTAGGAAATGAGATTGCATGGTGCAACGCCAAGAAGCCCTTCATTTGGAAAACAGGTCCTCATATCACTTTGATATTACACTGTGGTGGGTTGAAGGACATGGAACTGTTGGAGCGGGTCCAGAGGAGGGCCACAAAGATGATCAGAGGGCTGGAGCAGCTCTCCTATGAGGACAGGCTGAGAGAGTTGGGGCTCTTCAGCCTGGAGAAGCAAAGGCTTCGAGGAGACCTGATAGCAGCCTTCCAGTATCTGAGGGGGGCCTACAGGAAGGCTGGGGAGGGACTATTTACAAGGTCTTGCAATGACAGGACAAGGGACAATGGGTTTAAACTGGCAGAGGGGAGATTTAGACTAGATGTCAGGAGGAAGTTCTTTACAGTGAGGGTGGTGAGACACTGGAACAGGTTGCCCAGGGAGGTTGTGGCTGCTCCCTCCCTGGAGGTGTTCAAGGCCAGGTTGGAGGAGGCCTTGAGTGAGCTGTCCTAGTGGGAGGTGTCCCTGCCTATGGCAGGGGGTTGGAACTAGATGATCCTTGAGGACTCTTCCAACCTTATCATTCTATGATTCTGTGAAATTAACCACAAAATAAATCACCAGACCACCAGACTAGCTCAGAATGTTTGGGAGCAAAGTGAAGCTATGTTTACAAGCCAAATATCCAGAAGCATAAAATAGAATGTGTGTGTACAAAACACATTTACATATATTTATAATTGTTTACAATTCAGAAACAACACAAGATTCCCTCTGGACAAAAGGGGGAAAATGGGAAAGCATCTATCAAATATGAGCTGATTAGAAGGCAGGGACAGAGGTGACATAACCCTGCCCAAATAAGCAGGGAGAGGAGCTAGTTACAAAGCTGACCTGCAGTGGCAAAACTCTCTGGGGAGGGAAAAGCAGTACTGGGGAGTGAGCAGTATGACCACTGATTTGAATGGGTAGGGTGAGAACAAATTTTGAATTTAACAGCCAGTGTGCTCAAATCAGCCTGAAACACCTCTGGCACAGCACTGCTAATGTGTTCACACCACTAAGTACACTCCTGTTACTGAAGTACAAACCGTGCATGGGAGCCCAGCGTTTCACCAGAAGAGGTGTAGAATAGTGGGTAAGAACAAAACTGGCAACCATGTGAGTATCCAAAAACCCCGAAGGCACACTAAGTTGTTACATCACTAAAAAGTTTACAAGACAAATGATACAGTAATCTCTAAGTCATTTGTTAGGAGATGACTCCACTCCTCATGATACAAATGAGGATGATTGCTCTGGTCTGTTGGAAATACCTGACAGCATGGGTTCCCTAAAGGCATATATGAATAAACAAGTAGAAGTGAACAAGTATATAGATATAAGTGCTCCAATAACGAGTTAGCCCTACTTTGAGCACGAGTTGGACAAGATGGCCTCTTAAGGTCTCTCCCAATTTGAATTATTCCATGATTCCATATTTTATCGATATGCAACAAACATTCTAGAAAAGAAGAAACAGTTTTGAGGCTTCTGCTCCTTCGTCCACCCACGACACCAGTAAAATATTCCTCCCTGTATAATCTGTAGTTATTTTTTCCTCTCCTTGGCTTGCTGAATCACATTTACAGAGCTAAAGAGGAGGCATGGCATGCCCAGGGAGCACAAACCAGGGGGCTGCAAGCAGTGCAGAGGGGCAAGAGGGGGGAATTAACATTTTTCTCAAGCTGAAGCCATACATTACAGGCCCATGTTTACCCTTCAACCCAAGAGGAGGACAAACATCAAAGGATGATATGATGAGAAGCACATAATCTACATCTGATAATCACCCCCATTTGTCTTGCATTTCTATCGGGACTGCATCTGTGCCTGTTTGAGAGAAAAAATACAGAACATATCCCGTCTGAAACAATGATACTTTTGTACATAAAAACAGGAGCAGTTTTAAGACCTGTTTTTTTGGGTTTTGTTTTTTTTACAGCTATAAGAAGCATATGTGTCATTTTAATATAGCTCTCAGTTTGGCTTTGGAGGTTTAATGTTCTTATGCAAAAGGAGTACAGCAGAAATAGTCATCCTCATTTCTTGATTGATTGCTGTATGGTATCTGCTAACCCCGTAGTGGCTAAGCACTCTTTATTTTGTCCAAAGACTCTCCAGAGCAAGGAAATGCCTCTTTGGCATATTACTGACTCCTTTTTGAAAATATTGTACTCTTTCTGACCCCCATACAGAAAAGTGTTTCTAGCTCAACTGATTGTCTTATGAGGTCTGCATTTTCCTTTAACTCTTTGCTGCTGAAATTGGCAGAGATCCATTCCCCGTTGATGAGGTTCTCAAAAAGAGGTGTCCGCACCAAGGTTATTTGTTAGTGAGTGCAGGAAGTCACCTACAGTGCAAGGATTCCTTCACATCCAATGGCAACATCATGTCTAAGACATCTCCAACCCCAGAAGACTGCAAGAAAACATCAGTCTTTTAACCTTAACAAAAAAAAAAAAAAAAAAAAAAAATAAAAAAAAAAAAAAAAAAAAAAAAAAAAAATTGAAAAGATGAAACAAGCATCTCCAAAATGAGGAATGACCTCAAAACTAAAACTCCCAAATATTAACTTAAGAGAGCACTTAGCAAATACACTTCTCTACAACCAGCACAAACCATGTTGGAAAACACTTAGCTACAGCCTGTATTCTATCAATGGACCACTAGAAGACAGATTATGACAGAAAATAATACATGAATGAGATGTCTCATTCATTGGTAGGACATTTTCACCAAGATTGGTGTGGTAGAAACCATGTATGATGCAATCACAAATCAACCAGAAAACAGGGCTTTAAGGAACACTGTACAAACATAGGCTAGTGGATGATTATCTGTAATGTACCTAAGTATGGCAAAAATGCATTGAAGGAAAGTATAGAAATGAAAATCAGAGTGTGGAAGCAAATGTCTCTCAGATGATCATAAACTTAAGGATATTTAAAAAAAAAAAAAGGAAGGAAAGAAAGAAAAAGGACAGGTGAGTTGAAATGTAAGTGTGAAAGTGCATGTCAGGAGTTGCACAGAGTTGAAGGTACTTTGAGGGGGAGGTAGGAAGAGGACTAAAACAGTGTGCACAAAGCAAGCATGAAAGAAGCTGGTGAAGGGCCTAGAGAATAAATCTTATGGAGGAGCAACTGAAGGAGTTTGGGCTGTTTAGTTTGAAAAAGAGGAGGCTGAGGGAAGACCTCATTGCTGTCTATATCTACCTTAAAGGACGTTATGAAGAGGTTGGTTCTGATCTCATCTCACAGGTAAATAGTGATAGAACAAGAGGGAATGGCTTCAAACTGCAACTGGGTAGGTTTAGACTAGACATTAGGAAAATTTTTTTCACAGCAAGAGTGGTCAGACATTGGAATGGGCTGCCCAGGTAGGTGGTTGAGTCACCAATCCTGGATGTGTTTAACAGTCATTTGGATATGGTGCTTGGGGATACAGTTCAGGGTACACCTTGTAGAGCAGGGTTATTGGTTGGACTTGGTGATCCTGAGGGCCTTTTCCAACCTGATTGTTTCTGCGACTCTGTGAAGAGAAACCAGCCACAACTCTAGAAAGGTCCAAATCTTTGCTTTATCTGTTGCTACTGCTGCACCAGCTGGTGGCTACTGGCTGGTACCTCCAGCAAGCTGCAACCTCCAACTTCTTCTGGGGATGCCCTCAATTATGATCAGTGCCAGAGACTACCAGGTGACCGTAAGTCATGGATTTTTGATGGTATAAATTCACTTATGCTGCTTGTGTTCACAGCATCACAGGAAGATATGATAACTGTGTATATGTACCATGTA
Organism: Eubucco bourcierii; assembly: GCA_013396675.1. Taxonomy (NCBI): domain Eukaryota; kingdom Metazoa; phylum Chordata; class Aves; order Piciformes; family Ramphastidae; genus Eubucco; species Eubucco bourcierii. Next base: position 17,035 of record VWZE01004538.1, on the reverse strand, counting down.
ACAGTTGCACTTAGATTATAAATTTCCCTTATGAGTGGCTTCAAGATTCTTTTTTCCCCTTTCTTTGATCTAGGAATCTATTTAGAAGTCTAAATCTCCTGTTCTTCATAATCTCTTCTTGGCTTACACATAAAAGAAAGGGGCCAAAGATGGCCTTGTGCCATTGCTGGTCTTCTGGGGACTTGCTTAGCTTTCCATGTAAATTTGCCCCGGGGTACTCTAGTTTGGATTTAGCTACATCCTTCAGTTTTGGTTGCAGAGGCCCCCAGAGGCTGTTCTACTGCCAGGAATAACTAAGGAGTGCTCTGGCCACCCCTCCCACCCCAGGATCTCTCCTGCAGACCAGGCACTCATCCCTGAGCCAAACCCCCTGGCAGCAATGGGGGGAAAGAGGATGAGAAAACCCTCTCGGTGATCCGCAGAGGCACAGCAGGGTCTTCAATATGGGAAGAATCCACCGGCCGGACGAGCTGGACACCACGGCTCGGCCCGGCGCTCTGGAAATCCGGGTCAGTCATAGCCACCTTCTCGACAGTCCGGTGGCTGCTTGGGAAGCGATCGCGGAGCGCAGGTGGGGCGGCGGCCTACGGCTCCGAGGGCCACTGAGGGGCGACAGCAGCAGCAGCTCTGGCCCGGGGTCAGGGAGGCGGCGGCCACCCCGTACAGACCAGACCCCGACAATGATCGCTGATCTTGCCCTTATCTCCGCTGCAGCCGGTTCGGCAGCAGACACNCCCCTCCCCCGGCAGCTCCCCGCTCGCTCCCTCCCGCCGCTCCCCGCTGCGCAGAGCGCCGCGCCGGCGGGGGCATGGAGAGCCAACGCTGCTTCGCTAACCGCTTCGATGACTACCCGGGCAGCCCGGCGGCGGCGCCGGACAGGGAGGCGGCAGTGCCGTTGGTGACGGCCACCATCGAGCGCATCCTGCGGGAGCTGCCGCCCCTGGGCGGCTCCCGCGGCTGCCAGGGCGGGCTATACGGTGGCGTGGCCGGCGTGGCCTACATGCTCTACCACGTCGCGCAGTGCCCGCTCTTCGCGCCGTCGCGGGAGGCCTACCTGCGGGCAGCCCGCCGCGTCGTGGACGCCTGTCTGCGTTACCAGGAGGGCAGCGGCGAGGCCGACGCCGACACCCGCGCCGCCTTCTTGCTGGGCGGCGCCGGGGTGTACGCGGTGGCCGCACTGGTCTACCGCGCCCTAGGGCTACCCGACTTCGCCCGGCCGCTGGACAAGTTCCGAGAGCTGAGCGAGGTTTGCGCCCCGCTCTCGTTCCTTGAGTGCGGCTCCGACGAGCTCTTCGTCGGCCGCGCCGGCTACCTGTGCGCCGCCCTGGTGCTGAAGCAGCGGCTGGGCATGGAGGTAAGGGCGGGGCAGCGGGTCACACCCAGGGAGACTAACCCCGCTGTCGGGGCTGTCGGCGGGATCCCCGGCAGCTGGCGGCAGTGGCTCGGGCTGGCACCCAGGCCGCTCGCCGTGCGGTGCTGCCGAGACAGAGCAATGCCCTCGCATGTGGGGATGCACCGGTGCCGAGGCTTCCACCGTAAAAGAAAAGGAAAAAGGGAGGGAGGGGGCGGAAAACGCCTTTTACAGCTTACACTTTGTGGGCAAACTTAAGGAAGAATCCTGGGGATCTTTGTCGAATAGTTGATCCTCCTCAGAGATCTTTCCCCGAAGTTGAAAGATACATCTTTCGCAAGAGGGAGCGGAGGGCACAGAGCGCGTAGGGTGCGGGCCCCCACCAAGGGCAGGGGCCCGGAGAGAGCACAGCATCCCGCTGCAGGTCGCTCCTCGGGCACACCGAGAGCATCAGCTGTTGGTTGCCAGGTGATGAATTATTTGACTGAAGCCTCCCCGGGCTTTTCAAGAGTGTTTCTGCAAAGTGAAGTGGATAAAAATAGGTATAGTATTGGGTAATGCAGGATAAGGGACCGTATAGTAGTAAGTGGTGCCGTGCTATAATTTGCAAGCAAGGAACCATATTTTCATAAGCACTTAATCTTAACTAACCTCAGCATACAGAAGCTGGCACTGTCTTTGAAATCTGACCATGTGTTTTGGTGCTTTTTATGAATGAGAACTGATTTTTCTGTAAGTGTGAGATGTGATTGCTGTTCAGTGTGGTGTTTCACTAGCCGGGACTTTACCTAGGATATTGTCATTGTCAGTGCTGATAATTCAGAGCTTCCACTGACCACGGCGTAATAATTAGTGCAAATGATTCTGTTTGCTGTGGTGTTTGTTACTAAGTGGTCAGTGCAGTATCTGAGCAGGCATTTGTTCCTGATTTTTGATTCCTGTCATCTTGTCAGGTCCAATCTGTGTTTCCTCTGTTAATCACTGATTTCCAAGTTCATATGCTTCTGGCTTTCTTTCCTCCTGGGAGAGGAAGGAACTGTTACAAGTAAATAAATGATGTAAAAACAAGTGCCTCTGCCCCGTTTGATACCAATCACTGCAGTCAGAGTTCAAGGAAGTTCATTTAATGGAGGACTTGGAATATCCCAGGGTAACAAGAGAAGGCAAGAAGAATGTTAAGTTAGTTAAATGTTTTGATTGCTTTTAACAAAAAAATTTACACCACAAAGCATTTAAAGAAACATGCTATACATCGCAACTGTTTCTACAGAATTGTCGGGCAATCATAACCATAATGATGGTTATGTTATTTGTCACCATAACATAATCAAACTTTTCTTTCTGACAGCATTTCCAATGAGAGGAAGGTTTTGCAGATGCATCACAATCCTACATGCAATGTCCAGCAGTGCCAGATTAAGAGGAATTCCTCACAGAAGAAAGTGATTTATTCCTGTGAGGAATAAATCTTCGGTTTTAGTTCAGTATGCCTTGAGGGAGTGTGTCAAGAACCTATGTCAGTGCTTGTCATGATGCCATGACATACCAGCTGAGTGTGGTGGCACACTGGATTCTAATGCTTAATTTGGTTCATTTGTCTTATGACGTTGAGAGGCATTGCTGTACAGTGGAGGGTAGGTGCAATCGCCTCTGACAGGCAATGTGAGGAAGAGAAATACTCTACCCCTGCTTGTTTTTTGCAAAATTGTGCTTTACACAGCTGTGAAGAGTTAAACATCCCTGCAGATGAGCACAGATATGCACTTATTGTGGAATCCATTTAGCAGGTGGGTTAAGTGCAATCATAGAGGAATTTATTTTGGCAGTAAAACACATTATTATGTGTCCCCTTGCTGGTGTTTTAATAACCTACCATCCTTCCACAATAGTGTTTGTTTTGTCTCTACATTGTAATTTTAAATGTATCATGCAAGAAACTAATCAGAATAATCTAAATTGTTAAGTGTTAATAAGCCCAACTTTAATTTTAACAAAAGAGAAAACTTCTATTTAAAATACTTTGCTCCTTAATGAGGAAAATGGTAATGATTTCTAGTCTATGCGTACTTATGCTTGAGCAAAACTGCAGTCCTTTCATAAATGTTCACATCCTATTACATGATTATTTTAATTAGTACATTACCAAACCATACCCTGCATCTATTTACAAATGAAGAAAGGGATGCCCAGAGAGAGTGCATGTCATTTATTGCCCAAGGTCAAACGGTAAGCCAGGTGCATCCCAGAATAGAAGCAACGTCTTGTGATTGGGACTACTGGAAAATGCTACCTCCTGTAATTTGATTGTGCATAGTCTCACATGGCTCACTGCAGCATGTTTTCTTGTTTCCCACATTCCTTTTTTTTTTTTTTTTTTTTTTTTTTTTTTTTTGAGGACACTGTGCAAACATTTCCAGCACAAAGTTAAATCCATTCCTTACATTGAAATACAGCTGTTGCTGCCTGTAGAATTGGTTTTTCCTCTAAAGAAGTCAAATGGTGACCTATATACAAGAAATTGCTTGCCCCTGAAGAAAGGTTTTTTGAGCAAATTTTGCAATTTATGTTGTGGGTTTGTTTTTTGTGTTTTCTGGGAAGGGAAGGAAGGAGACTGCTTTGTCTCACCAGTTTAGCTCAGTTGCTGTGCCCTGGTGCTTCACGTTCTCACTAAAGAGTCTCTGTTTTAAAGCTTCACATATTCTTCAGATAGTTAATGGACTGTACTGAAGGATCCAGTCTGTTGAATAAGGTTGACCTCATATGAAGAAGGAATTTGCATTCAGCTGGTTTTCAGTTTTAGACTAATGCAGCATTTTCCCTGATGAATTAATTGAGAGTTTTTGCATGAATAAGGATTACTTCAACAGTCAAAGCTTAACGGGATCTGACTTTCTTGATGCACTATGCATTAGGAAAGATGTTTCTTTTCATCCTTCCTTTAATTTCCATTGCACTGCAGTCGGTGCTTCCCAGAGATGGATATTGTTCTGGCAGAAACAATGTGTCATTTGTATAAGATACATATAAATAAGGGTGCATGTACTTCAACTGTCCATAACTTCTCTGTTTTCACTGTTCAGAGGAAATTTTGTGTCTGTTCTGTCTTTGGGTACCTCTTTCTCTGATGCTTATAGTGTTCATTCATGATGTGTTCTTGGGGGAATTTATCAGTTCTGCTTTTGATTCTCTCGACTCAGTCAGCTTGCTTACAAAAACAGGGGGAAGACACCATTAAAATGGTGGGTGTCGTGGCCCCCCATTCAGATGGTATTTTACCCTTTCTTCATCTTTTTCTCAGTGATGTTTCTGTCCCGTTTTGTGGTCGATGGAGCATGGTGTGTCTCAGTAGTTGCACTTCCTTCTGGCAATGTAACTGTCAGATGGCAGAGGAAAAGGTACAGAAGTTCAAGTGGCTCCTTGCATCACCATCTGCTAAGATGTTAACCGCCACTTAGCACAGCTCAGGTTTTCTTTTAATAACTGAATGAACCAATAGACTTGACTGACTCCTACTAGGTCTGGGTTGCAAGCAGAAAAAACAGTGACTGGTAGCAGTGTACCATGGCTGGGAAATGTTTTACATGACCGTGTGATACTCTGGTTTCATTAGAGACTGGAGTTTTGCAGGACACTTGGAACACCGTAAGAGACCCTTGCCTGCAGTTGCAGTGGTGACAAACTGAACCAGCACACGGTGCCTGCAACACAGCCAAACCAGTTCCTTTGGGGGCTGAGCCCATAGGCTGAGTCTTGAGAGCCTGTGCAGACCTTGGGCTCTTTCATGCCCCTGTGGTTAAGCTTTCTGTCTCTGTGAACCAGAGACATCTCAGTTTCCCTTTCCAATAAATGTGGAGCATGATTCAATGTGTGTTTTCAAGGTTGTTCTCTTGTTACAAGGGAGGGCAAAATTCTGATATTATTCTGTCACAGGATGCCCAGAAAGGACAATGATCTTTCTAGCAGTTCTTCATTCAGTGTAGGACCCTGCTAAAAACCATATTTACCCCGGCTGCTGTATATCACCGGAGCCCCTTTTCTCTTGAACCTGGCCAGACTGCAAATCGAGTTGACCAACTTCACCGAGTACACAGAAAACAGAAAAAACAGAAATCGTGCTGCTGTGCCATGTCTGGGATCTGGGTGCCACAGCAAGGGAAATGTATGGCAGGACTGGCCTTAAAAGGCAGTGGAACAAACTGATGTGCAGTGCACAGAGCCTGACGGGTCCAACCAGTGTGTCTCCTGATATTCTGGATGAGAAGATAGAAATGATTGAAAATTATTTTCTTTCAACTCCTTAGACAGCTCTAGATGATATTACTTGTTCCTCAGAGTCTTCCCTCCAGCTAGTGTTTAAAGACCATTGTAGGTTACTTCACTCTGCATTTTTTTTTCCAGTCTTAGAGAAAAATTCAGAAAGTGTGAAAGAAATGTGCTTCCTGAATCCTGCCTAGAATATATTCCTTTTGAGCTTCTTTAAGTGGGATGTAGATATGTTACTGCTGAACGTAATGTTTAGGAAAGACTCTCAATGGACTGATCTTAGAAAGGGACATTCTCAAAATACCCACAGAAGAAATGCACTTCCAAGTGCCATTGCACAAAGCCCCCATGTTGGGCTTTTGATTTCATCTCCTCCTGAAAGTGAAGGTTCTCCTTTGAGGTTAGATTTCATCCCTTCTCTGTGCCCATTGAAGTCTTTTCTCTCTACGGAAGAATTTGCATTGTGGTGTTCGAAATGCCAAATATTGTGGTGCTAGCTGAAGCTGTACTAATTTCATTATTTCATTTTACACAGGCCACTACACAGCCAGGATGTCATTTTTCTGCCACAAAGGATTAAAATGAGAAAACAATAAAAATAAAAAGCTCTTGATCCTATCCTGCCTCTTTTAAATCTACATTCTTCTAGCCACAGTTTCCCAAACCACATGCGGATGGCTAAATTTTGCATTAATTTCCTTAAACTGATGAATTTAAAGGGGGAGTTGAAAATACGAGCTTTCTGAAGAAAACAGCAAAGCAGCTGGAATTATTTGCATCTGGATTTTTAAAGAAAGTATACTGAAATAGTTTGGGTCAATGTTTTAGAATTTCTTTGTTCTCAGCAGGACAAGACAATTTAAATTTTAAACAACCTTGAGATTCGGAGATAAGAACATCATGAAAATGGCCACCTGAATTCAGTTCAACACAGGGACACTGAATATACATTTGTAGAGTTAAAGCAGAAAATTTGGGGTTGAAAATGTCAAATTTCAAGTGTGTTGTTTAACAACCAGTAAAAAAAAAAGCATTGTAATACAGAAGTTTTGGTGTGGATCCTGCTAGGATTGGAGATTTGGTTGACATGTTTAGCTACATACGTTATATATTCTGTTGCAGCAGTACAGATTTCAGCTGCTTATAGCCAAAGAGTGGTATTAATCTGCCATCATCTTCTGAAAAGGTAGTTTTGTACAAAAACTGTACTGCTTTGTGCTATTGGAAGAACGTTTTCCTATGCAGCATCATCTTTTTGCTAAAAAAGCAGCCCAAGTAGTAATACTGATGTTGTAGTATCAGTTTTTAGCACACACACACACAGACGCAGATAACAAGAAATGCATTTATCCAGAGGCATCTCTTTAATCCAAAATAGATCTCTATTTTCCCATCCTTTTTCTAAGTCCTTTAAATTTCACATCCCAAAAGTTAACTTTTAAGCCTTGTCAGTTCATTCATCTTCCTCATCTTCATCACAGAGAACGTTCAGGTTGTCCTTTAGAGTTCATTGGTACTGCTTCTTATCCCGCTAGAGGCAAAGGTGTTGAATTCAGCGTCTTTGTACCCTGCAGAGCAGAGCTTGCTGCCAAACAAAATGTAGGAATCAGAACAGGGGCATTTTGTGGAAATATAGGTGCTGAGCAGTTCTTTGGGCCTCTGTAGTGTATCTGGTGACTGAATCTCTGAAGTATCCAGAGCTGACAGAGTGTTTGAGGCAGAGAGCCAGGGGATCTCTCCAGCAGAGAGGTGCTGGGCTCAAGCAAAGCTGCTGTTCTTTACAGCATTGTAGAATCATTGGTTGGGAGGGGTCTCCAAAAGTCATCTAGTCCAACCCACTCCGCAGTAAGCAGGGACATCCTCATCTAAATCAGGTTGCCCAGAACCCTGTCAGGAGTCACGCTGAATTTCTCCAGGGATGGGACCTCAACCACCTGTTCCAGTGTTCCACCACCCTCATGGTGCAGAACTTGTTCCTAAAAGAATTTGTTCCTTACCTGTGGTCAGTTCAGTGGGACAGTTTAGAGGAAGTTTCCTAAATGCCTTATCTTAGGTGTTCGGATCTTGTATTTTATACATATGTAAAAAAACTTTACTATGAAACTGTGCTTCTCAGATAGCTATATTTGACATTTATGTTTTCCTTGATGATAAAGGCTGATAGTGACTTTTCAACATGGTTCTCACAGAGGATCAGAAGCCACAGTTAACTCTTAACTCACAGTTCATACTGCATGACATAGCAGAAAGAAAGAGTGCATGTGTAGAACATCCATATATTGTGGATTATGTGAAGGCAGAGAAACAGGCAGGCATGGGACAAAAAGGTGCTTCACAGATGATGAGCAGAGGAGAGAGAGGAGAAAGGAAGAGTCAATAAAAAACATGGAAAAAAAGGAAATGAGTAAGTTACTGGAAAAATACAAAAATGGAAAACTGCAAAGGGGTGGCAGAAATAAGAGATGAAGGGGAAAAGGCAAGAAACTATGTCAACACTGTCGAGAGATTTAAACCTAAAATCAGGTTCTCTGGCAAACTGATGTGGATCTGATGGCTAATAGACTCAATTTAGAAGAAGACAGAAGTTCAACAGAAGAGAAGAAAGGGAGAAATGTGTTAGGGCGCAGGCAGGGGAGTAAACTACACATTGCTGCGGAAAATTACTATTTTTGCCTGCTTGGGTTTTGTCAGTCTTCTGTCACTGTATTCTCTTTGCATAGGCTCATACACTTAGGAAAATAGCTGTCATTGCATTTGGTGCTTACGCATTCACAGCACAGCATTCTGTCTTATATTCCATATTTTCTTTTTCTGAGGAATAACTGAGATAACAACTTGCTGTCTAGAAAAAATGCAGGCATTTTCATGAACGTCAGTGGACTTCTTCCAACACCAACATTTTCCTGTTACGTGTATGTAATACTATAAATTAACATGGAACCTAAATGTTCATGCTGGTAGTAAACCTTGACACCAGACTAAAGAAACAGAAATGTGAAAGACTGAGCTGCTCCCGCGAGGAATGAAAGAGCACGAGGCTAACAACAATTACCAAGGAAAGTGTAACATCCTCAGCACTTTACAGCACTGAAATGAAGGGATAAAATTAAGACTTAAGCTTCTTTGTTGTCATTTAATGCACATTGTTAAAACATCGGACTTGTACATAAATCATAGCACAGCTGTGCACCACAACTATCAGGGCCCCAATATAGAAACCATCCTCTTCTTTCCTCTCTCCTCCATTAAATCAATACACCCTACTTCTGTTAATTCAGCTGGACAATCTTAAAAGCAACCTACCACCCTATTGACAGGCTATAAAGACTGCAGAGCAGTTTACTCACCAGTAAACTGCTGCCTTCAACCTCGCCTCCAAGCAGTAGACAGGCTCTGTAGAGAGGAACAGGGAGGCAATTAAAATGGGTAAGTCTCATGGTCCTGCTCTGCCATTGCTGCAGCTTGCTGTCACAGCATGGCGTAAGGCTTTTGCTATAAATGGGAGTTCTGTTTGTCAACCAGCTTCTCTATTCCACTCCCTTAAAAAAAAAAAAAATCAGAATTCCATATATGCAATCAGGTCACCATTTTTGATAAGACAGTCTGTCAGAATGCTTCTTTGTGCCTGTCTTGCAACTCTTTGACCATTGACAAGCATGAGATTAAGCACTGAGTGATGTTGCGTAACCTTCTGTCCGCTCCATTACAACAGAGCTCAATGAAAACACACTGTCAAAAACAATTATTTCTTATCTGTGTTGTAGGATTATTTTCAAGTGATAGTTAGAGAAGTGATTAATTTTTTTTCTAAGAGTAGCAAGGCAAAATAATTTAAAGAACTGTTTCATTTTAATATAAAAATATGATCAAGGAGTATCTTAATAGCAGTCCAAAGTGTTGCTGAGTCATTTGGTGTTTCTCAGCTTGATATATTTTGATGTCTGAGAGCTGATCCATCAATCTGTTTTTTTTTCCTGAGTAACTGATTTTAATGACTTAGTATCTTGTGTTGAAGAACAGTGGATTCTGAGTGAGATGGAATGATGTCAGATAGCACTAGATGACCTGGCAAGAAAACGTGGCAGATAAATACACCTTATAGCTGTCCAAGGCATTTAATTATTGTATGGCTAATCTTTCTTTTCAAAAGAAGAAGTCTGTTCCCTCATTGCTGCAGCGTTAACATGACTGAGGTTTGTAAATGTTGGGATGCACTGGCCAGATTTATATTTCAGTGTCAAGGAAATGGAAGCTGCTTTCGAAAGTGTAAGGGCCTGGGACTAGAAGCAGCGCAGGATGAAGCAGCTCTCCATTGGTGGGTCAGTGCAGGTTTGGAAAATTATGGGTATTGCATATTCCATACTGGCAGTATTCTGCAGTCTGTGTGCTCAGTTCTGACAACCAAATGATATCCCTGTCAGAATCAAAGATCTGGCTGGGACCTTGAGAGATAATTTAGGCTTCCATCTAGCCCCCAGCCAGACATACCTGTGCCTGTGTCATCCCTGGCAGCCTCTTTAACCTGTTCTTCGTATCCCCCAGTGATGAAGGATTTGGAGTTTGCCTCGGCTGCCTGAGACACTGTTTCATGAGAAAGCTTAGCCTCATGACTAATATGAATCTTGCTGCAATTTAAGTCTGATATTCTTTGTTCTGTCCATTGAGAAGCAGTGAGAAATTCTATTCCTCTTTATAGAAGCTCTACATGTATTTCAGGACTACAGTAATTTCTACTCTTAATCTTTCGTTCTCTACACAAACAATCCTTACCCTTCCCATCTTCCCATGTCTGTTCTGTTTTCTACGCCTTTAGTCATTCCCATTGCACTCCGCCAGACTCTTTCGAGCCTTTCCTGAAGAGTGCCAGAAGTTGGACACATGGTTCTGGCACAGGCCTTTCTAATTGAGCAGAGAACTTTTGTGTTTTTTCCAGCTCTTGTTTCTATTTATACAGCTCAGTAAGGTGTTCGCATCTCACACCAGTGTGACACTGACTCACATCCAGCTCATGACCTGCTATTATCTAGCAGTCTTTTAATGGGCCACTGCTACACTCATTAGGAAAAGCCTCTGAACAAGTGAAATAGGTAGGGGTCATGTAAAGTCAGGCAATCATTGAACTGCAGAAGCTGTGCTGTGATACACAAAATTAAAATCTTCCACTGAAGGAGCTTTGCTTCATTAATGTTGACTAGGGAATCTGCTTGCCTCTTTTCTGTGAATAAAACCAGGAACATGTTCTATGTTGTAGTACCAGATGTGCCATTGTATATTAAGGGGACATTTGTGAAGTGATGAGAGTTCCATTGTGAAGGTATAGTTGGAACAATCTATTTGAGAGATTCATTTTAAGTTAATTGTTCTCTCCACACTGGAAATGAAGGAATAAGTGAAATCTGAAGAAGTATCTAGAGGTTAAATTCAGTCTGTTCATGTGATTTACTTCTGTTGATAATGTAAAAATGAAGCTCAGCATTGACTCTCCCTAGATCTGTCATCTTTAGTAAGGGACACTTTATATATTTTTTTGATTCACCAGCAGCATGAGTCAGTGTTAAATCTGTCCTTTTAGAGATGTTTCTTAGACCTTGATCTAAAATTACCAAATGTTGGGGTTTGGCTTACCAGAACTGCCCTAACAAAAGCAAAGATTGCCTTGCAGTGAAGTGTTAGTACAGGCAGGGATTGGAAGCCTTGCCATAGATGTTCATAGGACTGTGAGCATGGTGTTCACACTAAGGTTCTTCACCTCTTTGTAAAGCTAGCTCCTGGTCTCTAGATATTTCTACTAGCCATCTGTGAAACAGCTACTGTTATACTTGATTGATCTGGTTTTCTAAAGCTAAGCCAGTGGTTAAACAAATGCGCAGTTAAAATAGCAATGGATCTCAAGATATGCATTCCACATGTAACTGTTTACATCTGATCAGACCTAAGTTGGTCAAATATGAAGTCAGGAAAAATTCTTAGGAACAGAATAGCAAAACAGACTTCTTCAGTGTCTTTAAATAAATATTGATTTGTTTGTTCTTGGTCTTGTAGAGATGAATCAATTATAAGCTTTCTTCTGCCAGGCTGCTGGTTTTGTACATGCGCCGTTTTTATTATGCCATCAGAAATACCTGAGCATAATGCTTATGTAACTTCTACACATACAGAAGGCAAAATGTAGACAGAGTTCTACAATTAATGCATTTTCCTGGTTTGGTTTTGTCCTCTAAGCACTGTGGGACCTGCTCTAGGGGAAGACATTTTATCAGAGAGGTTGGACTAGATGGTCTCCAGAGGTCCATTTCAGCCTCTACCGTGATGCGATTCTGTGGGACTGCTAGCTTATTTTGTTAGAACAGATACTGTCAGGTACACTTTTAAAAACACAGGTGAACCAAGTCAAAATCAGAGCTGAATCTCAAGATCTTTAGAGGAGTGAAATCTATAGCATCTGTCTGAACAGTGTATCAACATATTCACTTATATGATCCTGCTCTGTCAGGGGGGTTGGACTAGACAATCTTTTGAGGTTCTTTCCAGCCACCGGCATTCTATGATTCTGTGATTGACACAACCTTAGGGTCAAAACATGGCCAAGGCTGGAAGGCATCTCTGGAGATCTTTGGTCCAACCTCTTGCTCAGAGCAGGATCCACAAGGGTAGGCTGTGCCCACTTGCTTTTGGATGCCTCCACTCCATGACCTCCCTGGACAACCTGTTCCTGTTTGTCTGCCCTCACAGTAAAAAAAAAAAAAAAAAAAAAAAAAAAGGTTTATTTTTTCTGTTTAAGTAGAATATTCTGTGACTGAGCACTGGCTCCATCTTCTCTACTCCCTCCTATCATGTTTATACACATTGATAAAACCTCCCCTAAGTCTTCTCTGTGCTGAACGGCCCTTGAGTTAATAATACATGGAAGGCATAGAATCGTAGAATTGTCTAGACTAGAAGGGACCTCCAGAGGTCTTCTATTCCAACTCCCACTGCAGTCAGCAGGGGCATCCTCAACTAGATCAGGTTACCCAGAGCCCTGTTGAGCCTGACCTTGAATATCTCCAGGTATGAGACCTCAAACACTTCCCTGGGCAACCTGTTCCAGTGTTCCATTACTCTCATTGTAAAGAACTTGTTCCAAACATCCAATCTGCTCTTCTGTAGTTTGAAACCATTGCCCCTCATCCTATCACCACAGGCCTTTGTGGCCTCTCCATCCTTAAGCACCCACATTGGCCCAGAAAAATTAAATGAGACTCCCATAAATTGCAGTCATTCCTGCATTTTGGAAAGGTTGAAAACAGCCATTCATTGCCATGCTCTTCCTTAAACACTAGTTGCATCTCTCCTCATCTATCTTTGCTGCGTTGAGGAGCAGCAAGATCTTCACCCAGCAACTAAGCATTGAGGTTGACAAAATTGTTCTTGACTCTGGTAGGTAATTGGGAAGGTTCAGAGTTTGAAGAGCTTTAGTGTAAAGATTTTTTAACAAAACCAAAGCAGTGTTAGAGTATGCTGCAGCTCAAGGGCTTCTCAGTGCCTTGCATCTGTGCAGCACTGAACATCTGTTAGTTAAAATGTCTAGACAATCATTAAGAGGTGGATAGTGCCCCACAGTTAAAGGAAGACAAGAAATACCCTGAAAGTACCTGCACCCTTGAGCTGTGGGAAAACTATTTCCTAAGCACCTATAATAACAAAAAATCTCACATTGCTGTTTGCCAGTCCGGTGTGTGTGTGGGCAGGGAGGCTCCTTGTCACACATTATGTGTGGGGAACCAAGGATGCATCAGGGGAGAAAAGGTCAAACCTTTTTCTGAATGCTGAGTTACAAGCCAGGGGTGATAACAGTCTTCCTGGTGTCTGCAGATAGCCAGGATGTCCTTCAAGCACGGGGGCTGTGAAAGGCTGTGTTTTGTGTTGATTTTCTTTGTAGTTTTGTTTGTTTGTTTGTTGTGGTTTTGGTTTTGTTTCATTTGTTCTGGTTTGGTTTGGTTTTGGTTTTGTACGTGTGTGTGTGTGTGTGTGTGTGTGTGTGTGTTGTTTTGGGATGGTTGTTTGTTTGATGTCTCTTTGTTTTGTTGTTGTTTGGTTTGGGATTCTTTAATGAGATATTTTTTCAAATTTTGCAAAGTAGACATCAGAGGACTTCTGTGTGCTTCTTAGTCCTTGATTTGAAGCTGCTTTGTTCCAAGGTCATCAGAATATTAAGCACACAAAATAAGCAGGAAAGGCACCTGGCAAAGAATGTTATATATGTGTAGTTAGACTTTTCATTTGGAAAACACCTCTTGTCATTCATAGGTCCAGAAATAGTTGTCTGAGCCCTCCTGTCTGACTTTGCAGATTTCCTTCTGTAGGGCTGCAAGGAATAGCCGTGTTACAAATCCAGCAGAAGGGAAGCAAGGCACTGAGTGCTCCCAGTGCAGGGACAACACAGTGTAAACTGTGACAGTAATTCCTGTCAGTTAATTATATAGCACTTTGAGATCTTTAAATGCAAGTTGATAGGTAAGTGCAATGAATATTTCTTTGTTGGTGGTATTATTTGTCTCATGGCTTTTCCTCCTCTTCCTCCTTTCTGCATACTCTTCTAGAGTAATCTGAATTGTACCTTCTGGCACAGCAGTTTCTTTTCCCAAACATGCTTAGTTTGTACACAGTCACAATGCACAATACTTAGCACAAAGGGAACATTGGTAGCTCTTCCCTAATTTTATTATACTACCAAATGGCAATCTTCTTTTAAGCAGTACAAAAGTATGAATGGTGATCCTGTCACCAAGTAAGCTGCAATTAAAAAAGCACAGCATCCCACACATGCTCAGATTAATCCCATGGCTCTGACTTTGCCCTTGAAATGTGGCAGTATTGAATTTTAAGTGACTGTCTGTATCTAAAGTATGACATGAATTGTATTTGGAGTTGTGGGCATATTTCCAGGCAGTGCTAATGGCACTGTATGCCACTGGAAGCTCTTTCGTTACTTCCACTTCAGAGCTGTCTTCGTCAGTGTGCCTGGGAGAATCTGGGAGCCACGTACAGATCATCAGGACTTTTACTACATCAGACTCCTGCCACATTCTAAGAGTAGGGTAAAATTCAGATGACTCAGAGGACTCAATCACCTTCAGTCTGGTTTTCCTGCATTATGTTGTCAGCATTCATCTTGTAGCTCAAGTTGATATTCCTGTTCAGCGGCTTATTGGCATGGGACAAATTGCAAATCATCATGCAAAGTAAAAGTGGCATGATGCCACCATAGAGTTCTCTAGAATTACCTTTGCTTGAAAGCAGTGCTGATGCTGCTTTGAAGTGACTAATTCATCCTTCTGTGAATGACACTGTTGTGTGATTTACCTCATTTTAGCTAATTTTGCAAGTACCCACATTGTTCCTCAGCAGCAAATATTTAGGCTTAGCTTCTGGATGTCACATGCCTCATGAATATTTGCATAACAGAGCTATCCATATAAAGCAGTGTGACTTAGAAGAGCAAGGAAGTCTTGAGAGACAAACAAGATCACTGGTTGTAAATAGCAGAATTATAAAGTTAGTGGCTGGTGAAAGCATGGTAGATAATATCCTGTTTACAACTGAATAGGGCTTTTGATGCAGTGTCAAAGATAATCTTCCTTGAAAACTTAATTCATGCTGCCTTGCATGGGGACATTGGAATTAGCTGAAAGACCACAAACAAAGCTAATCATGACTGCTAATAAAGCACTGATATAGGAACCAGTCTTACTTGTTATCTCCATTAATTATCTAGAAGAGGATGCCCACTGGCTACGGATTGCTTTGGCTTTTGAACTGAGACAAGTGTCAAACAGAGAAGAAGTATGAAAAAAAAAAGCTTACGAGATTAAAAAATAAGTTAAACCAAGATTTGTTTTGAGCAGTACAAGGACATGTATCTGTGGAGAATTATCTACAATTCTTATTCTCTGGGCTTGGAAGAAACTGAGATTCAAGTAAGCTGAACATGACAGGACCTGAGTTCCGTGTGTACTCAGTTCAGGTGTTAGTGTATTTTCTGCACATGTGCTGCACCTCTCCTTGTCCATCTGGTTAGAAAGTGGTAGTACATCAGAGTTCTGTGCTTACTTTAGTGAAAACTGATGCTAGGCTTCATTGCATTTATTCTGCATGGGACTGAACAGCTAATAAATGAAAAGGCATAACCAGTTCTGGTAGAGGTTAGCACATGGCATCCAGAAGCTCTGTGAAATTTTGGACTACCCACATAGCTGTGGGCATAGCAGAGATATTGTGGATTCACTCTCTTAGGATTCTTTTGGCATTTCCACTTGTAGTCAAAACTTTTCCACGCTGGTGACTAATGTTAGACTTGCCTAAATGTTCAAGACACCCAGTTTATGCCCTTGAAGTCTTCTGGACATCTTTTGGTAGGCATGCAGATCCTGGCAGTGCTGTGTTGTAGGGCATATAAACCATGTCAGAATTCATATGACAACAGCTCTACCACTCATCATCTGTGAAGCTTTGAAACAGTTTTATAGTGCTGCCTTTTCTCCACAGTGTTTATACAGCACCTTTCAGTTGCCTTCCTACAGCAACAGCAGTTTGCACTCTGTCTCACCTTCATATCTCTCCATCTTCCACAGAAGGCTGCAGTAAAGCTGCAACCGGGGAGCACATTCCACCTATTTCCTCTCCCTTTTGCAGTCCTATTTGCTCTTCTCAAGAGCCCCAGGCAGGGTCTGGGCTGCTGCAGAGTAAAGTGAACTAAGTGTCACTTCTTTTCCCACTACCAAGGACAGAATGTGTTCACCTCTTCTCACCCTTACAGGTTTTAAGGCGAAATTTGGCTCTGAACAAATAGTAGTAAAAGTGAGGGTCATAATCTCTTCTTTATCTGAAGGCAGTAGCCTTCAGATTTCATTACTAACCTGGTAATTAAAATTCACAATCTCTTCTTTTTCTGACACAGTGCAATGGTTTAAGCTGATACCTCTAAGTGTAGTGATGGCTAGAGCAAGTATCCCTTATTGCGGCTCTGATTGAAATTACTTGTAAAAAATACTCAAATGTTCTTCAGAGCAGTACCTGGAGGGAAGCTCCCCCAACTAGATTCTCCAAAGTCACTGTTTCTTTGTCACTGAGAGTGTAAGCATGGAAGGAAACTTCCTGCACAGCAGAGATACACTGACTGCAAAAAAGCTCTGAGTAACAATTTTCAAACTGTGTTATATACAGCACAGGGTGGAAGCTGTCCAAACAGTTGAATGTTTCCACTTGCTTGAAGTGAGGAGCACAGTTGTGTACAAACAGATCTCAGTTCTTTGGGATTTTTTTCCAGTTCTCCATCTGATTTAATATCTTGTACCAGTACTGGATGGCTCAGAGTAGCTGCAGGAATGTCTGTGAAAGATAATTTTGAAATGTGTGCTGGTTTGAGGCTAATTGGAATAT
>VWZE01004536.1:0-10927 GCA_013396675.1 Eubucco bourcierii | reverse complement strand
ATTGTGCCTACCCAGGTGCAGGACCTTGCACTTGGCTTTGTTGAATGTCCTGAGGTTGGCCTGGGCACAGCTCTGCAGCCTGTGCAGGTCCCTCTGGATGGATCCCTGCCCTCTAGCAAGTTGACTGTGCCAACCTGCACACTTGCTGAGGCTGCACTTATTCCTCTGTCCATGGCACACAGATGTTAAACATCTTTGTTTTGTCATGTGCCGGTTGGAGCGGTGACAACATGGGACCTGAAGGACACGGAGCCGCGGGCGGCACTCCGGGAAGGAAGAGCAGGGCCTGGACTGTGCTGAGGGAGTCCCGCAAACAGCGGAGCGCGGCCCCGGGCCGGTAATGGCTTGTGGCGGCAGCGCTCCGGCTGCCGTGTCCCGGAGCGACACAGCGGGAGCGAAGGGGGTGCGGGGAGCGGCGGCTGCGCCGGGAGCGACACTGCTGCCGGGACAGCTGCGGGGCAGGGCTGGATCGGCAGATGTTGATCCAGATGTTGAAATAAAACAAATCCAGATCCAGTACAGAATCTTCAGTGGTTCAGGGCTCCCGGCTGGGTCCGGTGCTGCTCACAACTCACAGGATGTCAGGGGCTGGAAGGGACCCAAAGAGCTCATCCAGTCCAACCCCTGCCAGAGCAGGACCAGACAATCCAGCTCAGGGCACACAGAACACATCCAGACAGGGCTGGAAAGGCTCCAGAGAAGGAGACTCCACAACCTCTCTGGGCAGCCTGTGCCAGGGCTCTGGGACCCTTCCACTCAAGAAGTTTCCCCTTGTGTTGTGCTGGAACCTCCTGTGCTGCAGCTTTCATCCATTGCTCCTTGGCCTATCCCAGGCAGCAGGGAGCAGAGCCTGTCCCTGTCCCTCCTGTCCTCCAGCCCTCAGGTAACTATAAACATTGATTAAATCCCCTCTCAGCCTTCTCCTCTGCAGACTGCACAGCCCCAGGGCTCTCAGCCTCTCCTCCTCAGGCAGTGCTGCAGTCCTTTCAGCATCCTCACAGCCCTCCCTTGGGCTCTCTCCAGCAGATCCCTGTCCCCCCTGACCTGGGGAGCCCAGATGATCTCTAAGGTCTCTTCCAGCCTAAGCTGGTCTCTGATTCTCTCGTTCCTGCCAGAAGGGTAGCCCCCAACCTTTGTCACTGTCACTGAGGAGAAAAATCCCCCAAACTTCTCTCCAGTCCCACTGCTTACCCAGCGCCAAAGGGCTCTGATTTGAACTACAGTTCCAGGGTTTGAGGAAGTTTTAAGTAACAGCAGTTTTGATAATGTATTTTGTATCCAGGTATGATGCATAGCAACCAGAACAAAATGCCTCTTGCCTTTCAAGGACAGAATCTATTGGAGAAATGCTAATTGGAGGCTTCAGAGGCTGCTATTGAAGAGTGACAAGGTGGAGAAGTGCAGCTGTATTGGCATCTCATGATTAACGACCTGCCACCTTGGCTTGGTTTTCCTTTAAGCAGCAGAGGGGACCCAAATCAGTCTTTGACAGTGCATTTAACAGAACTAAATGTTAAACACTTTCATTTCCCAACCCATAATAATGTCTCTTGAATCCCTCAGCTAAATAAGGGGAATTTAGAGAGCATGCTTCCTTCTCTTGAAGCTCTTGGAGATGCCAAAGAAATATAAATGTGCCTGGATTCTGAGAGGTAAAGAGAGGTTACAAGCAGTGGTTTAAAGAACAGCCTTCAGCTGTTTGCATTGGGGAAGCTAAGATAACAAGCAGGTTAACTGTTTGGGAGTGCCTAATGCATCACTTCTGATGTGCCCAATGGAGCTGCCACACCATCTGAATGTCATCTTGGCTCCTCCAGGAGGTGCCCCACTACAAGCAAGCAGCCCTCTCATTGTAGCAAGCACTTTTCTCCAAGGCACTGCTGTTAACTTGTCTGTGAAGGCAAAGAAGTCTGTTGAGCTCCTTGTGATGCCAGCTGGGAGATGCCAGGCTGTGCCTCAAATATCGTGTCCTGTTCTGGTTCCCTCAGATCAAGGACCTCAGGGGGTGCTTGAAAGAGTCCAGCACAGAGCCACAAAGCTGCTGCAGGCAGTGAGCAGTATCAGGGCACACCTGAGGCAGATGCCAAATGCAATGCCAGATGCACTCCAAAGGCAGATGCCTTTGTCCTGCAGCAGACACACGGCTAAGGCCTGTTGCCTGTATCAGCTAAGACTCCTCACAGCATACTCCAGTTATGGAGCACTCTCTCCTTGGATGTGTCTCTTGCCTGTCCTGTGCAGGCTGTAGGAAACCATCTCTTAGCTTCCCTAAATGAGCAGGATCTTCTCTGGAAATGAGAAACCCAAACAGACAGGACAGAGGCACCTCTGAGAGCTTCCACTTCAGTAATGAACTCTTTGCTGGACTTGTCAGTTTTGAAAGCCACCACTGAAGGAAAAACAGCCACAGCTGAGGAGTTCTGTGTGCCCTCAATGAAGACAGCACAAGGGGCAGTGGTGGAAGCTGAGGCAGAGCAAGTTCCATGGAAACATGAGGAGGAATTTTTTGCCTGTGAGGGTGACAGAAGCCTGACACAGGCTGCCCAGGGGGGTTGTGGAGCCTCCTTCTCTGGAAATATTGAAAGCCTGCCTGGATGTGTTCCTGTGTGATCTGCTCTGGGTGACTCTGCTCTGGAAGCAGGGTTGGAGTGGATGAGCTTTGGAGATCCCTTCCAGCCCCTGGTTGCTGTCTGGGCTGCACTCACACTGCAGGCTCATGTTGAGCTTTTCATCACCCCAGACCCCCAGGTCTAGTGAAAGTCCATCCTCCCAGAAGGTAATGCTTTTTTTCTTCTAAGCTAATTTCTGCTCAGCATCTTGAGAGTGGCTTTATAGCTGCAGCAAAGTAAGCAAGCAGCTGAGAGGGATCACCTATGAGCCTTTTCTGCCCAAACTCAAGTGCTGCTGTAGAAAGAAACTTGACATTAGCAGTCTGCAGGAGATTTCATTAGCATTACTCACCAGTGGAAGCATTTAAAGAGAGGAATTTTTAAAAGGATCATTTGGGTCCTTCCAGAAGTGGAAAAAAATACTCTGAGAGAGGTCTCACCGGGGCAGAGTGGCAGAATCACCTTCCTCAACTAATTGTTTATAATGAGGCTGGGGAAGCACAGGAACAGGTTGTCCAGAGAGGTTGTAAATGTCTCAGCCCTGAAAACAGTCCAAATCAGGTTGGATGTGGCTCTGAGAAACCTGATCTGGGTAAAGATGTCTCTGCTCGCTGCAGGGGAGCTGGACTAGATGAACTTCAAAACCGAAAGTCAGAAAACAGCAATTTGCAGCAAGTTTCATTAGCACTGCTCATCCCTGACAGAAATTAAATGACTCTTTAGAAGGAGCCTTTGGCAGCAGCTGGAAGCTCACTTTGGAGCAAGCAGTGTTTCACCTGCTGCTGTGGTCTGAAGAGTGACTTCACCACACGTCTGTGTTAGATCACAGAGTCTAGAACGGGCTGGGCTGGAAGGGACCTCCAAAGCTCACCCAGCCCAACCCCCTGCACTCAGCAGGGACATCCTCCACTAGAGCAGGTTGCCCACAGCCCTCTCCAGCCTCACCTGCAATATCTCCATCCATGGGGCCTCAACCCCCTCCCTGGGCAACCTGTTGCAGTGTTCCAGCAGCCTCCTGCTGCACAACTTGTTCCTCACAGCCAATCTCAAGCTGCTCTGCTCTAGTTTGCAGCCATTGCCCTCAGCCTGTCCCTGCAGCCCTTTGCAAACAGTCTCTGTGCAGCCTGCTTGGAGCCCCTGCAGGTCCTGGCAGGTTGCTGTATGTCTGCCTGGAGCCTTCTCTTCTGCAGGCTGCACACCCCCAGCTCCCTCAGCCTGTCCCCAGAGCAGAGCTGCTCCAAGCCCCTGAGCATTTCCATGGCCTCCTCTGGACCCTCTCCATCAGGTCCATGTCCTTGCTGTGCTGAGGACTCCAGAGCTGGCCCCAGCAGTGCAGGTGAGGTCTCAGCAGAGCAGAGCAGAGGGGCAGGATCCTCTCTCTCCATCTCTGGCCACACTGCTCTGGGTGCAGCCCAGGCTGCCCTTGGCCTTCTGTGCTGCAGTCTCACACTGCCAGCCACAGTTAGGTGTCTGTGGTGGAGAGTAAAGATGAATCAGCAATGCAGCTAGGAACAGTTCAGAGAAGAACTTTAGTTTGACCTGACTCAAGACTCAGCTGCCAAGAATTTCAGGGATGCTGCATGCATTGCAGCCAGGTAGTCCTGCCAAGTCTCTCTGCACTTGGAAATCCTTCCTCAAGACTCTCAGTGGGGGCAAAGCAGGGTGAAGGTAACGCTCAGTAAAGAGCTGGCACTTACCCCACAGTTGTTTCTGTAGTTAGAAGATTTCAGCTCCTGGCAAGAAGAAGATCATTTGTTGGATAGAACACTTAAGCTCAGTGTGGCAGGTGGTGTAATTTTATTCAGACTCTGAGCCAAAGCCTTTAGCAAGTGCAAGGAGGTGGTAGCTTTGCAGCTTGGGACATGTGCATTAGGAACCTTTGGTTTCCAAGAGGCTTCCACTTGCCTTTTTATTTTCATAACCCCTGCTGTATGAAAATAAATGAAGAGCAGGTATTCAGAGGACTTTTTTTCCCACCCTGATGTGAAAAAAATTGGTGCATGGTCACATTTTTAAGGGTAGTAGAGGCTCCTGATAAAAGCAATTGATTCAGCAAGTTCCTCTTGGGAATGGCACAAGAAAGCTGCAGGCAGCCCCTAGGGCTGGACAGAGAGACTAAAGCTGTGCTCAGAGGCTTCCTTAATGGCACCCAGCAGAAAGGCTGCAAGGGGAGAAGGAAAAACTCTGCACACAGGTTAGGTAACACAGACAGACATAGTGAAGTGCAGGTAGCAGAGAGAGCCAAATGTACCAAGGCAGTTCTGGCCTGGTTCCCTACTCAGCCACACCAGCCTGGGGCAGGGCAAGGTGCAGGTGGAAAACTCAAAATTCTGTGCTTCTGTGCTCCACAATCTCCCTGGGCAACCTCTGCCAGGGTCTCACCACCCTCCTTGAACATCTCCAGGAGATCTTGGAGTGGTCTTGCATGATCTGAAGTGGGCTACAGGAGGGCTAGGGAGGGACTATTGACAAGGTCTGGGAATGGCAGGAGGAGGAGGAGGAATGGGTTTGAAGTGACTGAGGGGAGATTGAAAATGGATGTTAGGAGGAGGTTGTTTGCAGTGAGGGTGGTGAGACACTGGCACAGGTTGCCCAGAGAGGTTGTGGAGCACAGAATCACCCAACGTGCTCCACAACCTCCCTGGAAGTCTTTTGTGCTCCACAACCTCTCTGGAGGTCTTCTGTGCTCCACAACCTCCGTGAAGGTGTTCAAGGCCAGATTGGAGGAGGACTTGAGTGACCTGTACTAACGGGAGGTGTCTGGTCTGCTCTGCTCTACTCTGCTCTGTTCTGAGGACAGGCTGAGAGAGTTGGTGTCAAACCTGCAAGAGTGGGCACTGGGTGTCAGCAGCAAGAGTGGGCATTGGGTGTGAGCAGAGAGTGGGCACTGGGTGTCAGCAGCAAGAGTGTGCATTGGGTGTGAGCAGCAAGAGTGGGCATTGGGTGTGAGCAGCAAGAGTGGGCACTGGGTGTGAGCAGCAAGAGTGGGCATTGGGTGTGAGCAGCAAGAGTGGGCACTGGGTGTCAGCAGCAAGAGTGGGCATTGGGTGTGAGCAGCAAGAGTGGGCACTGGGTGTCAGCAGCAAGAGTGGGCACTGGGTGTCAGCAGCAAGAGTGGGCACTGGGTGTCAGGCAGCATGGCAGCACAGCCTCCTGGTGTGGCAGCTACTGCACCCAGCTTGGGGTCTTCCATTCTTTCTCTTTCAGGGAGCGGAGCCCTTCTCTGCTTCACACTTTTGAGCAGCAGAAGGCTAATAAACACTTGCCTGGCTTTTTGTAGTGGGTGGAAAAGCAGCAAAGCACATTTCCATCCGTTGTCATCTTAAATTGTTGCTTTTTAGGGTTAGGGAAGCTTGGTTGGGTTCCACTACCCCTTCCCCCCACTCTTTTATTATTGATCTTTTAAGCAGAAGAGTCCTGCAGGAGGAGCTGAGTGCTCAGAGCGAGGCCATTCAGTCCTCACCACAGCTCCACAGGCGCTGGAGGGGAACTCAAAAGTCTTTATTAGTTAGAACTCTGCCTACAATCAATTATCTAGAGCCTGGCTGATGCGATGGAGCTTGTCCTGACCTTATTAAACACAGCTGGCAGAGATTAGCCAGCCAGAGCAGCATCAGTGAGCCCTCCTGGGCAGCAACAGCAACATAACAACAGTCAGAACAGGAAGATTGATACCATTATTAAAAAATAATCAATTATTAATTATGCATTATTTATAGGCTTAATTTATAAATTAGATATTACTATATGCATATTACATATTTATAAAGATACATTTTTATATTGTATTTATTTATCATTATTTAGTATTTAGTAATAATATTTATATATAATAATAAAAAAAAAATTAGCAATAGCAAAAAAACCTGACAATAATAGTAATAATAACAATAATAGCAATAATAATGATGATAAACAATAATAGCAATGGTAATGATAATAATGGCAATGATAATAATGATAATGATGATAATGATAATGCTAACAATAATGACAATAATAACAAGAATAGTAAAAGTAATAGTTGAAAAAACCCCAATCATAGCAATAATAATGATAATGATAATGATGCTAGTAATAATAATGATCAAGACAGTAATAATAATGGTGACAATAATGCAATAATAACAATAATGATGATAATAATAGCAATAATAATGACAATGGTAATGATAATAATAATGATAAGGATGATAACAACAACAACAACAAAACAACAACAACAATAATAATAATAATAATGATAATGGTAATGATGATAATGATGATAACAATAATACTAAGAACAATAATAATAGTGATAATACAATAATAGCAATAATGATAATGGTAATAACGATAATGATGATAATAATAATACTGGCAACAATAATTATATTAATATTAATAATAGCAATGCTAATGATAATGGTAATGATAATGATGATAGTAATGGTAATAATGATAATGACAATAATAATAGTGATAATAATACAATAATAACTATAATAGCAATAATAATGCTAATGATAATGATGACAGCAATGATAATAACGATAATTACAATAATAATGACAATAATACAATAATAGCAATAATAATGCTAATAATAGCAATAATAATGATAGTTGTAATGATAATAATGATTATAATAGTGACAATACTAATACTAATAACAATAATACTACTAATAAACAATAATAGCAATAATAATGACGATGACAACAACAACAACAATAATAATAATAATGATAATGATGATAATAATACTAACAACAACAATAATAATAGTGATTATACAATAATAGCAATAATGATAATGGTGATAATGATAACGATGATAACAACAATAATAACACTAATATTACTAATATTACTAATAATACTAATATTACTATTAATAATAGCAATAATAATGATAATGGTAATGATAATGATGATAGTAATGGGAATAATGATAATAACAATAATAATGAGAATAATGCTAATAACGCTAATAATACTAATGATAATACTAATAAACAATAGCAATAATAATGATAATGGTAATGATACTAATGATACTAATGATAATGACAATACTAATAACAACAATACTACTAATAAACAATAATAGCAATAATAATGATGATGACAGTAACAACAACAATAACAATAACAACAAACAACAACAAACAAACAACAACAACAAGCAACAACCACCACCACCACCACCAAACAACAACCACCAACAACCAACAACAACAAACAACAACCACCAACAACCACCAACAAACAACAACCACCGCCACCAACAACAAACAACAACAAAACCAAACAACAACAACAAAACAACAACCACCACCACCACCAATAATAATAGTAATAATAATATCTTTACCTTGCCAGCAGAATTGGGGGAAGTGATGCATGTGGTAGGGAAAGAATAACTGCTTGGCTGGCTC
Organism: Eubucco bourcierii; assembly: GCA_013396675.1. NCBI lineage: Eukaryota > Metazoa > Chordata > Aves > Piciformes > Ramphastidae > Eubucco > Eubucco bourcierii. The sequence continues at coordinate 2,895 of VWZE01004536.1, read as the reverse complement.
CATCCCTTCCAGGTCTCACATCTACAAAACAAAACACACACAAAAAAAGAAAAAAAAGCCAAACCCCTCAGTTGAAGGCTGCAGGAAGGGATCCAAGAGAGGCTTTCAGGTCTGCTTGCAGAGCTCCTCCCACACTGCTCACAGGTTTCCTGCCTTTCAGGTTTGGAGGCTTGACAGAGGCAACTGCTCTGACATTTCATGCTTGGAAAGCTGCCTTCAACAGACCCATTTTGTGTTCCTAAATGACTGCTGCGCTGCTTACCCTTGGAGCCCATCTGTCTGGATGGCACCAGGCCTGCTTACAAGGTGAGCTGCCACTTCCACTCCATTTCCCCTGCAGAGATGCCAGCCAACTGTAGGCGCTGGGCACAAGGCTCCTCCTGCCTAGCAGAGCCCAGCCTAGCACGACACAGCTTAGCACATGCGAGCATAGCCCAACCCAGCACAGCCTAGCACAGCCCAGCCTAGCATAGCCTAACCTAGCACATGCCAGCCTAGCACAGCCCAGCCTAGCATAGCCCAACCTAGCACATGCCAGCCTAGCACAGCCCGGCCTAGCCCATCACAGCCCATCACAGCCCAGCTCGGCCCGGCCCAGTCCAGCTGTGCCCAGCACAGCCTAGCCTAGCCCAGCTGTGCCCAGCACAGCCTAGCCTAGCCCAGCCGAGCCCAGCCTAGCCCAGCCCAGCCTAGCACAGCCCATCCCAGCACAGCCCATCCCAGCACAGCCTAGCACAGCCCATCCCAGCACAGCCCAGCCCAGCCCAGCCTGGCCCAGCACAGCCTAGCCCAGCCTAGCCCAGCCCAGCCCAGCCCAGCCCAGTTTAGCCCTGCCCAGCACAACACAGCCTAGCCTAGCCCAGCCCAGCCCAGCCCAGCCCAGTTTAGCCCTGCCCAGCACAACACAGCCTAGCCTAGCCCAGCCCAGCCCAGCCCAGCCCAGTTTAGCCCTGCCCAGCACAACACAGCCTAGCCTAGCCCAGCCCAGCCCAGCCCAGCCCAGTTTAGCCCTGCCCAGCACAACACAGCCTAGCCTAGCCCAGCCCAGCCCAGCCCAGCCCAGTTTAGCCCTGCCCAGCACAACACAGCCTAGCCTAGCCCAGCCCAGCCCAGCCCAGCCCAGTTTAGCCCTGCCCAGCACAACACAGCCTAGCCTAGCCCAGCCCAGCCCAGCCCAGCCCAGTTTAGCCCTGCCCAGCACAACACAGCCTAGCCTAGCCCAGCCCAGCCCAGCCCAGCCCAGTTTAGCCCTGCCCAGCACAACACAGCCTAGCCTAGCCCAGCCCAGCCCAGCCCAGCCCAGTTTAGCCCTGCCCAGCACAACACAGCCTAGCCTAGCCCAGCCCAGCCCAGCCCAGCCCAGTTTAGCCCTGCCCAGCACAACACAGCCTAGCCTAGCCCAGCCCAGCCCAGCCCAGCCCAGTTTAGCCCTGCCCAGCACAACACAGCCTAGCCTAGCCCAGCCCAGCCCAGCCCAGCCCAGTTTAGCCCTGCCCAGCACAACACAGCCTAGCCTAGCCCAGCCCAGCCCAGCCCAGCCCAGTTTAGCCCTGCCCAGCACAACACAGCCTAGCCTAGCCCAGCCCAGCCCAGCCCAGCCCAGTTTAGCCCTGCCCAGCACAACACAGCCTAGCCTAGCCCAGCCCAGCCCAGCCCAGCCCAGTTTAGCCCTGCCCAGCACAACACAGCCTAGCCTAGCCCAGCCCAGCCCAGCCCAGCCCAGTTTAGCCCTGCCCAGCACAACACAGCCTAGCCTAGCCCAGCCCAGCCCAGCCCAGCCCAGTTTAGCCCTGCCCAGCACAACACAGCCTAGCCTAGCCCAGCCCAGCCCAGCCCAGCCCAGTTTAGCCCTGCCCAGCACAACACAGCCTAGCCTAGCCCAGCCCAGCCCAGCCCAGCCCAGTTTAGCCCTGCCCAGCACAACACAGCCTAGCCTAGCCCAGCCCAGCCCAGCCCAGCCCAGTTTAGCCCTGCCCAGCACAACACAGCCTAGCCTAGCCCAGCCCAGCCCAGCCCAGCCCAGTTTAGCCCTGCCCAGCCCAGCCCAGCCCAGCCCCCAAGGCAGAATGTGTGGGAGCTTTGGTGACAATTTCTCCTTTCCCTGGTTTCACACAAGGTGCCCGGAGTGGCCCACGAGGTGTTCTGGCAGCTGAAAGGGGAGCTGCTGCCTGGGCCCTGCCAGGTTTTGCTGATCCTTGAGGTGTCTTCCAGCCCTGCCAGGTCTGTGATGTTGCTTGCAGAAACAGTGATTCCTTATTCACAAGTGCCAGATGTCACCTGAGAGGTGCCCACACTGCCAGGCTGCTGAGGGCACGGGCACCACTTCTGCTCTTCACTGCACCCTGCTTTGATTTCATTCATGCCTTTGCCCTTTCCTGTTTGCCCCAGCACTGTGCAGACAAACCCCTGGAGTGTGTGTGCAGCAGCTCTGGTGCCAGCACTGCCACCTTGGCAACCCCTCCAGATTCACCCCTCCAGTGATCAGTGTGGATGCTTAACTCAACCCCTGACTGAAACCCTTTGTGTGAGAAGTGACAGCATCAGTAGCACTTCAAAGGGTTACAGCTGCCACCTGCATGCTTTGCTGGAGTGTGTGGGTAAGCCTGTGCCCAGGTACCACATGGCACAAGGTGGTGCTGTTCAGATGCCAAATTGCTTGGCCCTTCCTGCAGTCAGCAGCAGTGGTTGCTGAGAGGTCTGCAGAGGGAAAAGTGGAAGAAACTCAGATTTGGGTTGTGGTATTTTTCCAACTGTGAGGAACACCAAGGGCTGGCTGAAGAGGTGACAGTGGTGGCATTTGGGATGTGCCCACACTGGGAATTGAGTTTGCTGTGCCTACAGTGCTTCCAGTCTCTCCTGGTTCTCCTGCCCCTCTGCTCTGTCCTGCTGAGGCCA
>VWZE01004535.1:77935-95368 GCA_013396675.1 Eubucco bourcierii | reverse complement strand
AGGTCCCTTCCAACCTTACTATTCTATGACTCTATGAGTGGTATCTAGGTGAATGGTGACTGTTGTGATGTTTGAAGGGGTAATTGAACGACATGGGGGTTAGAAAATGAGGCATGAGCAACCCCAACTGGCTGCAGGCAGCCCTCAGCTCTGGGGCACATTTTAATGTGGTTCACACTCAAACAGTAGCTGCACAATACTGTGGGTGAAGTGATGGATCCTGCCTCTCTGCCAAACTCAGCTGCTCAGAAGCAGCCTTCATCAGACGTGGGCTCAATACTGCTGGATAGCTGGAGCTGGCTCTCTGTGCCATCCTCTAGTACTGCGTTTGGACAGCCTCAAACTTCCTACTCTGCCTCTCAACAGATTCTGGTAAAGCTCCTGGACTGGCCTAGGACTTTGACAGGTTTATATCTGGAGACAGGAAGAAGGGAAGGTGATAATTCTTCAGTGGCTATCTGGAAAGACTGACTCATTCCAGGCAATATGCTATGCCAAGCACTTCATAAATCATTCATTCAGCTCTGCATTTTCAGCAGACAATCTCATTATTGGTTTCATGTCTTAATAAATATTAAGAACAATGACTCTCCAGACCAGACTGTGGGGTCTTTTCTGATAAAACCAAAAGAAAGGAAAGGAGGCATTTTTTTCAATGGTGCCTAGTGACAGGGCAAGAGGCAATGGGCACAACTTTGAACATAGGAAGTTCCTTCTAAACCTGAGGGGGAACTTCTTTATATTGAAGGTGATATAGCACTGAAGCAGGCTGCCCAAAGAAGTGATAGAGTCATAGCAAACCTGCCTGGACACTGTCCTATTCAACCTGCTCAGGCATGGGGTTTGGACTAGATGATCTCAAGAGGTCACTTCCAGCTCTTATCATTCTGTGATTCTGTGAGATGCCAAAGGAAGCCAAGGGGAATGAATGGTAAGTTCATAGAATAATAGAATCATAGAATGGTAAGGTTGGAAGGGACCTCAAGGATCAGCTAGTTCCAACCCCCTGCCATACCAGGGGACACCTCCCACTAGCACAACTCACTCAAGGCCTCATCCAATCTGGCCTTGAACACCTCCAGGGAGGGAACATCCACGACCTCCCTGGGCAACCTGTTCCAGTGCCTCACCACCCTCACTGTAAAGAACTTCCTCCTAACATCCAGTCTAAATCTCCCCTCTGCCAGTTTAAACCCATTGCCTCTTGTCCTATCGTTGCAGGACCTTGTAAATAATCCTTCCCCAGCTTTTCTGTAGGCCCTCTTCAGATACTGGAATGCTACTACCAGGTCCCCTCGAAGCCTCCTCTTCTCCAGGCTGCAGAGCCCCAACTCTCTCAGCCTGTCCTCATAGGAGAGCTGCTCCAGCCCTCTGACCATCTTTGTGGCCCTACAAAGTTCTTTCCTTCATAAGCTTTCCCAAGCAACCGAGCCTGCCTTGGGTTTTTACAAGCACACAAGGAAAAAAACTCTAATAGTATAAGCTTGCAGAGATTAATCACATGCTTAAATATAAGCTTGCAGAGACAATCAAATGGATCTCATCAACTACAAGCAAACTAATGACTCAGTTACTCAGCATGTGCAGTNAAGGGAGGTGATTCTGCCCCTTTACTCTGCTCTCGTCAGACCCCACCTGGAGTACTGTGTGCAGTTCTGGAACCCTCAGCACAGGAAGGACATGGAAGTGTTGGAGCGGGTCCAGAGGAGGGCCACAAAGATGATCAGAGGGCTGGAGCAGCTCTGCTATGAGGACAGGCTGAGGGAGTTGGGGCTCTGCAGCCTGGAGAAGAGAAGGCTTCGAGGGGACCTGATAGTAGCCTTCCAGTATCTGAAGGGGGCCTACAGGAAGGCTGGGGAAGGATTATTTACAAGGTCCTGCAATGACAGGACAAGGGGCAATGGGCTTAAACTGGCAGAGGGGAGATTTAGACTGGATGTTAGGAGGAAGTTCTTTACAGTAAGGGTGGTGAGGCACTGGAACAGGTTGCCCAGGGAGGTTGTGGATGCTCCCTCCCTGGAGGTGTTCAAGGCCAGATTGGATGAGGCCTTGAGTAACCTGTACTAGTGGGAGGTGTCCCTGCCTATGGCAGGGGGTTGGAACTAGATGATCCTTGAGGTCCCTTCCAACCTTACCATTCTATGATTCTATGATTCTATGATTCTAAAATTCAGCAAGACAGAGTCTAAAGGAGGGCAATATTTTCATTCCCCAAAAAGCTGCATTTATAAAGTAACATGCCTTTACCCAGAGGCTTCCACATGAGGATTTGAGTGAGGAACAAAGCCAAAACACAGATATTGGTTCAAATCACTCTAGAGAGGACAGCTGTTTATAACAGAGCTGAGGGAAAGGGGGACCTGTGGGAGCCAGGCAGCCAAGCGGCCACTAGCACCTATCAACTGTTCCGCAGATGGGAATGAGTAGGGAACAGCTGAGGGATATGGAGATGAGGGGAAGCAGGCAGCTGTTAGCAGAAGCTGCAGGCTTATTAGTGTGGTTCTCTGATGAGTTAAAGCTCCTATGATCATCACAGAAGGTGGCTGTGCTGGGTTCCTGATGCAGAGGGAAGGGGGAAAAGCATGTAGACATGGGCACAAGGGACCTGATCATTTTGTCCTGATGCCCAAAACGACAATTTCTTGCTTTTTACTGGAACCAGGGCTTGGAGCTTAAGAGTGATGTGCAGAAAATGCACTCAGGAATAACATCACCAAACATAGCAGCAGGAAATCTCATTTTTCTTGACTGCCTGACTAATTTTTGCCTAGTCATGCAACAGTTTCTTACTGACCTCTTCTTTCAGTGCTGCTAGATGCTGTATGCCAGCAAAATGTACAGCCAGCTAAGTGCAACACATGAAAGACATTGCAGTCTCTGGGAAGGTACATTTCCCAGCATTGGTGTCATCCAGAGGCCTACCAGAAAATACTGCAGATCCTCTCCAGTGTGTTGAGGGATGAAGAAGGTATCAGAAGTAATGTACTTTATATGCTTCCCTCGACCCTAGAAGTGCTCAACAACCTAAGTGTACCCTCTTCCTGTGAACAGGGCTTGAGACAAGGAGCAAAGCAGGGTTCTGTTCTCCTTTCCTTATCCATCCCAAATCTTCTTCACAGGTGTCAGGGGTTGGAATGGACCCAAAGAGATTATTGAGCCCTCTGCCAGAGCAGGACCATACAATCTAGCTCAAGTCACAGAAGAACACATCCAGACAGGCCTTGAAAGACTCCAGAGAAGGAGACTCCACCACCTCTCTGGGCAGCCTGTGCCAGTGCTCTGGGATCCTTATAGTAAAGAAGTTCCTTCTCGTGTTGAGCTGGAACCTCCTGTGCTGCAGCTTCCATCCATTGCTCCTTGTCCTATCACAGAGAAAAAGTGAGCAGAGCCTCTCCACCAGTCCTGCCCCCTCGCCCTCAGATATTTATAAACATTTATTAAATCTCCTCTCAGTCTTTTCTCCAGACTCAAAAGCCTCAGGTCTCTCAACCTCTCCTCGTCAGGCAGTGCTCCAGTCCCCTCATCATCCTCATAGCCCTCTGCTGGACCTTCTCCAGCAGATCCCTGTCCTCCTTCAACTGGGGAGCCCAAAACTGAAGGCAGTACTCAAGATGAGGTCTCACCAGGTGTGGTGGAGGGCCTAAATTATACCTGAATACTCATCTTGCCCCCCAGCCTCCCTTCTCCCCTTCTTCCACCCGGGAAGAAGCGGGAAAGCAGACAAAAGCCTTGGCACCTTCCAGTCTGCCACTGGGACTCCATGTTTGGAGTCACCATATACCCTGCTCTGTTTACCAGTAAACAAAGATCACGGTGCTGGGCTCGTGCATCTCCCTTTTTTGCTGAGGTGGCTTGGGATTGGTTGCAGGTATGGGTTTTTTTGTCTGTTGCTATTGGTCAAAACACTCAGTCAAAACTCTTAAAAACCCAAACCAGTTCTGTTGGGGCCTGGATGATTTTAGAAGAAAACTGAACAGTATGTGTGATGGGAAAGTTGGCTGTTCCGATACAGACTGCTGTTGGTTCTTTGTTCTGGGCCTGCCCTGCATCTGTGCAGATGTGGCACGGGGCCAGTATGTCAGTCTACTATGTTTGATCTCGTTGTTCCAGGGTTGTATGCAGGGATGTGCCCAGCTTGGTTGGCTTTCTCCTTGGTTACCACTGGCTCCCCTCTTGGGTTCCCGTGAGGAAGGATGCATCTTTGGGAGAGTCTTGCTTGGATGGCAGAGTGCTTCATAGAATCATAGAATGGTAAGGTTGGAAGGGACCTCAAGGATCATCTAGTTCCAACCCCCTGCCATAGGCAGGGACACCTCCCACTAGTACAGGTTACTCAAGGCCTCATCCAATCTGGCCTTGAACACATCCAGGGAGGGAGCATCCACAACCTCCCTGGGCAACCTGTTCCAGTGCCTCACCACCCTTACTGTAAAGAACTTCCTCCTTCCATCTGCTTACGTGGATGATGTGAGTGCTGAATCAGCCAATGAGCATAACTAACCACAGGTGGTGGTGACGTATACTTGAGAGCTGTAGCCCTGTAGAGGAGCTGTAACTTCTCAATAAATCGAATTGTATCTGCATCATATGGATGTGTCATGTACTTTTCCGTCTCGCCACTGGTGGGCTGCGGCACAGTTCATTTTGTACGCTGCCTCTACGGTTAGTATTGCGCCTGCTACCTGTTGGCATTGCTCGGCATCACATTGCGGGGAACTTGCCTTTTCCCCACAAACAGCGGACCCGACCCTGTCTGTCTGTCGTGCCAAACCAGAGGACTGCAGGGTTCACCCCTGCTAGGGTACAGCCGCTCGCCTGATGTGCTGGTTTGAGGCTAATTGGAATATTTTAATAGACAAAGTTGCACTCTAGGCTGTGAAAGGAAAACATCATGATGTCTACTTCACTCATACGCTTGCTGGAGAATTGTTTGGGAACACTAACCAAAACAATTGATAAGTCAGTCTCTCTCTGTCGCTTGCTTGAGCAGGAGCTGCTGGTGGGATCTAGCAGCTTCTGGGCTCTGGCTCCTCTGCTGATTAATCCTCACTAACCACTTTTCTTCTAACCCCCTTGGCCGATCCTCCTAATTTACCTTGCACGTAAGGCAAACCTTGGGGTAAGGTACAGGGGTGGGGAGAAGGTGGAAGGGTGGTTGGGAGCCCCTCCTGGGGTCTCTGATTTCTGGGAGGGGAGTTGTGTTGCTGTATTACCTTTTACTTGTATATTTCTGTAAATATTGTGTATATAGTGTAAATATCTGCTGTACATTGTGCAAAGCTGTAAATATAGCTTCATCATTTAACTTCCAGCCGACTGAGTGCTAGTCTGGGTCATTTTACAAAGTGTGGGGGGGTGGGGAACTCCCAAACCTTCACACCTGAACTCAGCCCAGCCCCAGTCCATTTGCTGGCCGAGCCCAAGAAACAACCCCGAGGCAAATCTGCGACACCGCAACTTGCCGAGCCCTTGGCTGAGCCCCACAGCCACGGAGGATCTGCCTCACGTTTGTGATCTCTTCGGTCGCCTTGTCCAGACGGAGCTGCACAAGCAGCGAAACTACATTGCGTCACCGCCACCACGTGAAGGGCCACCACGTGGCAGGGACTGTGTCTGTCCTCATTTTTGGTTTCCTTCCATACTTCTGAGTTGTTAGTTCTGGGGCTCCAACAAGTGAGTAAGTTCTCTTTCTGAAGTTCGGGAAGGTCTAAACTGGCAGAGGGGAGATTTAGACTGGATGTTAGGAGGAAGTTCTTTACAGTAAGGGTGGTGAGGCACTGGAACAGGTTGCCCAGGGAGGTTGTGGATGCTCCCTCCCTGGATGTGTTCAAGGCCAGATTGGATGAGGCCTTGAGTAACCTGTACTAGTGGGAGGTGTCCCTGCCTATGGCAGGGGGTTGGAACTAGATGATCCTTGAGGTCCCTTCCAACCTTACCATTCTATGATTCTATGATTCTATGATTCTATATTTAGTCTTGGGGCTACAGTTTGTGCTGCAGGACTTTCTAGCTCTTCATTTTTCTAAACGTCTCTTAAAAATCATTTCCATTAGTTTTATTGTACATATATACATTCTGCAAAGGTGGTTTTACCAACCACGTATTAGAATCTGTGTTTGAATTGTAAATAAGTTGGGGAATTTTCTTTATTTAATAAAATATCTAATATTTTTTACGTTAGCCTTGTTGCAATTCATTTACGGCCCAGATTCAACCCCTCCTTAACACCAGGGCAGAGCAAATGGGGAGGGAACCTCCCTTGACCTGCTGGACACACTCTTCTTAATACACCCCAGGACCCCACTGGCCTTCTTGGCCACCAGGGTGCAATTGCTGTCCTATGGATAACTTGTGGTCCACCAGCACTCCTGAGTCCCTCTCCACGGGGTTGCTCTCCAGCAGATCACCTCCCAACCTGTACTGGTGCAGTTTATTATTCCTCCTCAGGTGTAGGACTCTGCACTTGCCCTTGTTGAACCTCATTTGGTTCCTCTGTGCCCAGCTCTCCAGTCTGTCCAAATCAGGCTGGATGGCCACACAACCTTCAGCTGGATCAGCCAAGCCTCCCAGTTTGGTGTCATCAGCAAACTGGCTGAGCAGACTCCATTTGTCTGTCTGTCCCCCCATCAATGTCATTGATGAAGATATTGAACAGCATGGGACCTGGCACTGATCCCTTGGGGACTCCACTGGTTACAGCTCTCCAGCTGAACCTGGCACCACTGATCATCACTCTTTGAACTTTGTCTTGTAATCAGTTCCTAATCCACCTCGCTGCCTGCACTTCCATCCCACACTTCCTGAGCTTGCTCACTAGGATGTCATGGAAGACAGTGTCAAAAGCCTTGCTAATGACAAACTAGACTACATCCACTGATCTTTTAGTTGTCTCTCTCCTGTGAGGAAAGCTTCAAGTGCAACTAAAGCAATAGAGTGTGAAAGCATTTTCTTCAGCAAATTGTGAACAAATCCCAGACTTTGAGTCAAAATGAACTTTCCTGTCCTTCAGTTTGCCTATCTGCAAATGCAATTGGGATGGATGGATGGATGGATGGATGGATGGATGGATGGATGGATGGACAAAGGAATAAATGAATGAATGAGAGAATGAATGAATGAAAGTAAATGTTTTATGAAGCACATATGAGCATTTTTTTCCTTCCCCAGGTCTTTGACATTCTGTGTTACTAACTGATTCAAAGGTCAAACCACTGTTTTTATTACCAGGCATGGAAGAAGAAAGAAAACTATTTTGCCTCATTATTACTACATTTTCAACAAGGGATTAAAAAAAAAAATTATTCTCAGGTCACTGGTGAAAGGAACCTTCCATATGTACTCCTTCCTCGAAAAAAGTTGAGAACTTAAAACCCTTTTAAATCAAAATCTATCTCTTTTTTTCTACTGGTGCCAAACCACTGTCTCTTCTGAGCCCTCATGACAGAAGATTTATACAGCCTCAGTAAGTGCACTCACAGACACCTTTTTCTCCTCAGTGGTACTGGTTTTAGATTAATGAAATACCCAAGTAAAAATCAAGGTAAGGCATGCTGAAAGTGAAAATATAGGTGCTCTGGTTGAAGTGTCTGTGCCAGGTCAAGTAAAAGAACCAAGCAAACTGCCACTTTAAGCAGTGGAAAAATAATTTCTTTTTTTAAAACCACTTGTACATCACCCAAAGAAGGATACTACAGTGGGAAGATATTATTGTTATTTTTATGCATGCAATCTGGATGGTGCCAGATCTTCTGTTTTCCTTGAATCATAGAGAATGTGAGGTAGAGTGGGATTAATCTGTTTCATCTCCTCTGTAACCTAGTGCAGCTTCTTTCCTTTTCGCTCTCACCTTCTTTCCTCCTTCTTGATTACACAACAGTCTTATACAGCTTTTTTCAGAAATAGATACTAAAGTGCTCAGCAGCGATGAGAGCTCTTGGAGTTTTTGTTTACTGATGAGTGAATGGAGACAAAGAAAATTGCTGAAATCACCCAGCAGCATAGCTGGGAGTAATACTCAGCCTTTTGGTCCCTTGTCAGATCCCCTTGTCTACATCTGCTGTTAAAATAGGTTGGAAAGCAACACAATGGAAATACTCAGACTCATATTTCCATGTTTCACTTGCAATTGCATTATAAAAACCTGATAGAGTGAGCAGAAAAATACTAATACTAGTACTAATCATAGAATCATAGAATTGTAAGGTTGGAAGGGACCTCAAGGATCATCTAGTTCCAACCACCTGCCATAGGCAGGGACACCTCCCACTAGTACAGCTCACTCAAGGCCTCATCCAATCTGGCCTTGAACACCTCCAGGGAGGGAGCAGCCACAACCTCCCTGGGCAACCTGTGCCAGTGCCTCACCACCCTCATTGTAAAGAACTTCCTCCTAACATCCAGTCTAAATCTCCCCTCTGCCAGTTTAAGCCCATTGCCCCTTGTCCTGTCATTGCAGGACCTTGTAAATAATCTTTCCCCAGCCTTCCTGTAGGCCCCCTTCAGATACTGGAAGGCTACTATCAGGTCCCCTCGAAGCCTTCTCTTCTCCAGGCTGCAGAGCCCCAACTCTCTCAGCCTGTCCTCATAGCAGAGCTGCTCCAGCCCTCAGATCATCTTTGTGGCCCTCCTCTGGACCCGCTCCAACACTTCCATGTCCTTCCTGTGCTGAGGGTTCCAGAACTGCACACAGTACTCCAGGTGGGGTCTGACGAGAGCAGAGTAAAGGGGCAGAATCCCCTCCCTTGCCCTGCTGGCCACGCTGCTCTTGATGCAGCCTAGGACTCGGTTGGCTGTCTGGGCTGCATGTGCACACTGCAGGCTCATGTTGAGCTTTTCATCAACCCAGACTCCAAGGTCCTTTTCCTCAGGGCTGCTCTCCAGCCATTCACCACCCAGCCTGGAGTTGTGCTTGGGATTGTGCCTACCCAGGTGCAAGACCTTACACTTGGCCTTATTGAATTTCATGAGGTTGGCCTGGGCCCACCTCTCCAGCCTGTCCAGGTCCCTCTGGATGGCATCCCTGCCCTCTAGCAAGTCGACTGTGCCACACAGCTTGGTGTCATCTGCAAACTTGCTGAGGGTGCACTCCATTCCTCTGTCCATGTCACTGACAAAGATGTCAAACAGCACTGGTCCCAGCACTGACCCCTGAGGGACACCACTTGGCACTGGTCTCCAGGTGGACATTGTGCCCTTGATCACCACTCTCTGGGTTCGACCATCCAGCCAATTCCTTATCCTTATAATATTGAACTCAACACTGGGGGGAAGAAAAAAAAAGGAAAAAAAAACATGAGCAAGGTGCAACTCAACCAGGAATACCCTGAGAATTCAAAATTATGGGAAGTAATGCAGAGAAGAACACAAAAAATTCTCCCCCTGCTTCTGAGTGAAGCAGGCTCAAACCATACTGTATTTATTTCATTTTCTAAGGTTTATAAGGAAACTTTTTTTTTTTAAGCATCATTGTGTGATAAAGTAAGGGTGAATTTTTAGAGTTGGTTATCTGTTTGTTTAGCAAGTTATTTTTCTAGACAATATTAAACATCCCTTCCTCTCTGACAGAACCCCAGGCTGGAGTTCAGGAGAAGATTATGGGGAAATTTTGGAGAAATGACAGCTGAATTCTCATATTTAAGTGCAACAGTTCTGGGTGTGTAACTGGCTTGATGGAAGGCAGTGTTAAATATGTTATCTCAAGCTTTTAAATGAGAACTAGGAAACCCATGACTAGTAAGGGGAAACAAGTTTTATCCTTAGTATCTGCATTCATCTCAGCATCAACATGTTTCCTGAATACCTATCCTGTTAAATTCTAAGTGAAGTCTAAGTGATAACAAATGACAGCAAAAGTCCTTCCCAGATGACATCCATCTTGAGATTTACCAGATGTGTTGGCCACAACAACCTCAAGCAGCACTACAGGCTGGGGACAGAGAGGCTGGAGAGCAGCCAGGCAGAAAGGGACCTGAGGGGCCTGGTAGATAGTAGTTGAACATGAGCCAGCAGTGTGCCCAGGTGGCCAGGAGAGCCAATGGCATCCTGGCCTGGACCAGGAACAGTGTGGCCAGCAGGACAAGGGAGGTTATTCTGCCCCTGTACTCAGCACTGGTCAGGCCACACCTTGAGTCCTGTGTCCAGTTCTGGGCCACTCAATTCAAGAGAGATGCTGAGGGACTGGAATGTGTCCAGAGAAGGGCACCAAGGCTGGTGAGGGGCCTGGAGCACAGCCCTGTGAGGAGAGGCTGAGGGAGCTGGGGGTGTGCAGCCTGCAGAAGCGGAGGCTCAGGGCAGACCTCATTGCTGTCTACAACTACCTGAAAGGAGGTTGTAGCCAGATGGGGTTGGTCTCTTCTCCCAGATAACCAGCAACAGAATGAGGGGACACAGTCTCAAATTGTGCCAGGGGAGGTCTGTGCTGGATGTTAGGAAGAAGTTCTTAACAGACACAGTGATTGACATTGGAATGAGCTACCCAGGGAGGTGGTAGAGTCACTGTCCCTGGCAGTGTTGAAGAAAAGCCTGGATGGGGCACTTGGTGCCATGGTCTAGTTGATTGGCTAGGGCTGGGTGATTGGTTGGACTGGATGAGCTTGGAGGTCTCTTCCAACCTGTTCGATTCTATGATTCTATGACCACATTCAGCCTCACAAGGATTTTTAATCTGAAGTAGTGCAAAAATCTTTTTACACACCCTATTTCTATTTAAGGACCAGAAATATTTAATATTTGAAATGTAAGGGAAAAACTATTTTCCAAAAGGATCATTAGTCCCATATGGAGCTTAATTTTTTATAAATCTATATTTCCAGATGAAAAATACTTTAAAGCTTCTTGGTTGTTTTACTTACTAAACCGAGCTCCAATGACACATCAAAAGAGCTGGCAGCATACAGAGCTCCATCAATACAATTGTGGGGCTCTTTGCAATGACATCAAGAAGACAGGAAATCTGAGCTGTTCCTCAGCTTCAAGAGGTGCTGCAAAATACAGGGGAAGGAGAAAAAAAAGAAAAAAAGAAAAAAAAAAAAAAAAAGCTGTTAAGGACAAATATAGATGGGAAAGAGAACACTACATTAGTCCACAGAGGACCTGTATTGACCTGTTTGCACTTCCCCAACTTTTTCTGGTAGTTTCACTGAAGCAATTCAGAATGTTCAGATTTTTTTTTTTTCTGTAAATGAAACCTAAAACTTTGTCTTCTCCTCATATTCATTAATAGGAGTAATATCTTATCCAGGCAGGACTGTCTTTCACTAGTTGTCTGCTAGAAAGAGCTAACATCCAGTGGAGGGAGGCCCTGACCTCATCAACTCATTATTGTAGCATAAAATAGTAAAGACCAAGAGTACATTGCCGAAGGGCTTCTTTTTCCAGAACTATCAATTCAGAACCATTTGCCAGCACTGACCTCATCTAAAAGGATGAGTACCAAGGTAACAATGACAGAGAGGTCTAAGCTCTCAGTCTTCCTGGAAGCACAGGTGAACATGGAGTGAAGCCCAGCAGGGAAGGCAGGAAGTGAAAAGTCCTCCAGAAAAATGTGTCTGGTGGTGGACTTGGCTGGTGTAAAATGTAGGCTGCGTGTGACACCCCCACAGATCAGAGAGACTGTACCATTGTAGAAGCAGATGGCACAGTCCTCATTCTCAGGAGGACCACAGAACAGCTCACCCACTCTCTAACGCTGGAGGGCCCTGTACCTTGTTGTGAGGCACAATGCAACACAGTATGAGCCAGGTTGCTTGAGAAAGAGGAGACATTTTCTTCTCAGAACTTTACAGATTCTTCTTCCAGTATCTAGATGCAGTGGAACTCCTTCAGTTACTAGAGGGCCTCTGTCAGGTAGAGTTTCTGCTGCCAGAGTTACCCTCTGCTCAGGTAGGCAAAATGCAGTGAGATCCTTCTGAAGAACCAAGACCTCAAATTTCCAACAGCTATGCAGTATCAAATATTGAGTCCTCTCCTTCAGGGAAATTTCTTATTAATCCTTCTTCTATTCATCCTTCTTTTTCCTTGAAATGTATTTCTCGTTTTAAAGCCTGATGGAGGTACAGAAGATGGGAGGGGAAGAGAAAGAGAGGGAGCTGCAACTAAGTTGAAAATGAATGGAAGGTTATGGACAAGGTGATGATAAGAAACTGTATGTCCAGGACTAGAGGAACTACAGCTTCCCTGCACATTTTGGGGCCTTGAGGGACTACATGTTTTCTGAAGGAATTCTGAAGAGAGTAGATACTCAAACAGGAAGGGAATGAGAGCTTTGCAGTGTGAGAGCTTGAGCATCCATGACCATGCGCGTCTGGCATGAAAATAATTGAGTCTTTCTCCCTCTGAGAAAGACAAAGAGGAGAGCAGCCCAGGCCATCTCTTCGGGGAAATCAGTGTACGTGCAGAGCAGCAGCTGTGGTACCCTGGGCTGTATCCAGCAAGGAACCAGCTTATCCTTTTGGAGCAGCCTAGTAATTTTCTTTTTCAGACCAAAGCCTTCTGAGAGGAGAAGGATTTGGCAAGGCAAAAGAGCACTCCATCAAGATTTGTTTTCTCAAATCGTGGATCTGACTTTCCCCCATTATTCAGATGTGCTCCAATATTTCTCTCACTTCCCATAAGCAATGCGCGCACATCTAATACTTTTCCTAGGCCGTTTTTCAGCATTAGTGTTTATAGGAGGATTGCAAGGCTCTTTGAAAAGAAAGGCTAGGATCACCATGGGGGAAGACTAGAAGTTGTTCTTTCAAGGGCATACAGCTTTATACAGCAGCAAGATCAAAACTCAATACTAAATTTCCAGGTTCTCTAAGCCTACTCCAGAGCGTTGTTGTGTGTGCAGCTTGCAACTTACTTTGAATTATGAACAAGTCAGCACCAAATACCCTCTAACAAGCATTTTGCAATTCTTGATCTGTTTTGGTTTTAATATTTTCTTCAGTGTTTCACAAATTTTAATTTGATTTTCAAATATTATTGTGGTACACTTTAAAAAAAAAAAAAAAGTGTGGGGTTTTTTTTATTTATTTATGAGGGGGAAAAAATTAAGATTTTATTTTGCACTTGAAGGTAGGCAAAGAGACCCCAAACCTGCAGAATCAAAGGTGCTAGAACCATGTGTTTGAAGCTTCTTACAAACAACTGCAGACTAGTCAGGGCTCTTTGTCATACAGGCATTGTTTCAAGACCTGTGAATAACCAACAGTCCAAAGCTTTGGGCTGAGCCCATTACTAGTTTCAAGACAATTTCCTGTAGTGCAGATGTTGACATGAAAGCAAACTGTCTAAAAGTTCGCATCCTTCTTGTCAGAGATAAAGATGCCTCATTCTTTGCCTGCCACTCAAAGACTATACAACTCCTCTGGTTTTTGATTAATATATTTCTGAAAGCTTGTTCAAGATGGTCTCACAACCACTCCTTGCTACTCTCAGTAGTTTGCCCTTTGGGAAGCAGGAACAGTGACCTACCACGACATGCAGGGCGCATATGCAGCCCAGACAACCAACCAAGTCCTAGGCTGCATCAAGAGCAGCGTGGCCAGCAGGGCAAGGGAGGGGATTCTGCCCCTTTACTCTGCTCTCCTCAGACCCCACCTGGAGTACTGTGTGCAGTTCTGGAACCCTCAGCACAGGAAGGACATGGAAGTGTTGGAGTGGGTCCAGAGGAGGGCCACAAAGATGATCAGAGGGCTGCAGCAGCTCTCCTATGAGGACAGGCTGAGAGAGTTGGGGCTCTGCAGCCTGGAGAAGAGAAGGCTTCGAGGGGACCTTAGAGTAGCCTTCCAGTATCTGAAGGGGGCCTACAGGAAGGCTGGGGAGGGATTATTTACAAGGTCCTGCAACGACAGGNTAGATGATCCTTGAGGTCCCTTCCAACCTTACCATTCTATGATTCTATGACTGTGGCTAAAGGGGAGTAACCTCAAAGCTCCATTCTTCAGTCAGGCTCCTGCTCCTAGATGGGGTTTTAACTGATGTTAGTGTGTAGGGAAACATTCTGTATTAACTGGACATGTGAGCAATCCAGGTTGGCCTAACTGATAAATTGTAAGCTGAAGTTTCGCAGTCTACATGAAAGGGGCCAAGGACATCACCTGCAAGCGGCCCCCAGAGGAATGAGAAACAAGGGAAGATGAAAAGCAAAACAAGGGGCATTTTGAACAGATAGTGATGAGCTATCTGCTTGGTTTCTCACAGCTTGCCCTAACAACTTACACCACTTAGAGAATTCCATGATAATTTACATCTGGGTGATTTGAGCCAGATGGTTGGGACAACAGCTTGCCCCTTAATGATTTGGACCAATTGCTTTGTAATGGTCTGTTAGAAGGGTATATAAATGCAGGTTCATAGTCCGTAAATGGGCATTGCTTGGATCGTATTGCTCTGTGTGTGGCTCTGTCCAGGATCTCTCGCATCGTCCTTCACCCCATCCCTAGCGGTCTCAGGTATGTGTGCAACTCTACACCATTAGTGTTCCAGTTTCTTAAGCTGCCTTGGGAAATCAGTAGTGTGGGATTCAGTTGTTGTTAGTTTTCTCTTCCATCCTGATTTTATTTTATCCTTCATAGACATCAAAATATCATCTAGTGACCAACTCTTCACCTGCATGCAAAAGGTGCACAAGTTCCAGTACGCACAGGAGAACTTTTACCCAGAACAGCACTCGAGCAAGGAGAAAGATCCATTGGTGTATTTCTTGACAGGTTAGGGGGCCCTAGCTTCAGGGGAATGATTTCCAGTGTCTCTGAAAACATTTGCCAGGTGTAGAGGTACAGGAGAGAGGTTGCGAGACACCTCCAGCAAACACAAACATATAAGAAAAGTTCATCTACCTCCTCTAGGATTTCTTGAACCTTCATGTGCCTCAGTCTGTGCAGGGAGTTATCCTGTGTTTGTCCATGAAGGAGTGAGAAATACCTTTCCTCTGTAAGCCTGGACCTATAGGAATGATTTCCTTTGTGATATACAGTGTTTGTTTAACTAGACCCCAACAGCAGGGATCCTGCTGGACTGTGATGCTGAGTCTTAGCTGGACGCAAGTACCCTCAACAGAAAAGTGATCACAGAATCACAGAAACATCCAGGTTGGAAAAGCTTCTCAGAATCACCAAGTCTAACCTAGAACCCTACTCTAGAAGAGTCACCTTAAACCATAGCCCAAAGCACCCTTAAACACATCCAGGGTGGGTTACTCAACCACCTCCCTGGGCAGCTCATTCCAGCACCTGATCATTCCCTCCATGAAAAACTTTTTCCTAATATCCAATCTAAACTTACCCATTCTCAGCTTGAGGCCATGAACATTCACTCAATGCCCTGGGCAGCTGCTTGTAGCCCATTTCTGCTGCTTTTTTCTGTGTCTTTGTGTCTATTTTTACTCTAAGATTTGTTATGACAAAGGTTTTTCTCTTTGCCTGAAAGACTTGGAAACCACAGCTTCTTCAGAACAAACAGAAATATGTGGAATGGAGCAAAGTTTTGGTGAAAATATTTCTCACCTTGGACATTGAAATAAGGAGGAGAAAATCCACTGCCAAAGTGCTGGACAGAAAAACAGGAAAGAAGGATTACTTGGAGAAGCTGTGACAAACTTGAGGCGTGGTTTAAATCTAGGAGTAACCGCTCCAGAGAGATCATGCTCCCTGCTGCTGGAAGGGTTTCAGAGACCAAAGAAAGTGCCTGCTGCCCTATGAGAGTATCAAAACAGCTCAGGATTGTTTCATCAGAGCAACTGGGTAGAAGAAGCTCTGAGGCTTCAAGCCCACTCTTGAAGAACCCACATGTTTTCTGCCTTCACTGAGGCACACCTCCATTTCTGCAATCAGCCAAGCTGAATTGTCCTGACTTCTCTTAGAAGCTTTATTTCATCAGCTCCTTTCTGAGCAGTGACTGGAAATGTCTTCTTTCCACTGAGTGTATATGCCCTCTGAAGTCATGTTGGGACAGGGAATGTTTAACCAAGTCATGCAGAAGCAAAACAGCTTGTACCAGAGGCACAGTGAACTCTGTCCAAGAGCACCATGGTATTGGATGGCTCAAGAATTTTTTGGTTATCTTGGAGAGAGGGACTCAGTTCTTTCCTACCTGGTGAAGTTTGTATTTGTTCCCATCCTCCAGCACGACTGCTCTGATGATCAACCTAAAGTAAGCCACAGGGACCAAAAGATTACCACATTCTGACCAAGCACTGGCTTCTATTACATCCTTTGACAAACCTAGCTGGTATCAACTTGAAGGAATAAACCTTCTTCCTTGCACAAGCAATTTCTTTAAAGAGAAGTTATCTCCCCTTCTCTTTAGTGTACACAGTGAATTTCAAGTACTGGTTTTATAGGATGTTTCACAATCAATCTGTACCTGGAAATCATGGCCCCAGCTGCTAATCTAGACCTCTACTGTCAGTGCAGTGAAATAGGTGCAAATTTACAACTACAGTGCTGGGGAGTGGGGGAGGTGTTTGTTGGCAAATTAAATCAGCTGTCTATACTTTGTATTCCCTTTTACTTTATAGAAAAGCAGGATTTAATGCTCTGCTGCACAAATAAGGCGCTTGTGGGTTGCAAACCTCTCCAAAACAGAAATTAATGATAACAGTTTTCATCCTTAGATATCAAAGCACTCCGTGCAGGTGGGTGATTACATCATTTCCTCCAGTTTAGCAATGAAGCACCTCTTAAATATATGTCTCCCTGATCTGTTGAAGACCAGACATCAGAAGAGCTCAATCTTTTAATTTCCAGTCTATACTCTGTTGACTGACGTTTTAAAAGCTGCGAGTGGGAAACTAGACAAGGGAGGGAGATGTAAGGAGAGCTGAGAATATGTCTCAGGCATTTAAAACAGGGTCTCCAAACACTCAGGAAAATATACTCTGTGAGTGTGCCCATAAATGTTGAAGGGCAGCTGAGTGCTTTCAGGGATCCTGACAAACATGGGCACGGCCATCACTTCTTGGCAATTAAAAACATGTCAGTGACATGGACAGAGGAATCAGTGCACCCTCAGCAAGTTTGCAGATGACACCAAGCTGTGTGGCACAGTCGACTTGCTAGAGGGCAGGGATCCATCCAGAGGGACCTGGACAGGCTGGAGAGGTGGGCCCAGGCCAACCTCATGACGTTCAATAAGGCCAAGTGGAAGGTCCTGCACCTGGGTAGGCACAATCCCAAGCACAAATCCAGGCTGGGTGGGGAATGGCTGGAGAGCAGCCCTGAGGAAAAGGACCTTGGAGTCTGGGTTGATGAAAAGCTCAACATGAGCCTGCAGTGTGCACATGCAGCCCAGACAGCCAACCGAGTCCTAGGCTGCATCAAGAGCAGCGTGGCCAGCAGGGCAAGGGAGGGGATTCTGCCCCTTTACTCTGCTCTCGTCAGACCCCACCTGGAGTACTGTGTGCAGTTCTGGAACCCTCAGCACAGGAAGGACATGGAAGTGTTGGAG
>VWZE01004535.1:0-19973 GCA_013396675.1 Eubucco bourcierii | reverse complement strand
AGACAGAGAGAGACTGAGACTTATCTAATGTTTTGGTTATTGTTCCCAAACAATTCTCCAGCAAGCCTATGAGTGAAGTAGACATCATGATGTTTTCCTTTCACAGCCTAGAGTGTAATTTTCTCCGTTAAAATATTCTAATTAGCCTCAAACCAACACACTAAAGCAGGAAATGGTACAAACATCAGACAACATACAGTGTGAAGGCCATTTGCATGGGGAGGCATAGTCTACAGAGACAACCAGAAGCCTTGGGTCTGTGGGAAGGAAGGGTGAGGGTCTCTGCCCACATTTTTCTGCTCAAGGGCTCCCTTGCTCAGTGGTTTGATGCTTGTGTTTTATTCATTTGCACCTACTGAATCTGCAGTCACAGGTGAAGGGCAGGAACGTTTTTGTGAATCCAAGGAGACTGATCTTTCCAATAACATGTGGCCTGACCTTCAAAGTCTGGTTTAGCAGGTTAGCACTTACTGCAGACATCTCACACAAACTGATGCCTGGAGCTGCCCCTTTCTTTCAATCAAATCTATTGCCTTTCCTCCTGATTGAACTAAGTGGTTGATCCTGCTACTCTCTGTAACCAGTTAAATCTATATGAGAGCTTGGGTTTACATAGCACAGGGCTGTGCTTATATTGATAACCCTGCAAAAATTAACACCATATGCAGCATCCATCTGTTACTATCCCATAGCTCAAATCTTCTTAGTCCTCAAATTGGATCCTCCCACGAGGTGATCTATAATCTATAGGCAAACACTGTCTTATGCAATAAGCCACCACTGCTTTCATGGGTTATTTCACTCCTCTCAGGCTAAGGCCCAGTTTAACCCTACTTTCTGGTTGCTTGATCATTTCTTTGGATGAAAAAGAAAGGAATAGGAAGACTGTCATTAAGCAGCATAGGGTAATTCTTCATGTGAATTCAGTATGAGTTTAGTTTCCATGTCTGAATACGTCTCTTGGTTTATCCTTGTGATACAACAATATCTGTGCTTTGATCAGTACCAACTCTTGACATAGAAGTCATTAAAAATCTGTTGTTTATTTTATTCAAACCAAAATGAGGGTTTGTTTCTTCATTTATTCTTTAACCATTGAGCCAGTTCAATCTCTTTGCTAACTTTTCTTGCAACTTAATACGTGCTGATATGTGTATTTTACATCCAATGCTCTCTGGATTACATCTGCTGTTTCATTACAGGGATCTTGGTGTGATAAACAAGTTGATTGCCATGGCAACCCTGACAGCATGACTCTGCCTGAAGCCACTGCCAGAACATTTCCACTCTCCTCTCAGATCTGACATGTCAAAGGCCAGGTTAATGTTTCCTTCCCATTTCAGGAGATTATTCCCCCATTACAGGTGCATCTTCAGACAACCAAGTATCTGTTACCTAGAAGAGTTATGCTTTCCAAGTTGAAATAAGGAGGGGGGACAGGGAGGAGCTGGGATGATCTGCAGTCATATGCTGAAGAGTGAAATCTTTAGACAAGCACCCACTGAAAACAGAAGAAAGTGCTATAATGAAGCCAGTCTCCAGAGAAAGAACAAGTTTTGCCAGTTGTAATAAAATCAGCTCTTTGCTTGAAGCTCCAGCTCATGGAGTCCAGAGATGGCAGGAGGATTTTTTTTTTTATTTTTTAAATTTTAATTTGTTCTTCCAGACTCCTAGCTCTCATTGTTTCTGAGCCATGTGAAAATATGACCACTGAGGTGTGCAAACTGCTCAATAACCAGAGCTGAACATATAAAATATCCCAAAGAAGTTCGAAGATTTGTGACTGCGAACCAAAATCAGGATTTGGGGAAGAAGTTTGGGTTCAAAACAAGACTGAAAGCCACACCAGAGAGCTCAAGCTGACAATCCTCACACAGTATTCAGAAACTGAAGAAGCAAGGGAAGGTCTATAGCCAAAGCTGGCAGCCAAGGCTATACAGGGTGGGGCTGAGTTTTGACAGCACAGCGCTGGGTGTCCACAGGTCTGTTTAAATGAAGGTGTCTTGCAGGGCTGCTGCACGACCCCGACAACACACGCTTCACTAATCTCCAGCTGTAGTGAAAAATAGCTCAGGAAAAATGCCAGCACACATTCCACTTCACCTCTAGGTGTTCACCCGAGGTTTCACCAGAGGCTTTAAATTTTACAGGATCCCAGAGGGGAATGCTTGTCCAGTGCAATTTCCTGCAAGACAGAGCATAACCACAGAGTACAGCACAGAAGCACGAAGTAGATTTGATGAAGGAATTGCAAACTGCCAATAACTGAGCACAAGCCTCGAGGCTTGTGAGAGGCCTGGAGCACAGCCCTATGAAGAGAGGCTGAGGGAACTGGGATTGGTTAGCCTGGAGAAGAGGAGGCTCAGGGGAGACCTTCTTGCTCTCTACAACTACCTGAAAGATGGTTGTAACCAGGGAGGGGTTACCTTCTTCTCTCAGGCAACCAACACCAGAACAAGAGGACACAGTCTCAAACTGTGCCAGGGGAAGTTTAGGCTAGAGGTGAGGAGAAAGTTCTTGCCTGAGAGAGTCATTGGCTACTGGAATGGGCTGCCCAGGGAGGTGGTGGAGTCACCGTCCCTGGAGGTGTTCAAGGTGGGTTTGGACGTGGCACTTGGTGCCATGGTCTGGTCTTGAGGTCTGTGGTGATGGGTTGGACTTGATGATCTTTGAGGTCTCTTCCAACCCTGGGGATACTGTGATACTGTGATAACTTCTGTTCGAAAAAGATTTTATTTTTTTTTTAATTCATTCATTTCTGTTTTCTCTGCTACTCCTGTGCTTCTGGGATAAGAGACTGGAAGCAATAAAATGCCACAAGAAAAGCTCTGGTTCTTGTATTTTCTGTCCAGATTCAAAAAGGAAGCTCTGGATATCTCATGGGAAAGTCTGTTTAGGACCTACTGTTGCTGGCCAGGTCCAAATAAACACTTCAAAACAAATCACATAATGAATGCTGCCACTTCCATACTTACAGATGATCCAGAAGCTGATTGGAAAACTCTCAGATGTATCTGTTAATCACAGTTATCCATGAACTTTCCCAGTAAATAGTTAGCAGTTGGCAGTTCAATGCAGTGGAGTGGAGCACAGTCAAGTTCACATTTTGCCACTCGCGTCCTGGCCACACAACAATGACATACAGAAGTGAGGGAAAGAAGAACACAAGGAGATGCTAAGAAGGGTAGAACACATTTTGAAGTTAAATTAATGAAGTTTATAAAACACTTTAGAGTACAGCAAAATAAGTGTTTGGGAAACATAAGGGGGGAAAAAAACATTATGAGGAATTTATGTTTATGGTAAACAAAGTAAAATTCAATTTTGCCTGTGCAGGTGCATTCATCTATCTGGACGTACAGTCTTGGTGTCTGCCAGGGCCTCCAATTCTAATCCAAAAGGAACAACCCTTTCAAGTGAAGAATTTATTTCACTGTTATTAAGGTAAGAATGCTCAGAGTGGGGTTTTTTTTTTCTGACATCAAGTCACTCAGAAGGTGAAGACATATCTAGACATGGCTCCAGTAACATGTAAGATCAAATGCAAACCTGCTCCATGGTAAATAGATGGGTTTGCTAACTATTCAGTCCTGTGCAGAAAACCTCATCCCTGAGAGTCACAACTATGCCATCCTTCACACATTCATATTCTTTTCCCAAGTTCCCAAGCATGAAGAAGGCACACCAGCCACCTTCCTCCTCCCTTCTTCCCCTGTGCTGTTAATTAGAATTAGCAAATTGACCCAATCATCCAGAAGTCTGATTTTGGTTTTCTGATTAATGGAATGATTAGCTGATCCTTAATCAGTAATAAACTGTGTTATTGCACTTCTGTCCCCACTTTTACAAATCCACTTGATTGTGTACTCTCTATTTGGCCTTCCTTCCTCATTTACCATCCAGCCACATCACTGATCCAAGGCAAAATTCAAATATCTAGCTTTTCCATCTCAACTTCGATGGATTCTTGACAGGCAAATCAGTCTAGCAGATACATATAAATCAGTTTAAAGATGGCAAGGAATATTTTTATTCCCTCAGGGCCAATCTTTCGTTTCATGAACAAATCTTCACAGGTTTTGCACATTCATAAGAAATCGGAGTCTGCACATTTCTATCCCAGTTATCTTCTCTGTAGCCAGAACACAGTCCCCAAAATCTTTCAGCAAAATCCTGCCTGGCCAGCAGGGCAAGGGAGGGGATTCTGTCCCTTTAATCTGCTCTTGTCAGACCCCACCTGGAGTACTGTGTGCAGTTCTGGAGCCCTCAGCACAGGAAGGACATGGAAGTGTTGGAGCGGGTCCGGAGGAGGCCACGAGGATGATGAAAGGACTGGAGCAGCTCTGCTGTGAGGACAGTCTGAGAGAGTTGGGGCTTTGCAGCCTGGAGAAGAGAAGGCTTCGAGGAGATCTAATAGTAGCCTTCCAGTATCTGAAGGGGGCCTATGAGAAGGCTGGGGAGGGATTATTGACAAGGTCTTGCAATGCCAGGACAAGGGGCAATGGGTTTAAACTGGCAGAGGGGAGATTTAGACTGGATGTCAGGAGGAAGTTGTTTGCAGTGAGGGTGGTGAGGCACTGGAACAGGTTGCCCAGGGAGGTTGTGGCTGCTCCCTCTCTGGAGGTGTTCAAGGCCAGGTTGGATGAGGCCTTGAGCGCCCTGTACTCGTGGGAGGTGTCCCTGGGTATGGCAGGGAGTTGGAACTAGCTGATCCTTGAGGTCCTTTCCAACCTTACCATTCTATGATTCTATGATTCTATAAAATGGAGCTCCACAAACAACACCAATGAATTTATCTCCTTCTTATCCACTGAAAAATATATTGGGTTTTTTATGGCAATCGGAGGCAGTGAGAGGTTAAGCTCTCTTCAATGATCCAGGCACTGTATGATGGCAGGACAGAGTTTCTGTCCCAGAAATCTTACATAAGAATTCCAAGCCTGAAAGAGGCACCAGAACAAATGGAAATAGGAAATACCTGTGCCAAGGAATTGGTAACAGCTCATGGGTTTTCTACGCACACAACTTCACTTGACACACAACATGCAGAACGGCAGAAGCTCTTCTTAGTGACACCTGCTTGCTTCTCAGTCTTCTTAGCAAACCTGTCTCTAAGACTCACATTTGGGGCAGTACTTACATGACCCAGTTAAGCTAATTAGTCCGTTTAGGCTCCTTAAAGAGACCACAAAAAGAGAAAGACTTCTCCTACAGGCATTGGAGAGCCTTATAACACAGTTGATTTCTTGGGAAGATTATCAGACAAATCAAGACCAAATCTTAGGTGTCCCTAGAGATGCAAATGTTCTTCCTTTTGCCTCTAGTGTATATTTTTGTGGTGCAATTTGCTGCCTGAGTTTGTGTCCATCATTCTTGTCCCTTTCAGTTCAGAGAAGCAAAAACGTTGCTGTTGCTGCCAGACTGGGCTAAATTTGAATAGGGTACATTCAAGGTGAAAGCCCTTGTTCACTACTATTAATCAGGCCTTTGAACCATCCACTGTTATGGACAATGATCCTTTTCCATGGTCACGGCTTACAAATCCTCATTTATGAAATGACTCTCACAAAGAGCCTGCCTGAAGGTTCAATAAAGGAATCTGTCACAGCCTGGCTTCTGGGCCATGGCACATGGAATACAAAATCAGATTCATTAGTTCCCAAGTCTTTGTCAGGTTCTCTGATACTCTCTTTAACAAGAAAAATTATGACACTATTATGTAAAAAAGTGTTTTAAAATCAATGCTGATTAATAAAAGTAATTTCAAGAAGCCATACCAAAGAGTATTCAATTTTAAATTAATTTCCTCTGCTTAATTGTCTGAGAATATCTGAGTGATGGTATGGGAATATGAATGTGTTGCCCATTTAGTCCTGGATAAGTCTATCTTCTTTGATGGCAAAAGCCCCCCACTCATCATCAACCCACTTCTAGCTTACAGCTCTTCAAGGGTATCTGAGAGGGGCTGTGGGAATTTTGTTGTTCCTATTCTGCCAACACACAGTGTGAAAACTCACTTTTAGGTGAGGCACTAGATGCAGGTATTGTTCTAAAATAGGACCTGAGAAATATATGAGTAAGCACAACCTCAGAAATTGCTCTCAGTTCGTAGCAGTCATGAGACCCCTATAACAAAAAGCAAGAAAAAATAATGTGGTCCATTTCATCCCTAAGAGAGCATTTTAAGAGGCAGTTTCCTATTAAAAGAAACAAAATGAAACAGGACAGAGGACAGACTGAGAGAGTCGGGGCACTTCAGCCTGGAGAAGAGAAGGCTTTGAGGGGGCCTGATAGTAGCCTTCCAGTATCTGAAGGGGGCCTACAGAAAGGCTGGGGAGGGACTATTGACAAGGTCTTGTAATGACAGGACAAGGGGCAATGGGTTTGAACTGGCAGAGGGAAGATTTAGACTGGATGTTAGGAGGAAGTTGTTTGCAGTGAGGGTGGTGAGACACTGGAACAGGTTGCCCAGGGAGGCTGTGGCTGCTCCCTGCCTGGAGGTGTTCAAGGCCAGGTTGGAGGAGGTTTTGAGTGCCCTGTACTAGTGGGAGGTGTTCCTGCCTATGGCAGGGGGTTGGGACTAGATGATCCTTGAGGTCCCTTCCAACCTTACCATTCTACGATTCTATGATTCTATGAAACAAAAACTCAAATCTTCTCCAGCTTTTTCCCTAGTGTTGTTGCAGATCCTTGCACATGATCTTCTGAGTGACACTGGCGGCTCTTGCCTTGTCCAAATCACAGAGTCTTCCAGCACTTTCAAGGACCACTGTGCCAGCTACAGCAATTATTTCCATGGTAAAGTAACTATCTGGAAATATTAGCTGTGTTTTTCAGTTTTCCTGAATATTAAACCTTGAGAAAAAAAAAAAAGACACTGACGGATACTCTGTAGACAAGAACTGTGTACCAACAGGATTCTTAATACCAAAAACCAGTCACAAAAGGACTCCAAATGCAGACACAGGAGCCAAACATCAAAGTTTTTGAGTTCCTGAGAAAAGGGTCAGATGCTTTTATTATTCTAGTGCATTGTAACTATAGGAATACTTGGGCTCAGAAGTGTTTTCAAAGTCAATGTCATTTTGGCATGCTCCTATATCCCAAAATAATTAATAAACCTTTTTTTTTACCATGAAAATCCTCAAAATATTCTGTATACTTAGGAACAGTTTGAACACCTGAATGATAAGATTTAAAAACACAGAAATTATTTGAACACCTGAGTGGCACCACTCACGGAAAGAATTTGTTAGCTGTTTAATAGTCCATCAGTGTAGCGCCTAACAATATAAGATAGGAAGTGAAAACTCAGGGAGGAAGCAGAAAGAAAAAACAAGGGTGTTTTTTAGGGAGCAAAATAAAAGAACCTCAGTCTAAAGTTAACCTTGAGTTTGTCATTTTTCCCTTTTGTGCCAGAGATTTTATTTGTGTGATGGTTTGGGAGTTACCCACCCCTGTGCACCCCCACCCCAGTGAATTTACCCAGACTAGACTCAGTCAGCTGGAAATTAAGGAATGAAGCTGTATATACAGCCTAGCACAATTTACAAGCAGATATATATACAATATTTACAGGTATATACAGAAATATACAAATTGAAAGCAATACAGAAACACAAATAACCCTCACAGAAATCAGGGTGCCCAGGAGAGGCTCCCAACCACCCAGAGACCTTATCCCAGAGACTTCCTTACAAGGTGAGTTGGAAGGATTGACAAGGGGGGTTAGAAGCAGAATGTTTAGTTGGGTTACACAGCTCCAGCTAGAAGCAGTTAATACAGCAGAAGCCACGGGAGAGAGACACAGACACCGACTGACTGTCTTATCTATGTTTGTGTCCTTGTTTTTGTCTCTCAGCAGACCTAAGAGTGAAGCAGACATCACCATTGTTTCCTTTTCACAGCCTATAATCTCATTTTTCTCATTAAAATATTCCAACTAGCCTCAAACAATTCACAAAACACCAAAGACAGCATTCTTTACTTCGATTTGCACAATTTAGTGTTTTATCTACTGGTGAAATGTGACTGTAACTGTAATGTCTTTCTGAGATCAAAATCAGCTGAAATAAGGATGGTGAAATTGTTTGCACGTTTTTGCCAAACACACTTGTAAGAGACAGTTCAGCCCAAGGTACCATTCCCTCAAGGAAAACTTTTTGACTAGTATTTGCCATCTTTTTCTAAAGAGAAATTTGACTGAGAGAGCACATCGAGCAAGCTAGACAGATTTCCAGCAGAGTGTTCACCATCACAGATCTCCAGGAATGGGTTTTACTTCTCAAGTCTGTTCAGTGATGAGCAAATACCACATACTTGAACTATATGAACTATATACCACACACAAAAGGAAGGCAATGAAATATTGTCTGTAGCCCTTAAGCTTTTCCAGCAGTTTTTGTGTCATATGGGATCATGTCTGGCCACTTAGTCTGGTCACAGTCTGAAGCAGTGTAGAGAAACAAGGCCACAAACTCTGTGTTCAGCAAGGCCCCTGGCATGGCATTTTACCATACCTCAATGGTCGTTTGGCCACGACCATAGCCGGCTCTGGAGAACAGAACCAACTCAGAACCTGGACCTGAGTAAGGCATTTGACTCTGTCCCACATGACATCCTGGGCACCAAACTAGAAAAACATGGACTTGATGGATGGACCACTCGCTGGATAAGGAATTGGCTGGATGGTCGAACCCAGAGAGTGGCGATCAACGGCACAATGTCCACCTGGAGACCAGTGACAAGTGGTGTCCCTCAGGGGTCAGTGCTGGGACCAGTGCTGTTTAACATCTTTGTCAGTGACATGGACAGAGGAATGGAGTGCACCCTCAGCAAGTTTGCAGATGACACCAAGCTGTGTGGCACAGTCGACTTGCTAGAGGGCAGGGATGCCATCCAGAGGGACCTGGACAGGCTGCAGAGGTGGGCACAGGACAACCTCATGACATTCAACAAGGCCAAGTGTAAGGNCGAGTCCTAGGCTGCATCAAGAGCAGCGTGGCCAGCAGGTCAAGGGAGGGGATTCTGCCACTTTACTCTGCTCTCGTCAGACCCCACCTGGAGTACTGTGTGCAGTTCTGGAACCCTCAGCACAGGAAGGACATGGAAGTGTTGGAGCGGGTCCAGAGGAGGGCCACAAAGATGCTCAGAGGGCTGGAGCAGCTCTCCTATGAGGACAGGCTGAGAGAGTTGGGGCTCTTCAGCCTGGACAAGAGAAGGCTTCGAGGGGACCTGATAGTAGCCTTCCAGTATCTGAAGGGGGCCTACAGGAAGGCTGGGAAGGATTATTTACAAGGTCCTGCAACAACAGGACAAGGGGCAATGGGCTTAAACTGGCAGAGGGGAGATTTAGACTGGATGTTAGGAGGAAGTTGTTTGCAGTGAGGGTGGTGAGGCACTGGAAAAGGTTGCCCAGGGAGGTCGTGGATGCTCCCTCCCTGGAGGTGTTCAAGGCCAGGTTGGAGGAGGCCTTGAGTGAGCTGTACTAGTAGGAGGTGTCCCTGCCTATGGCAGGGGGTTGGAACCAGATAATCCTTGAGGTCCCTTCCAAACTTACCATTCTATGATTCTATGACCTGGGATCCCTCAAACTACCACAAATGGGTAATTTGTTCCTTTCAGTACATATGGGCTGTTTTTCCAGTGGTTCCCCTGGCTGTCAGAAGACGAAATGTGAAGAACAGTAAACTCCAGGAAGAGTCAGTGAGATGCAGAGACCAAAGGGAGAAGAACAGGAGGAGTCAAGGCTTCGTCTGATTGTTAGTGGCGTGACAGGGAGTCCCATTCATGATGAACAAATTGTCATAAGATGATCTGGAGAGCAGACTGCAGCACATGAGCTGCATTGGTTTTGATTGTCCATGCTTGTACACGTTCTTAACTCACAGTAAATGAGAGGTAGCTTATTCCCCACTGTACAAGAGGCATGCTCTTTCTCACGCACAAAGAGAAAAGAAGATACACACCGAGCAGCTACTGTGAAGTTACTGACATGCAGCAAGATGCAAGGTATTTGTGTTCCCATACCCTCAATCCCCAGTGTTCAAAAGGAGAAGCAGTTTTGCTTTGCAATTTATATCCTTTGGAAGGTTCCACAGAAGCCACTTGAAAATTTCAGCATGGGAAACTGAAAGTCTAAATCCTTTGGTTTTAGCCAACATCCTTGACCCTCGGAACAACAACATGCTTAACAAAGAAACAAAAGCTAAGCAGGTAGAAAGGTAGCTTCAAAGGAGAGATGAAAGTGTCTGGGAGGGAACAGGCCATTCTGATGATGAGTAACACACACGGAGGAGTTTTTTCTCACCTGTAAAGAAACTCAAGGATGGAACAGGTAAAGCCACAGCCAAGATCACAGGATATGGGGGAGGGAGGAACAGAAATAAGTGGCAGTGTATAAAGAGGGATGAAATTGAATTCAGGGAATGCAGCTGGGCCTCCACAGGAGTAATTATCTAATCAAAAGTTATTCTGAAAAACAAACCAAGATCTGGGGGGGTTTTAACTCCCACCAGTTGGTCTTGCCCCTTCTGTCTAAAAAAGCAAAGCACACTTCACACTGTGCCACCCCAGCTGTGCGTGGGAGGCTGCCGCAGAGCTGACGTGATTAGAGCCTACTCCCGGGTGACATCACTTATCTACAGAGCAACACCACTTCCATGTTTACCCAAAGGCAGAAAGAGACAATCTCTTAGCTAAACTTTCTCCAAAGAAATCATCACTGTTCCGATAACATTCATAAGAGACTACTTCCATGGACTCTTCTGCTCTTTGTCTGACGATGGTGAAGCATAGAATGGCAATTCTCCAGAGCTTGTGCAATTGTGCCTAAATCACAAAGCACTGAATCTATTGTTGAGCAGATTTCATCCTTTTGTATTCCAAGCCTCTAGTGGTACCAAGATTCCTATGGATAACTGCACACTCCACACTGCTGCCCATTGTCTGTGGTGAATATATTTAGTAATAAAAACAACAACAATGTGTCTGATATGACTTGATTGGGCACCAGAGCAGTACTTCAGGTTTTGCCTAGATTCAAAAGATTTCCACCAGTGCAAACTGAAGTTATCTGCTTACAGCAGAAGAAAATCTCAATAAAGACACCATGCAGAGGTGCAGAAAGAGACCTACCACTGGCTCACAGGGCAATTCAATAGTCCAAGCTGACTGTGCTTACATCTCATCATATGCTAATTTTGCTCATTTTTCCAAAGTGTCCCACATATTTAATGCAAGAGATCTAAGAGACAGAAGCATAGAATCAGTTAGGGTTGCAAGGGACCACAACAATCATCTAGTTCCAATCCCCCTGCCATGGGCAGGGACACCCTACCCTAGATCAGGCTGGCTAGAGCCTCATACAGCCTTCAGACTCATACAGCTTCTCCAGACTCAAAAGCCCCAGGTCCTTCAGCCTCTCCTCATCAGGCAGTGCTCCAGTCCCCTAATCATTCTCATAGCCCTCCACTGGTCCTTCCCCAACAAATCCTTGTCCTTCTTCAACTGGGGAGCCCAAAACCGAAGGCAGTAGTCAAGATGAGGTCTCACTAGGGCAGAGTAGAGGGGGAGGAGAACCTCCCTCGATCTACTGGACACACTCTTCTTAATAAACTCCAGGACCCCACTGGCCTTCTTGGCCACCAGGGCACATTGCTGTCCCATGGATAACTTGTGGTCCACCAGCACTCCCAAGTCCCTCTCCACAGGGTTGCTCTCCAGCGGATCACTTCCCAGCCTGTACTGGTGCAGTTTATTATTCCTCCCCAGGTGCAGGACTCTGCACTTGTCCTTGTTGAACCTCATTTGGTTTCTCTGTGCCCAGCTCTCAGTCTGTCCAAGTCTGGCTGGATGGCCACACAGCCTTCAGTTGGATCAGCCAAGCCTCCCAGTTTGGTGTCATCAGCAAACCTGCTGAGCAGACTCCATCTGTCTGTCTGTCTGTGCCCTCATCAATGTTATTGATGAAGATGGGGGATTCCACTAGTTACAGCTCTCCAGCTGGGCCTGGCACCATTGATTGCCGCTCTTTAAACTCTTGTAACCAGTTCCCAATCTACCTCACTGTCTGTTCTTCCATCCCACACTTCCTGAGCTTGCTCACTAGGGTATCATGGGAGATGGTGTCAAAAGCCTTACTAAAGTTAAGGGAGACTACATCCACTGGTCTCCCTGAATCTACCCATTCAGTTATGGCATCACAGAATGTTATCAGATTAGTCAGTTAGAAATGTTAGAAATGTTTGCTCTGTTTTTAGATCAAACCATTGGAGGTCCTCGCTTCAGTACCTGCTGCATCCCCACAGCTGCTGTAACCCCACTGCTGTGTCTCCACAGCAGGTGACAACATTAAAAGCCACCAATGGGCTAGTTTTGCTAAAGCTGAATTTACTTTTCAGCAGCACACAGCTCTATAGAAGTATTAGTGCTTTGCAGTCTTGGACAAACATCTGCAGAAACATTACCAAACCATTATATCACATCTCTCCATTTCCTGCTGAAGATGAAGCAGCAAATGATACTTTCCACTGACTTTCTAGCACATGTTAAACTGCACACCATTAAGCTGCAGCCTAGTGCCAGCACAGAGGTGGCTTCTGTGCTCTACTCTATGCTCCCTGTGTGAAGTCTGCAAACCTCTCTGAAATCCTCTGGGTGAAAATAGCTTTCCAACAAATTTTATTGCTTTTAATTATTGATAGTTTAAAAGATAAATAAAATAGGACTCAAAAATCTAGTTGTTAGGCAACCTGAGCAAAGCAAGCTCTGAATCTGTGACTGCTGTATTCAGAGCTGTGATAGGTGCTGATAAAGGAGCATTTAATATCTGAGGTAATGGCTTCTCTTAGAGACATGAAGGCTTGTGCCTGGATTTCCCTCTTCTTCATTTAGGAAGGAGGAAAACAGACAGAGTCCATTGTGCAACTGCTGGGGTACATTAAGACTTATTTAGCTTTCCCCTGAGGCTTTGAGTGCCTATATCAGGTCTGAGATGCTAGGTTAGGTGTCTGTAGAGGTAAATAATTTGTTCCTAGTGGGTCTTTACAAGACCAAGATGCTTTTCAGTACACCTATCATAAAGCCTTCGATATCCACATCTTAATTGCATCATATGGAATTAGGGAAAGCTCCCCTCTGTGTATCTGATTGTACAGCTACTTGGTGTGCTGAAGGTAAGTCTGGCATGTTTGATTCCCATGGGAATTTTGCAACTGATACCATGAGACTGACATTTCAACCCTGTGTTTTTTCCCACTGATACATGATGCAAGTCCTGGAGAGAAGGCAGTGAATTCCATGTCAGCCTTTGCTTTCTTGCAAAACACAACATTTAGAAACAGCTAAACTAATGACTTCTTGCTTTCTCATTCTGAGTAATTTCATCTCAATAAGGCCACTGAAAAAGTTGCCTTTACACTTGAAACACTGATTGAGCAGGACTCCACCAGAATCATAGAACATCACTGAATAGCTCATCTTTCTGCACTGTTTTCTTCCTCCACCCCTCCCAACCCAGTGCTGTGTTTTTATCTGTAAACACATAAATCAACATCATCGATATTCATTAGGTTACCTGACACATCCAGTGCAAAATTACCCGGTTTGCATGGGGCTTTTCCCCCTTCTGATTAATACAAATGACTTAAGTTAATTATGTTCCTCTTCATAGAAAAGTGTATTTGTCAAACTGCAAAAGCATCAATAAAAATAAACATGTAGATTTTACAAGGGGACAGATGTGCAAACAAGACCTACCATCCCCAAAACTTATTTCAGAGGTGGCTACAAGATCTTCTCTCTGCCGAGGAAGCCTTACCCTCAATTATTTCAGAACATCTATTTGACCTGACATTTATGAGGTCAGCAGAAAAATAATTAACTCACTCAGATCTGCACTATTAGTCAGGAGTAAACATGAGCCCCTTTCCCTGCCTTGATTAGATCTGTGAGAGCTTTCACCCAGAAATCTCCCAGGATCTGTATGTTTGATGCATTTACAATGTCATCTTTATTTCTTTGCTCCTCACAGGTCTAGATCTGGAAGGCTTCTCTGGAGGTTTCCTCAGCAACAAATGCTTGCTCAATTTTTACCCTCAGAAACACCTCATAGCACAGAGGAGAGAGCATTCTAGCTAAACAACTTATAGAATCATAGAATGGTAAGGTTGGAAGGGACCTCAAGGATCATCTAGTTCCAACCCCCTGCCATACCCAGGGACACCTCCCACTAGGACAGGTTACTCAAGGCCTCATCCAATCTGGCTTTGAACACCTCCAGGGAGGGAGCAGCCACAACCTCCCTGGGCA
This sequence comes from Eubucco bourcierii, assembly GCA_013396675.1. Lineage (NCBI taxonomy): Eukaryota > Metazoa > Chordata > Aves > Piciformes > Ramphastidae > Eubucco > Eubucco bourcierii. The sequence goes on along the minus strand of VWZE01004535.1, from coordinate 5,663 downwards.
ACCTGTGCCAGTGTCTCACCACCCTCACTGCAAACAACTTCCTCCTAACATCCAGTCTAAATCTCCCCTCTGCCAGTTTAAGCCCATTGCCCCTTGTCCTGTCATTGCAGGACCTTGTAAATAATCCTTCCCCAGCCTTCCTGTAGGCCCCCTTCAGATACTGGAAGGCTACTCTCAGGTCCCCTCGAAGCCTTCTCTTCTCCAGGTTGCAGAGTCCCAACTCTCTCAGCCTGTCCTCATAGCAGAGCTGCTCCAGCCCTCTGATCATCTTTGTGGCCCTCCTCTGGACCCACTCCAACACTTCCATGTCCTTCCTGTGCTGAGGGTTCCAGAACTGCACACAGTACTCCAGAGATTTTGTTTCCTTCCTTTCCTTTTTGCCAGCAAGTTCTCATCCATCTGTTCTTTCCCATCTTTTTGAGGCCTAAACTTTAAAATCAAATCAAATCAAATAATAAAATAAAATAAATTCTACAGAGGAGAAGGTTGAAAACAGACTAGGCACAGTCAAATGTCCCTGTGTCAAGGCAAGGACAACTCTCTTCTGCATACAGGTGACACAAGAGGGAAGGCAGGTCTGTAGTCTTCAGACCCAACCCATCCTTCTCCATGAATTGTAACAAAGGGAGGAGGGGAAGGCCATACATGTTACAGAAGAGCTGTCCCTATGTCCTTAATCCCTGAAAACAAAGGTAAGTAAGCAGGGTTTTTTCAGGATAATATGGACAACTGCATTAAAAAACCTTTTCCATAACTCATTTTCCAGAGGAAGCTTCCTTTGGGCTGCAATTGCATCCCAGCAGGAATTATGCCCCCATGCAGCAGGATCTGGAGACTGCAGTAGAGAGCCCAAAGTTGCTATTTTGATATATTTTACAAATGTATGTGAGAGTGTACCTGGACCCCATCATTTCCCTGAGTAGCACAAAGTTGTGTGACCAACTCAAGAAATTGCTTCTCCAGCACAATGAGCAGCATTCCCATCAGAGCCTTGATTTAGACTGGATGTTAGGAGGAAGTTCTTTACAGTGAGGGTGGTGAGGCACTGGAACAGGTTGCCCAGGGAGGTTGTGGATGCTCCCTCCCTGGAGGTGTTCAAGGCCAGATTGGATGAGGCCTTGAGTAACCTGTACTGGTGGGAGGTGTCCCTGCCTATGGCAGGGGGTTGGAACTAGATGATCCTTGAGGTCCCTTCCAACCTTACCATTCTATGATTCTATGATTCTATGATTTATCTGCCCACCTATGGCCTCATCTGAGATCAAGAAACTTCTAAGCAACCTTTCAAGAGTGGCGAAATGTAAAAGAGCATTTATTCATCTAAGCATTCCTCCAGCCTCGAAACACTCTCAGGGTAGGCTGATTATTAAGTTGGGAGGATTGAGATAGTTTCTATTTGTTCCAACTCAGTTCTCCCACACTCGCCTTATTGCGTCTGGCCAAAGCAGCTTTAAATCTGAGCAGGCCAATGTGCCTGACATTGGATTTCCTCAGACCAGAGCCAAAATAATTATCAAAATCTATTAAGGGAGTAAGAAGTATTGGCATCTGATTGACTTTATATCCGTTCAAGCAAAAAGCCTGCTGACCTGTAATTGGGAATCGCTTTTGCCTTTCAGGAAAATAATATACCAACATAAGCTCTCAGCTAGCCTCTTAGTCAGGAGGACCTCTGCTCAAGAAGGCCCTGTTGTAAGCTTTAAGCTTCCCAAAAGCTAACCATGGAAGATAACAAAGTTCATGTATCAGAAAACAAACCTACCACCACTGTTTCTAGCACAAACATAGGCTTTCTTTCTTACCATGAAGCGACACTTCTCCATCTGTGATTGAACAGCCACACGATGTTTACTGTTTGGGTTTTGGTTTTGGTTTGGGTTTTGGTTTTGGTTTTGGTTTTGGTTTGTTTGTTTGTTTTAGCCCCATTTCTTTGTGCTTTCCTAACCAAATCCTGTGACATGATCTTCTGCGACCAAATTGACAAAAAACTCACAGCTACCACCACAGTCAGGATCATAGAATCATAGAATCATAGAATGGTAAGGTTGGAAGGGACCTCAAGGATCATCTAGTTCCAACCCCCTGCCAGAGGCAGGGACACCTCCCACTAGTACAGCTCACTCAAGGCCTCCTCCAACCTGGCTTTGAACACCTCCAGGGAGGGAGCAGCCACAACCTCCCTGAGCAACCTGTTCCATTGCCTCACCACCCTAACTGCAAAGAACTTCCTCCTAACATCCAGTCTAAATCTCCCCTCTGCCAGTTTAAGCCCATTGCCCCTTGTCCTGGCATTGCAGGACCTTGTAAACAGTCCCTCCCCAGCCTTCCTGTAGGCCCCCTTCAGATACTGGAAGGCTACTATCAGGTCTTCTCGAAGCCTTCTCTTCTCCAGGCTGCAGAGCCCCAACTCTCTCAGCCTGTCCTCATAGCAGAGCTGCTGCAGCCCTCTGATCATCCTTGTGGCCTCCTCTGGACCTGCTCCAACACTTCCATGTCCTTCCTGTGCTGAGGGCTCCAGAACTACACACAATATCTCTGGCCATACCAGTAGTGTGGAGTATGATTTGTAGAAAAAGTAATCTGGTTTTCAATTCAGCATTCTCCAAGGTATGAGTTTAGACCAAGAACTGTCCAATTGATAAGGGGAGCCAGGAAAAAACACACTGAACTAAAACACTACAAATAACCATTTGAAAACAGATGTTGCAGATTTTTACTCCTAGTCCTTGTAGACACTTTTCCTTCTGGCTTCTAAAACATGTTTTGAAGAGAGGAGAATATTATTACAGCATTATAGAGTGGAGGGATTCTGAGGTCCAGGAATGCAGGACATGTTTGCTAAGGTACAACTGGTAACAGCACATCAAATCAGAATCACAGAATCATAGAATGGTAAGGTTGGAAGGGACCTCAAGGATCATCTAGTTCCAACCCCCTGACATAGGCAGGGACACCTCCCACTAGTACAGCTCACTCAAGGCCTCATCCAATCTGGCCTTGAACACCTCCAGGGAGGGAGCAGCCACAACCTCCCTGGGCAACCTGTGCCAGTGCCTCACCACCCTTACTGTAAAGAACTTCCTCCTAACATCCAGTCTAAATCTCCCCTCTGCCAGTTCAAACCCATTGCCCCTTGTCCTGGCATTGCAGGACGTTGTAAATAATCCTTCCCAGCCTTCCTGTAGGCCCCCTTCAGATACTGGAAGGCTACTATCAGGTCCCCTCGAAGCCTTGTTTTCTCCAGGCTGCAGAGCCCCAACTCCCTCAGCCTATCCTCATAGCAGAGTTGCTCCAGCCCTCTGATCATCTTTGTGGCCTCCTCTGGACCCGCTCCAACACTTCCATGTCCTTCCTGTGCTGAGGGTTCCAGAACTGCACACAGTACTCCATTATCAACTTTTACCTGAAGAAACCTTCCCAGGAGTGGTCTGTCCAGCTACATGAAGAATATCAGCATCACAGCTGACAACAGGATCAGATGTTTCCTGCCCACAACTTTCTTCACAGGACCACACTCTTCCTCTGCCTAGTTTTTAACACAACCCATGCAGTGTGTCTCTGCAGGTCTTAGCTTCTGATATAATTGATATTAATCTCTCAGTGTTGTAGATATTTGCAATGCACCAGATGGGCGGTTGTTTAATTAATAGTGCTGCTTTCATTCAGTCTGAGCTTGATTAAATGAAAACTCCATCTGCAGGGAACCAAAATCTGCAGGCAGGATGCAGGAAAGTGATGCAGCTACTGGCTTTGATGATTGTGGAGAAGTTGTATGAGGTAAGGCTACATTTCCAGCCATTTTGGAGGAGAAATAAAGGATCTTTTGTCTCTAGGTTGACATTTTCAAGTGGTGTTATAAAGCTTGGGAAAGAAAGAGAAAAATAAGAGGTGACTGTTGTTGAGGAGAATAAAAACAAGAAAGTGGGATGAGTAGGGATATAGTAAGGTGTACTGTACTTGAAGGGGTACAACCCAGGGAGTAGAGGGAACAGAGAAGGCTAGAAGTCACCTTTGAGTCTCTGACATTTGGAGTTGATTGTTGAGTGAGTATGACCTTGAGAACAACTTACAAAGACCATGTTTCCATCCAGCCTTGGACATGCTTCTTAGAACCACTGTAGACTTGCCCTCAGGTTAGGATCATTTGCCCAACGAGCACACCCCACCAGATACCTCGGGAAGTAGCACGGTACAATCCCACTTACTTCTGCACTCAGAAAATTGACTTGTAGCCATCACAGCTTCATCAGGAGCAAAAACCCAGCAGGGCCTAACATAAGAGATCGAGGGATGGAAAAGGCCTGTCAGAGAAGGAGCTGATGTCAGCTCAACCTGAAGCAATTAACCTCAGAGCAGCACAGCCAGTTCAGTGCCTGCCAGTGTCTCTAGGGCTGAGCTGGGGATATACACCACCTTTTTAAGGTCTGTGCACACTAGACACTGTGCAGGGTGTGGAAGTGGCTTAGACCTCCCAGCAGCACCACACTGTGAATCTAGGTGATCCAGCAGCCATTTGATTGCCTGAGCACAACCTTTTAAATGTTTCAATACTTGAGATGTCCGCACAGTACAACTGCCAGTCCCATGTGAATGTCTTTAGTGTGTATCAACCTGTTCTAGGGAAAATAAATTGCACACATCAGTGGGGTTTGGAGATAGTTTTCCCATACTGCACAGCTCATGTAGTTAGGTGTCTTTCCTTCTGTTTGTAGCATCTGTCTTCTTTGCTGCAACCTCTTGTAACTCTTCTGAAATGAAAACAAAAACACAGGTAACCTCTGAGGCTTAATTTCAGAGGGCCAGATAAAATAACTTTTGAAGTGTGTGTTATTTCATCCTCTGGCAACTGATCTGGATTGCAAACCACAATATGCTGCTGCTACCAGCCCTTGGAGAGACACCTGTAGTCCAAATTACAGTGATCTGCATGTTGAGGCTCACCAAGACTTGTTCCCAAGCCTTCCTGACAATCCAAAGTCTTGAGCTCTTCCAGTTTCAGGAATTTGGACTTCATTGCATACAGGTGCACATCATCCCTTTTGCCCTGGTTTGAGCTTCCAGGGCTAAAACGCATCGGACAGAATGAAGGTTACTCCCCTGCTAGAATCACAGAGTCAACCAGGTTGGAAAAGATGTCTAGGATCATTGAGTCCAAACTGCCACCTAACCTTTCTAATTAATTAAACCATGGCACTAAGTGCCTCATCCAGCCTTCTCTGAAACACCTCCAGGAAACTTCCAAACAACTCCCAACCAGCAAGAAGCTCAAGGTCCATTTGTAGGAGAACATAAGGTAGTCAAGCTTCCAGGGCTAAAGCCCACCTGGATCGAGTTTCCACATTACAGTATCACAGTATCACCAACATTGGAAGAGACCTCAAAGACCATCAAGTCCAACCCATTACCACAGACCTCAAGACCAGACCATGGCACCAAGTGCCACGTCCAAACACGCNCAAGAAGGTCTCCCCTGAGCCTCCTCTTCTCCAGGCTAACCAATCCCAGCTCCCTCAACCTCTCCTCATAGGGCTGTGCTCGAGGCCTCTCCCCAGCCTCGTTGCCCTTCTCTGGACACACTCAAGCACCTCAATGTCCTTCTTAAATTGAGGGACCCAGAACTGTACATAGTAATCAAGGTGTGGCCTAAGCAGTGCAGAGTCCAG
>VWZE01004531.1:0-12689 GCA_013396675.1 Eubucco bourcierii | reverse complement strand
ACTATTGACAAGGTCTGGGAATGGCAGGAGGAGGAGGAATGGGTTTGAAGTGTGAGAGGGGAGATTGAAAGTGGATGTGAGGAGGAAGTTGTTTGCAGTGAGGGTGGTTGTTTGCAGCTGGAGGCTGCTGAGTGGAGCAAGGTCAGGAGAGATGCAAGCCCTTGAGGTGCTGATGGGAGCAACCCTGAGGTAAAAAGTTTGCTCTCCAAACAGGGATGCCAGAGGCCAGATATGGTAATGGAAGAGTTGTGGCCCTGCAGAGTTCTCTCCTCTGTGGAGCCCTACAAGGTGACAGAGAAGCTACAGTGTCCTGCAAACAGCTCTTAGGGCCAACTGCCCAGCACTATGCCTTAAGACTGATCTAAGGGGAGACTGCAGTGGAGGTGACACCTGCTGGCCTGCAGTGGCACCAGGTAAGGCTGAAGGGTTGGGAGGCCATGGTGAGCCTCCAGCCCACAGCAGTACCTGGCCCTGTGGTCTCACCTGGTCTAGAAGCATCACAGAGGATTTGATGATCTCGCGCCACTTCTGCAGCTCTGAGTCATGATACTTCTGCTGAGACTCCAGCAACTGGGCCCACTCTGTCTGGGACTGGGGCAACCTGTCAGGCACAACAGGAGCAAGAGTGAATCCAGGGGAAGTCAAGGCAAGGGGAAGCAAAGTGGATTTGGAGAGGGTGGAGCTGGCACTGGTTTCTGGCTAAGCCTTTCACCCCTCAGGGGCAGGTTTCTTGAGCCCAGGTGTCCTGTGGTGTGCTCAGGAACTCCACCAGTGGGATCAGTGCTCCTCTGCATTCCCCCTGGTGACCAACTGCCAGCAAAGATAAGCCTTGTGCAGGAGCTGCTGGGGTGGGGCTGGAACTGAGGGGGAGGGGAACATGGGGACAGAAGGCAGTGTGCTGGCAGACACCTGGAGTGGAAGATGGCACCAGGGGCACTGATGTGCAATCCTGCAAGGCAGCAGCACCATGGAACCATGGAATTGTCTGGGGTGGAAAAGACCTCCAAGACCATCCAGTACAACATCAACCCAGCACCACCATGGCCACCAAACCACAGGCCCCAAGTGCCATGGCCACAGGTCTCCTGAGCACCTTCAGGCATGAGGACTCCACCACCTCCCTGGGCAGCCTGTGCCAAGCCCTGACCACTCTTTCAGCAAACAAGTTTTTCCTCATCTCTGACCTAACCTTCCCCTGGCACAATTCCAGGCCATTTCCTCTCCTTCTATCAACTGATCCTAGGGAGCAGAGCCCAACCCCCACCTCACCACAACCTCCTTTCAGGGAACTGCAGACAGCAATGAGGTCTCCTCTCAGCCTCCTCTGCTCCACACTAAACACCTCTCACCTCCCTCAGCTGCTCCTCCCCAGCCCTGTTTTCCAGCCCCTTCCCCAGCTATGTTGCCCTTCTCTGGACCTGCTCCAGCCCCTCAATGTCCTTCTTGGAGTAAGTGGCCCAGAACTGAACCCAGCACTCATGGTGTGGCCTCACCAGTGCTGAGTCCAGGACACAAAGAATCACAGAATGGTTTAGGTTGGAAGGGAGCTCAAGGATCAGCCAGTTCCAACCCCTGCCATAGGCAGGGACACCTCCCACTAGCACAGGGCACTCAAGGCCTCATCCAGCCTGGCCTTGAACACCTCCAGGGAGGTTGTGGAGCACAGAAGACCTGCAGGGAGGTTGTGGAGCACAGAATCACCCAACGTGATCAAAGATCACGTTGGGTGATTCTGTGCTCCACAACCTCCCTGGGCAACCTGTGCCAGTGTCTCACCACCCTCACTGCAAACAACTTCCTCCTAACATCCACTTTCAATCTCCCCTCTGACACTTCAAACCCATTCCCCTTGTCCTGCCATTCCCAGCCCTTCTCAATAGTCCCTCCCCAGCCTTCCTGCAGCCCCCTTCAGACCCTGCAAGGCCACTCCAAGCTCTCCTGGAAGCCTTCTCCTCTCCAGGCTGCACAGCCCCAACTCTCTCAGCCTTCCCAAACATTTCTGTAGCAGTTGCTGGTGTGGCACAGGCCCCCTGAGCACAGAGGGTTCCTTCTCAGACTGCTTTTCATACACAGGGAACTTTAGCTATCAGAGAAGGGGAGGTGACAACCTTGGCCTAAGACTGCAAAAGAGTTACTTGCAGAGCATCCTCCCTTAAGCAGGATGCTTGGAAGAAGCAGTTTGCCCTATCTCAGTGCCTGCAGTGCAGAGGAGGGCAAGGGAGCTGTGAAGGGCCTGGAGAGTAAATCTGATGAGGAGAGACTGAAGGAGATGGGGATGGTTAGTGTGGAACAGCAGGCTGAGGGCAGAGCTCATTGCTGTCTGCAGCTACCTGAAAGGAGGTTGTGGAGAGGCTGCTGCTGGGCTCTGCTCACAGGGAATTGGTGACAGAACAAGGGGGAATGGCCTCAAGCTGCCACTGGGCAGGCTTAGACTGGACATTAGGAAGATTTTTTTTCCCAGCAAGAGTGGTCAGGGACTGGAATGAGCTGCCCAGGGAGGTGGTGGAGTCCCCAACCCTGGAGGTGTTTCAAGGTGGTTTGGAGGTGGTGCTTGGGGCTATGGTTTGGGGTGCACCTTGCAGAGCAGGGATCTGGGCTGGATTTGGTGATCCTGAGGGGTTTTGCCAACCTGAGTGTTTCTGTGGTTCTGTGACTCCTTCTGCAGCTGCCCAGCAGCTCTGGAAATGCTGATGGCTCCCCAGCTTCAGCTAACCTACCTGCTTCAGCTGTTTCACACAGGAAAGGAGCAACCTACCAGGGAGCCCCCAGCTCTGGTGTTCTGAGGAAGCCTCTTAACACCTCCAGGAGACATGAGAAGAGGCAAGGAGCAAGCAGCTGTCACTGTACCTTTCCTGCAGCCTCAAGCCCTGCCACGCCGTCAGCGTCTGCGTCGTGTACTCCAACATCCAGAGCTTGTAGAACAGCATCATGTTGAGGATGACCAGCAGCACCAGACTGCAAAGACAGACACCAGTCAGCCTCCCAGCAGCACTCCACAGCTTGCCAGTGACACCTGGGAAAATCCCCAAGGCTTCCAGGTGGTGCCTGCAGCCCAGCTCCATGCTGCATGTGAGTGGGGATTTGGAATCTGAGTAAGGGGCAGGTGATCAGAACCCAGAACTTCACCTGGTGGGAGAAATGTGTGAGCAAGGACAGACAGACAGAAAGACAGGGGGTGATGAGAGGGCAGAGGCTGGATGAGGGGATGTGCTGAATGCAGAGAAAGGGAGGGAAATGGGAGAGCAAAGAGGCAAAAAACAAGAGAGAGACAGTACCTGAAACAGATCCTAATGGGAGCAGGGAAGAGAAAAGACGGAGCAGCTGCAGGTTAGAAACGGCCTGAGACGGGGCAGGAGAAACTGGGCTGGGCAGAGAAGGCTCAGAGACAGTGCAGAGGGTACAGGGGGGAGGAGGGAAGAAAGGAACACAGGGAAGAGAGGCAAGGAGGAGAGACAAGAATTGTGTGCCTGCAGCTACTGGTGAAGTTGGCTCAGCTAAAATCACAGAACCATAGAAGAGTTGAGGTTGGAAGAGACCTCAGAGCTCATCCAGCCCAAGCACTCCCCCAGAGCTCACAACTCCACCACTGCCACTGAACCACAGCCCTCAGCACCACATCCACACAGCTCTGAAACACCTCCAGGGATGGGGACTTCACCATCTTCCTGGGCATCCTGTGCCAGTACCTGAGAACCCTTGCTGGGAAGAAATTGTTCCTGATATCCAACCTGAACCTCCTCTGGCACTACTTGAGGCTGTTTCCTTTTGTCCTGTCACTGGTTGCATGTGAGAAGAAACCAACTCCCACCTGGCTCCAACCTCCTTTCAGGAAGCTGCTGGGAGCAATGAGGTCTCCCCTCAGCCTCCTCTTCTCCAGTCCCCTCAAGCCCTGTGTTCAAAGCCCTTCAGCAGCTTGGTTGCCCTTCTCTGACACACTCCAGCAGCAGCAGAGCTGCGTGTGGCTGCTGCAGCCCAGCCCAACGCATGCCCAGAGAGCAATGAGTGCTGGGCTGCATCCAGAGCAGTGTGGGCAGCAGGGCAAGGGAGGGGATTGTGCCCCTTGGCTCTGCTCTCCTCAGACCCCACCTGCAGTCCTGGGTGCAGTTGTGGAGCCCCCAGCACAGGAAGGCCATGGAAGTGTTGGAGCCAGTGCAGAGGAGGCCACCAAGATGCTGAGAGGGCTGCAGCAGCTCTGCTGTGAGGACAGGCTGAGAGAGTTGGGGCTGTGCAGCCTGGAGAGGAGAAGGCTTCCAGGAGAGCTTGGAGTGGCCTTGCAGGATCTGAAGGGGGCTGCAGGAAGGCTGGGGAGGGATTATTGACAAGGGCTGGAAATGGCAGGACAAGGGGAATGGGTTTGAAGTGTGAGAGGGGAGACTGAAAGTGGATGTTAGGAGGAAGTTGTTTGCAGTGAGGGTGGTGAGACACTGGCACAGGTTGAGGGTGGTGAGACACTGGCACAGGTTGCCCAGGGAGGTTGTGGAGCACAGAATCACCCAATGTGATCTTTGATCACGTTGGGTGATTCTGTGCTCCACAACCTCCCTGCAGCTCTTCTGTGCTCCACAACCTCCCTGCAGCTCTTCTGTGCTCCACAACCTCCCTGGAGGTGTTCAAGGCCAGGTTGGATGAGGCCTGAGTGCCCTGTGCTAGTGGGAGGTGTCCCTGCCTATGGCAGGAGATTGGAACTGGCTGATCCTTGAGCTCCCTTCCAACCTTCCCATTCTATGGTTCTATGCCCACGCAGGGCAGGCTCTGACACACCACTGCAAGCTGCAGCCTGCATGCACCCAGCCTTACCCCATGGTGGGCTGTGACTGTGGGCCCCTGCTGTGGGCAGACACTGCCCTGCTCCTGTTGCCAGCCACATTCAGGGAGGAGACTCCAAACTAAGATGCCTGTGCCTGGCTCTGGCTATTGCAGCTCTCTGGCTGGAAGAATGGCTCAGGATCAGCCAGTGCAGGCAGCAGTGTGGCAGCTGGCCAGAAGAGAAGGCTGAAAACACAGGATCACAGATTGCATTGGTTGGAAGGGACCACTCAAGATCATCTTGTCCAAGCTCCCTGTAGGCATTAGGAACACCTCCAACTAGAGCAGGCTGTCCAGGGCCACATCAAGTTTGACCTTGACTGTCTGCAGGGATGGGGCCTCAACCACCTCTCTGGGAAGCCTGTTCCAGTATTTCACCATCTTCATTCATTCCTTTTGATGTCCAACCTACATCTCCCCTGTTCTGGTCTGAAACCATTGTCCCTTCTCCTGTCCCTCCCAGCCCTTGTCAGAAGTCTTTCCCCAGCTCTCCTGGAGCCCCTTCAGGTACTGGAAGGCAGCTCTGAGGTCTNTACAGGTTACTCAAGGCCTCATCCAATCTGGCCTTGAACACATCCAGGGAGGGAGCAGCCACAACCTCCCTGGGCAACCTGTTCCAGTGTCTCACCACCCTCACTGTAAAGAACTTCCTCCTAACATCCAGTCTAAATCTCCCCTCTGCCAGTTTAAGCCCATTGCCCCTTGTCCTGTCATTGCAGGACCTTGTAAATAACCCTCCCCCAGCCTTCCTGTAGGCCCCCTTCAGATACTGGAAGGCTACTATCAGGTCCCCTTGCAGCCTTCTCTTCTCCAGGCTGCACAGCCCCAACTCTCCCAGCCTGTCTTTGTAGGAGAGGTGCTCCTCCAGCCCTCTGATCTTGGAGGGTTTTTCCAACCCAAACAATCCTCTGCTTCTAAGACAGAAGGAACAGCCTCATCCCATACACTGAGCCCTGCTGTGATGACACAGCAACTCCCAGAAACTCACAGCCACCTCTCATGGCCACAGCTGCTTTGGCAGCAGATTACATTAAACTAAAAGAACAACCCAGAGCTTCTAGATCCCTCTGAACATCTCTGACCTAGCTCCTTGCAATAAAAAAAAGACACTTTTTACCTGTCAGGCTTCTAAGTGTGGACTCCCCTCTCCTTGCCAGCTGCCCCTTGCCCTGCTTGCTGCCATCAAGGCTGCCTGTGTCCCAGACAGAGCTGAGCTGACCCAGAACATGCAGCTCTGCAGAGCCTGTGTGTGGTTAAAACAAGGTCAAAGCTGAGAGCTCCAAACCCTGCCTGTCACTGCACAACGTTTGGGACAGAGAGAGCAAAACCTGGCAGTGGAGAGCACAGAACACCAGAAACAGCACAGGGCCAAAGCTGCTGAAGGCTGAATGTGAAGGAAAGCAAAACCAGAGAATGACTTACACAAAACTGATGACAAGGAGCAGCTTGGAGACACTCTGCAGGTGGAAGCCACTGGGGCTCTCCTCAGGGATGTGCCGCGTCTGAGTGGAACCTGAGCAGAAAGATGGCTTCAGGAAACGTCCTCCCTCTGCCCACCCTTCCCTTCCAGTCCTAGACTCAGAGAATCTTTCAGCTTGGAAAAGGCCTCTCAGATCATCAGCTCCAACCATCAAGCCAACCCCACCATGGCCATTGAACCATGTCCCACAGTGCCATGGCTACACCTTTCTGGAACACCTCCAGGCATGGGGACTCCATCACCTCCCTGGGCAGCCTGTGCCAAGCCCTGACCACTCCTGCAGGAACAAAATCTCTCCTGAAACCCAACCTAAGCCTCCCCTCACACAGCTTCAGGCCATTGCCTCTTGTCCTTTCATTAGCTGGTTGGGAGAAGAGGCCAGCAGCAGCCTCACTCCAGTCTTCCTTCAGGGAGCTGTAGAGAGCAATGAGGTCTCAGCCTCCTCTTCTTCAGTCTCTATCTGCCCAGCCTTGGAAAGCCCTGGAAAGCTTTGGGCCCTCTTCCCATTAATCACAGAATGGTTTAGGTTGGAAGGGACCTCAAAGCTCAACCAGTTCCAACCCCCTGCCATAGGTAGGGACACCTCCCAATAGAACAGGTTGCTGAAGGTCTCATCCAACCTGGCCTTGAGCACGTCCAGGGAGGTTGTGGAGCACAGAAGAGCTGCAGGGAGGTTGTGGAGCACAGAATCACCCAACGTGATCAAAGATCACGTTGGGTGATTCTGTGCTCCACAACCTCCCTGGGCAACCTGTGCCAGTGTCTCACCACCCTCAACCTGTGCCAGTGTCTCACCACCCTCCCTCTCTGTGCTTCACAACCNCAAGCTTCAATCCTTTGCCCCTTGACCTATCACTACAAGCCCTTGTCAAAAGTCCCTCCCCAGCCTTCTTGTAGTTTTAGGAACTGGTAGCTGCTCCACAGCCTCCCTGGGCAACCTGTGCCAGTCTCTCCCCACCCTCAATCTCAAGAGTTTCTTTCTCATCTCCAGTCTCAATCTCCCCACCTCAAGCTTCAATCCTTTGCCCCTTGACCTATCACTACAAGCCCTTGTCAAAAGTCCCTCCCCAGCCTTCCTGCAGCCCCCTTCAGATCCTGCAAGGCCACTCCAAGCTCTCCAGGAAGCCTTCTCCTCTTCAGGAAGCCTTCTCCTCTTCAGGAAGCCTTCTCCTCTTCAGGAAGCCTTCTCCTCTTCAGGAAGCCTTCTCCTCTTCAGGAAGCCTTCTCCTCTTCAGGAAGCCTTCTCCTCTTCAGGAAGCCTTCTCCTCTTCAGGAAGCCTTCTCCTCTCCAGGAAGCCTTCTCCTCTCCAGGAAGCCTTCTCCTCTNTCAATAGTCCCTCCCCAGCCTTCCTGCAGCCCCCTTCAGATCCTGCAAGGCCACTCCAAGCTCTCCAGGAAGCCTTCTTTTCAGGAAGCCTTCTCCTCTCCAGGAAGCCTTCTCCTCTCCAGGAAGCCTTCTCCTCTTCAGGAAGCCTTCTCCTCACCAGGAAGCCTTCTCCTCTCCAGGCTGCAGAGCCCCAACTCTCTCAGCCTATCCTCATAGCAGAGCTGCTGCAACCCTCCGAGCATCTTCACTACCCTGCTCTGGGCCCCAAAGCACAGCTCCCCTTTTACTCCAGGGGTACCCAGCTCCCTGCCCCCAAGCACCAGAGGTCTGCAGGTGCTCACCTGCCACATGCTTGATGCGATGAGCAACCTCCTCGTCGGTGGGGGTGGTGACAGGGCTCAGCACCTCCTCCAGGTGCGGCACCCGCAGGTGGGTGTGGGCACGTTTCCTGCGCCGCACTGTCGACTGCTTGCTCACCTTCTCCTTGGGGGATTGTCTGTGCACCTCAGCCAGGTAGGTGCTCTCAGTTTTGGTCAGCTCACTCTCTGCAGACAGCAAGGGAAAGCAGTTAATAGGGAGGGGTGGGGTCTTAGAATCATAGAATGGGAAGGTTGGAAGGGAGCTCAAGGATCAGCCAGTTCCAACCTCCTGACATAGGCAGGGACACCTCTCAGTAGCACAGGGCACTCANCTCCCTTTTGGCACAGCTTCTCCATTTTGACACCAGCTTCTTGCTCCCACCCTCTCCCAGTCCCTCCTTCTTTGAGCACTGCTCCTGAGTCGTTCTGTGCCTCTTGGGTTTGCTCAGTTCAGTGCTGAAGTCCTGCCTTGTGAGGGAGCAGTGGGCAGTGGACTGTTCTCTGAGAAGGACTTTCAGCCCTCGTCCTGCTCTGCCTTCCCTTCCCCACAAGCAGCTCTGTGCTCTGATCTCCTTCACCCCCCTGGCAGCACAGTACAGTCAAGTTACACCAGGGAGTAAGCTGCACAAAGAACAGAGTGTGAGGATGAGGTGGGCTAATGGTGAGCAATCTGTACCAACGTGTGGGTGGCAGGGATGCCAGGCACATGCAAGCCTGTGCACGTGTGACTCTGCTGGGCATGCAGTGGGACTGCTGCTGGTGTGTCATGGAATGATTTGGGTTGGAAGGGACCTTAAAGATCATCCAGTTTCAACCCTCCTGTCAGGCAGGGACAGCTCCCATTACATCAGGTTGCTCAAGGCCTCATTCAACACCTCTAGGGAGGGGGCATCCACAATCTACCTGGGCAGCCTGTTGCAGCATGGCATCCTGTGAGCAACTCCACTCTTTTGCCCCCCTCACAGTGGAGTGGCACACACAGGTGTCCCTGGCAAGATGGGTTAGGAAGGATGATGTGGGGGTGGAAGGTATCAGCAGAGCTGCTGTGGTCCTGGTCAGAGATCATTTTATTTTCTTCACAGCTGGAGAAGACTTCACCTCAGTCATCTCTGAAATTATGATGTACATCCTGCTGGTCTTCCTCACACTCTGGCTGCTGATAGAAATGGTTTACTGCTACAGGAAAGTCTCCAAGGCAGAGGAGGCTGCCCAGGAGAATGCGTAAGTCTGGAACCTCTCAGACAGGAGCTGCGCTCTGGGGGGAGGTCTTCAGGTGTCTCAGCCCAGACCCAACTGCAAAAAGCCTGAACTTTGCCCTTGCACATTTCTATCTCTGTCTGAAACCATTGCAGTGGTCAGGAGCACCAAAGGAGACACTGGCACCATGCAGGGAAAGAGTGGCCATGGTGCTCCAGAGTGGCCTGGCTTGAACTGTGCAGAGCTGCTCTCCAGGAAGGTCTCTTTTCAGAGCTCTGACTCACAGATGCAGCTGACACAGCTCTGATTTTTCTGCTGAGCCATTCTCACCTTCCTGCTTCTGTGGCCTGCACAAGGATGCTCTTTGTGCACGGTAGAAAGGCTGATTGTGTGGGATTGTACAATAGGGAAGGCTCAGTGTCTGCACCTGGCTGTGCCCAGGGCAGTGTCCTACTGCCACCACCTTCTGCACGTGACATTTGGTACCTTAGAGATTCNCCCTTCCAACCTTCCCATTCTATGATTCTATGACTTAAGGCCCCTAATTGCACAGCCACTGGGCCAAAGGAGCTGGCAGGGTCACTGGCAGGGTCTAAGAGGCTCATGGCAGAGGACACATCCCACATCCCTTACACATCCTGCCAAACTCTGTCCCCAGACTGCCTGTGCTCCTGCCAGAGAGCAGGACTGATGACCTGATCTGCTCCAGCAAAGTGCTGCCCAGGCTGTAGCAGTCCCTTCTGCTGGGCCTTTTCCCAAGCCACGCCAAGGTCTGAGCTCAGCAGGCTGGCAGCAGCTGTCCTGCTGCCCCCTGGCAGGGGAGGACTGGACTGAGTATGGAAGGTGCTTGTGTCTGTGGGTCATTCCCACAGCCCCAGCCACTGCCACTCTTACCCAAGTGACGGAAATAATCTTCTAGGCCACTCCAGAAATTCTTCTCGATGAAGGATTTCACCAGCCCCCAGGGCTGCTTCCTGTAACGTAGCTCTGTGGAAACCCTGTGTGAAGAGAGCAAAGTCATCTCCCAGCTCTGCTCGTGGGGCAAAGGCCCCTGCAAACATCAGCCATGCAAAGAGTTCACCCTGGGAGGCTCTCAGCCCTTTGTGCTTCTCAAGGAGAGGCACTGCATGAAAATTCCTTCATAAGAGAGCCCCTCCAAAAGGACTCCCAAGAGCTTCAGCCATGTGGCAGGCAGAGATTTGGACTGCTCAACAAACACCAAACCCTCACAGAGCAGCTCTGCCTGCTACCAAAGTGCTCTGCCAGGCCCTTTCAAGTGTGTGTCAGAGGCAGAGTCATACAACCTTAACAGGATGGCTGCATTGGAAGGGACCTCAAAGCTCATCCAGTTCCAACCTCTTGCCATGGGCAAGGGCACATCCCACCAGCACAGGTTGCCCAGGGGCTCATCCAACCTGGTCCTGAACACATCCAGGGAGGTTGTGGAGCACAGAAGCACAGAATGTGATCAAAGATCCCATTCTGTGCCTCTGTGCTCCACAACCTCCCTGGGCAACCTGTGCCAGTGTCTTCTCACCCTCCCTCTCTGTGCTTCACAGCCTCCCTGGGCACCCTGTGCCAGTGTCTCACCACCCTCACTCCTTCTTCACATCCAGTTTCAGTTACCCCTCTGCCAGTTCAAACCCATTCCTCCTCCTCCTGGCATTACCAGACCTTGTCACTAGTCCCTCCCCAGCCCTCCTGTAGCCCACTCTATGTGCTCCACAACCTCCCTGAGAAACCTGTGCCAGTGTCTCCCCACCCTCCCTCTCTGTGCTCCACAACCTCCCTGGGCAACCTGTGCCAGTGTCTCACAGGCATTCAGCATCTCTGTGAGGGTGAGCAGACTCAAGCTGGGGTTGTTTTGCAGTGTGGCACCTGGGGTGATGCTTTCCTCCTTGCCCCCCAACCACAGGACAGACTACCTTGCAATCCCATCAGAAAACAAGGAGAACTGTGCCGTGCCTGTGGAGGAATAGCAGAGAGGAGCCAGTGGCACCAAGGTAGGCACTAAGGAAACAGCCAAGCTGCTGCTTGCAGCCAGCCTGGCAGCCTTGCTACAGGGGGTGGGGGGCTGGAGGAAGGGCAGATGGGAGCCTCCTGGAGCGTGGCTGTGCCCTTCCTTCTCTGGAGCCCCACCAGTGGCCTTAGAAGCACTGTGTGTGTCTTTGGGTGGTGAGTGCACTGATAGCACTTTGGAGCCCCAACCAGCAGGCTTGGGCACTTTCAGCCATGGTGTCACTGCTCCTCCTTTGCCCATTCTTGCAGAGGTGGCAATAGTCACTGTCCCCTGCAGAGGGGAAGCTGTGCTCTAGAGGAATAGAAAGGCACTGTCCTAGAAGCTCAGAATGGTTTGGGTTGGAAGGGACCTTCAATGTCATCCAGTGCCAACCCCCTGCCAGGGGCAGGGACACCTCCCACTAGCCCAGATTGCTCCAGCCTGGCCTTGAACACCTCCAGGAATGAGGTGTCCACAGCTCCTCTGGGCAACTTTTTCCAGTGTCTCTACCTTTGCAGTAAAGAACTTCCTCCTTATGTCCAATCTAAACCACCCCCGACCTGCTTTCAAACCACTGCCCCTTGTCCTGTCACCACATGCCCATGTGGACCAGTCACTGTGCCCTGCAAATGTGGAGCTGTGCTCAGGAGGAGTGGAAGGGCTCTGTCTCCAAAGGAAGTATCTGCTGGGAAGGGCTTTGTGTGCAAAAGATCAAACCCAATCTAGTGTAAAGTCTCTCATCCTGCCTAANCTGCAACCCCCTTCAGATCCTGCAAGGCCACTCCAAGCTCTCCTCACTGAATCATGTCCTACAGCTTTGCACATGCAGCTGACTGTGTGGCAGTGCTCCTGCAAAGCTCTGCTTCCAAGAAAGGAGCAAGTTCAGCCTGTGCAATGCTCTCCCTGGCCCAGCTGCAGGTTTGTTCTGTGCCACCCCTGAAGGCAGCTGCCCCCCTTCATTAACTCTGTGACAGCAGCCTGCTGGCAGCAGCAGCACAGAGAGTAAAGCTTTCCCCAACCCCTTCTAAGACAGCAAACAGCAAAGCTCCCACCCAGAGGTGACTTGTGGCCACCAGGAAAGCTCTTGGTGGCCCAAGGGGTGTACCTGAGTCGGCTTTTGTTCCTGGCAACACGAGTCAGCGTGTAGCGGTTAATGGTGTAGAAGTAGTCGTGGTAGGGGACGTCGTGGGTTAGCACCTCTGCATCTATCACATAGCACTCACTCTCCTGGCTGGCCTTGTACATTGTCTGCATGAAAGACAGCATGCAAGGCACCTATTAGTGTGGGTTAGAACACAGCTTGGGTAGGTTGGCACCTTCCCTGGCACTCCACACCGACGGCTCCACCGCAGCCAAGAGCCCACACCCGCGCCCCAGCCCTCCCGTGAAGAGCTGCTCCCTGGCACAAGGCAGACTTGAGGAAATCAAATGATTCCCCCAGAGGTTTCTCAAGGGGTGTTGAGTTCCAGCAACTCTCATTTCTCATCACTGTGTACAGTTCTGGAGCCCCCAGCACAGGAA
>VWZE01004525.1:39584-49973 GCA_013396675.1 Eubucco bourcierii | reverse complement strand
AGCCCCAACTTTCTCAGCCTGTCCTCAGAGCAGAGCTACCACAGTCCTCTGAGTGTCTTGGTGGCCTCCTCTGGACCCGCTCCAACACTTCCATGTCCTTCCTGTGCTGGAGGCTCCAGCACTGCACACAGTACTCCAGGTGGGGTCTGACAAGAGCAGAGTAAAGTGGTAGAATCCCCTCCCTTGCCCTGTAGGTCTGGGAAGGCCACCAGAAGGTCTTCATGGAACCTTCTCTTCTCCAAGCTGAACCACTCCAGCTGTGCCAGCCTGTCCTCACAGGGCTCAATCCCTCTGTCAGTGTCAGCAGTGCTCAGCTCTGGGGCCCTTCAGGCAACTTCTCCACTTGCCAGGCTCCTTGGAAGGACTTGGAGCTGTCCTACAAGTGACACATTTCTGCTACAACTCCCTGGTTGTATCTGCTCTACCATTCGTTTTCATTTCTCTTGCATCTGTTTCATCATCTTTTTCTTTCCTCTGATTTGGAACTCCTGTCTCGTATGGTGGGTTGTGCTGCCCAACTTTATTAGCCTGCTCTCCTGAGTTTATCATAAAAGGCTCTTTTATCTCATTTAAGTAGCTAGAAGAGAAAGAGTTTTGTTGGTGGTGGGCTTTTCTCTTTTGGTCAAGAGTTAAACCAATTCCATAAAATGGAGGAAACAAATTCAATTTTCAAGATTAAACTTAAAATTGCAATTAAAAAGAAAATAGAAGAGAATTCCTGGTTTTGACAAGACTGGGTTTGTCACATAGAAGAAATATAGAAGAAATACATTCCTCTTCATTGATTCTTACATGGACTAAAGACTTATCCAGGGCCAACTGTGATATTAAAGTAGATATGCCTAGGTCAGGTTGCACAAGAATATGATCAGAGAAGAGATTCTACAACCTCTCTGGACAGCCTATTCCATTGCTCTGTTACCCTAACAGTACAGAAGCTGCTCTTTAAGTTCAAGTGAAACCTCATGTGTTCTACTTCCTACCCATTGCCCCTTGTTGCTTTTGCAAAGAGCCCAGCCCAATTCTTGTGACCTCTACCCTTTAGATAATGATAAGTATTGATAAGGTCCCCCCTCAGTTAAAGAACCCCAGGTCTGTCAGCCTCTCTTCTTAAGAGAGAGGCTCCATTCCCCTAATCATCCTTGTGGCCAGCTCCTGGACTCCCTCCAGTAGTTCTCTGTCCCTCTGGAACTGCTTTCCTTCTATTTATTGCTTTATTATATTCTGTATAAATCATCTGGAACTTGATTCAAAGTGTAAATGCTGTTCTCTACAGCGCTGGATAATTTTTTTCTGCTGCTCATTAGATTGTTATGCAATCTCAGCAGCAAACCTCTAGCCCTGTGATTTTTAAAATAAGGATTTCTGTGAAAATCCCAAACTCCAGCTATTCAGTGTGAAAGTTAGATTTATATTCCTGTCAAGAACCCTATTGATTAGAAAGTCATAACTGCAGGGTTGTGTGTTATCTCTTTCCCTCCCTCCCTCTCTTCCCCTTTCTTTTTGATGCTTTTATACCTACCTGTCATGCGCAGTAATCACCACATCTTGGAGGCAGAGTTTTCATAGGATCATAGAATGGTAAGGTTGGAAGGGACATCAAAGATCAACCAGTTCCAACCCCCTGCCATAGGCAGGGACGCCTCCCACTAGGACAGGTTGCTGAAGGCCTCATCCAACTTGGCCTTGAAGACTTCCAGGGAGGGAGCAGCCACAACCTCCCTGGGCAACCTGTGCCAGTGTCTCACCACCCTCACTGCAAACAACTTCCTCCTGACATCCAGTTTCAGTCTCCCCTCTGCCAGTTCACACCCATTGCCCCTTGTCCTGGCATTACAAGACCTTGTCAATAGTCCCTCCCCAG
The DNA here is from genome assembly GCA_013396675.1 of Eubucco bourcierii. Taxonomy (NCBI): domain Eukaryota; kingdom Metazoa; phylum Chordata; class Aves; order Piciformes; family Ramphastidae; genus Eubucco; species Eubucco bourcierii. The sequence continues at coordinate 48,109 of VWZE01004525.1, read as the reverse complement.
CCTTCCTGTAGGCCCCCTTCAGATACTGGAAGGCTACTCTCAGGTCTCCTGGAAACCTTCTCTTCTGTAGGCTGCAGAACCCCAATTCTTTCAGCCTGTCCTCATAGCAGAGTTGCTCCAACCCTCTGATCATCTTCATGGCCTCCTCTGGACCCGCTCCAACACTTCCATGTCCTTCCTGTGCTGGGGGCTCCAGAACTGCACACAGGACTCCAGGTGGGGTCTCAGGAGAGCAGAGTAAATAGGGAGAATCCCCTCCCTTGCCCTGCTGTCCACACTGCTCTTGCTGCAGCCCAGGAATCAGTTTTAGGAGGTCAAAGTGACTTTACAATACTTTTTTCCCTCCTTAGCCTAAGAGCAGCCAGTTATTTGTGGGTTTATGGAGGATCTTATTGTTATAAGCCTGTCCTCGTAGCAGAGGTGCTCCAACCCTCTGATAATTTTCATGGCCCTCCTCTGGACTGCTCCATCAGATCCATGTCTTTCCTGTCTTGAGGGCTCCAGACTTGGATGCAGTACTCCAGGTGAGGTTTCACCAGAGCAGAGTAGAGTGGCTGGATCTGCTAGCAGGATCTGCTAGCAACACTGCTTTTGATGCAGCCCAGGATGTGATTTGCTTTGTGAGCTGCAGGCTCACACTGTCTGCTCATGTCCAGTTTCTTGTTTGTTGCTCAATTCCGTTTCCATAGGACTGCTTTCTATCACCTCCTCCCCCAGTCTGTGTTGATAGTGAGGATTGTTCCAGCCCAGATGCACAACCCTGTGCTTGCTCTTGTTGAATCTCATAAGGTTGACCTGGGCCTGTGGAAATGTAGGAAAATAGGCATGTGGCAATGTAGGGAATGTGCTAAGGGGATGTTTCAAGGTTCAAATGTTGCTATTAAATGAGAGATCATTTGTTGGATGTGAGGAAATAACAGATGGAATTTATCTGAGGTCGACTAGTTCATCCCCTGGGACAGATCTTGGTCTCTGTAGGGGTTGTTTTAGGGAGTCTGGAATAACCTGGACCCCTTCAAACCACGAGAACTGAGTAATGAAATCATTCTTTGAGGTTTCAGTGTGTCTGGGCTGTTCCAAGAGGAACCTTTCACCTGGAGATGCCTCTGGCTTTCGTTGCCCCTTGTAAATATGTGTGAATCTGGAAGTATTACGAGCATCTGGAGAGGTTACAAGGTTACAAATGCTTGGTAGAAATAAGATTTCATAGCAAGTATTTCAAATTGTCAGGTTTTACTGGATGTCCTGTAACATTTATTGCAGTCTGCTTGCCAGTAACAGCCCCTGCTGTAGTTTTGGGTGAGGGAAATCAATCCTGCTTGTGAAGTACTTCCCACTGTGGCAGATTTCAGGCTATTGAACCTGTCCTGTTGGTATTGGGAGTGTATCTATGAACCTTGAATGATAAGCAAGTTAGATGTCATGTTAGTGTATCTATGTTCCTTAGGTAGAATTCATAATAATTGTTATTTGATGTAAATGGGAAACTGAAATGTTGAGCATGTCTGCTGTGCTGTGTGAGGCAAGAACAACCAGCAAACCATGTAGTGAGCAAAAAACTGCATTTCAAAGCTTTTGCAATGGACAACTGCTCTGTGAAATTAAAGTATGGTGGAGGAAAACTTCTTTTTCATATTATATTTCATAGTGTATTTTCTATAGTTGCAAGAAGAATAAATTGAAAAGTATGAAATACATGGATCCAGGGTAATATAGAATGAGAAAGTAATTAGCTTGCTCATTTTATGTCTAATAACTATTTAGACTATTAGTTTCTTAGTTCTATTGTTATTTCTTCTGAAAGGATGGAAGAAATAGTATTTTGTTTATTAAAAAAACATACCCTGATTGTCTGGTAAAATCTTCAAAGCTTTAAAAAGCTGTTTAGTGTTATAAGAATCTCTGTGTAAATAATAAACACTTGTTGATGATCTGATTTACATAGGAATAAGATTTTAAAAATATCCAGCTACCCTCTTCTGTATCATTCACCTCCACAGAATGATAGAATCCCTCTTACCAGATAGAAAGGCAGGTAAAAATACACTGGATTATGAGTTCAATTCACTATTCTGTTGGTGTCACTGCACCTTTATTTGCTGGTAGCAGAGTAAATCTGTTCCTCATTGTTTCTCTCAGAGCTCCACTTTATGCTTTCTTTCAGAGGAGGAAAATGATAGCAATCATATAATAAATTCAGTCTATTAGAGCTTCCTTTATAAAAGACGCACATAGAATCATAGAATCATAGAATGGTAAGGTTGGAAGGGACCTCAAGGATCATCTAGTTCCAACCCCCTGCCATAGGCAGGGACACCTCCCACTAGTACAGCTCACTAAAGGCCTCATCCAGCCTGGCCTTGAACATCTCCAGGGAGGGAGCCTCCCTGGGCAGCCTGTTCCAGTGTCTCACCAACCTCACTGGAAAGAACTTCCTCCTAACATCCAGTCTAAATCTCCCCTCTGCCAGTTTAAACCCATTGCCCCTTGTTCTGTCCTTACAAGACCTTGTCAATAATCCCTCCCCAGCCTTCCTGTAGGCCCCCTTCAGATACTGGAAGGCTACTATCAGGTCCCCTGGAAGCCTTCTCTTCTCCAGGCTGCAGAGCTCCAACTCTCTCAGCCTGTCCTCATAGCAGAGCTGCTGCAGCCCTCTGAGCATCTTTGTGGCCCTCCTCTGGACCCGCTCCAACACTTCCATGTCCTTCCTGTGCTGAGGGCTCCAGAACTGCACACAGTACTCCAGGTGGGGTCTGACAAGAGCAGAGTAAAGGGGCAGAATCCCCTCCCTTGCCCTGCTGCCCACACTGCTCTTGCTGCAGCCCAGCACACAGTTGCTGTCTGGGCTGCATGTGCACACTGCAGGCTCATGTTGAGCTTTTCATCAACTCAGACTCCAAGGTCCTTTTCCTCAGGGCTGCTCTCCAACCATTCCCCCCCCAGCCTGTATTTGTGCTTGGGATTGTGCCTACCCAGGTGCAGGACACATACCCAAACCAGACAAACTAAAACGACCCAAGGAGATTTTGGTTACTGGAAGTTTAATAGAATAACTTCTATTAAAGAACTTATTTTTCCTGACAGAGGGTAGAATCCATTTCACACTAGTTATTATGGTGATCTGTTTAAGAGTTACATATTAAATGTTTTGAGATAATAAAGGAAACTGCATTTAAATATTTTTTTTTCCTTTTCTTTATGGATAATTTCCCTTTTTTCTGTGAAGTGGTCATATTTCACTGTTAGTTTTACCAGTCTGATTGCATTTGACAATGAGATGGTGTGCCTGAGTCCAGCCCTTGGGCTTTCCAATCAGCAGAAAACTCTGATATACTTATGCAAATTATTCTGTTAGCTGTGATGCTTCAAGGAGAATTCCATCTACATCTGGCATGCAGATCTAGGTGGATTTAGTGACTGCTTCTGTTCTTACTTAACTGCCTCAAAATTTCACCTTGCTCCTATAAGGATAGGTTGAAACTCTCAGCTAGTTCTCCAAGAGCTAGGTCGTTAGGTTGCTAAGGAGAACAATAAAATAAAACTCCCATTTCAGCATTAAATATGTTTTAAATGTACTAATTTTCTGCTCTGCATGTAGTAATTATTACCAGATCTGTCAGGGACTTGAGGTATTTTTATTTTTCCCCCCCCCCTTTAATTCATGTTTCTGGCATCAATCATTTTTTGCTTAAATTGCAGCTTTCATTTAAATAATACATCTAATATCAAAGCTTCAGAACATGACCCAAATGCACTCTAATGGTTTTAAAAAAGAAAAAAAAAAAAACCAGAAGGCAAATAGTAGGAATTTGGAACACTTGAGATAGTTTTTAATTTGAAATTTGAAGAAGAATAGAGTTTGCTATTTGAGATGGGCCTTGTACATTATATTTTTGGACAGATTTGGGCAGTTTTGTATGCCAACAGCAGCCTTAATTTCTTTTCCTGAGGTATGAGAGGTTTTGGTGGGGTTTTTTTGTGGGTTTTTGCTTGTTTGGGTTTTTTTCTTGTTGTTGTTTTTTGTAGCTATTTTTAGTGTGAGGTGTTTTTGGTTGTTTGGGTTTTGTGTCTTTGTTTTTTGTTGCTGTTGGGATTTTGCTGGTGGTTTGGTGTGTTGCTGGTTTGGTTGTTTGGGTTCTGTGTCTTTGTCTTTTGTTGCTGTTGGGATTTTGCTGGTGGTTTGGTGTGTTGCTGGTTTGGTTGTTTGGGTTTTGTGTCTTTGTTTTTTGTTGCTGTTGGGATTTTGCTGGTGGTTTGGTGTGTTGCTGGTTTGGTTGTTTGGGTTTTGTGTCTTTGTTTTTTGTTGCTGTTGGGATTTTGCTGGTGGTTTGGTGTGTTGCTGGTTTGGTTGTTTGGGTTCTGTGTCTTTGTCTTTTGTTGCTGTTGGGATTTTGCTGGTGGTTTGGTGTGTTGCTGGTTTGGTTGTTTGGGTTCTGTGTCTTTGTTTTTTGTTGCTGTTGGGATTTTTCTGCTGGTTTGGTTGTTTGGGTTTTGTGTCTTTGTTTTTTTTGCTGTTGGGATTTTTCTGCTGGTTTGGTTTGTTGCAGGTTTGGTTGTTTGGGTTTTGTGTCTGTTTTTTGTTGCTGTTGGGATTTTGCTGCTGGTTTGGTTTAGTTTGATGGTTTGGGTTTGTTTGGTTTGGCTTTATGTGTTGTTTTGGGTTGGTTTGTTTTGGTCATTTGATTGGGTTTTTTGCATGTGCCTGCTGTAGTAGGCTTTATTTCTGACTTTCTGAACATCACATAATCACAGAATTATTGAGGCTGGAATAGACCTCTGAGATCATCAAGTCCAACCTATAACCTAGCACACCGCATTGAGAAGATCATGTCATTAAGTGTCACATCCAAGCTTTCCTGAAACATCTCCAGGAATGGTGACTCCTCCACCTCCCTGGGCAGTCCATTCCAGTGTCCAATTACTCTTTCTGTGAGGAAGTGCTTCCTAATATCAAACTTCAACCTCCCCTGGAAGAGCTTCAGACCATGACCTCTTGTACGGCCACAAGTTGCCTGGGAGCAGAGCCTGATCCCCACCTGACTACAACTTCCCATCAGGTAGTTGTAGAGAATGCTAAAGTCCCCTCTACGTCTCCTCTTCTCCAGGTTGAACACCCCCAGCTCCTTCAGCCTCTCCTCACCAGACTTTCCCTCCAGTCCCTTCCCCAGTCTTGACACTCTCCTCTGAACCTGCTCTTGAAATGAGGGACCCAGAACTGCACACAGGACATGAGGTGAGGCTTCATGTGATGTGTAAAGTTCATGAAGCCCTCTGGGACCTCTTAGAGTTGTGTGCTTTCTGTAAATATAATCCACTTTTTGTAAGCACTGTCCCATTCTTCTGCCAGGCATCCAGTGACAGAACAAGAGGACACAACCTCAAGCTATGCCAGGGTAGGTTTAGGCTGGATGTTAGGAAGTTCTCCACAGCAAGAGTGATTGGAATTGGAATGGGCTACCTGGAGAGGGGGTAGAATCATAGAATGGTAAGATTGGAAGTGACCTCAAGAATCATCCAGTTCCAACCTCCTGCCATAGGCAGGGACACCTCCCACTAGGACAGGTTACTCAAGGCCTCCTCCAACCTAAACCTGAACACCTCCAGGGAGGGAGCAGCCACAACCTCCCTGGGAAACCTGTCCCAGTGTCTCACCACTCTCACTGCAAACAACTTCCTCCTAACATCCAGTCTAAATCTCCCCTCTGCCAGTTCAAACCCATTGCCCCTTGTCCTGTCATTACAAGACCTTGTCAATAGTCCCTCCCCAGCCTTCCTGTAGGCCCCCTTCAGATACTGGAAGGCTACTCTAAGGTCTCCTGGAAGCCTTCTCTTCTCCAGGCTGCAGAATCCCAACTCTCTCAGCCTGTCCTGTCAGGACAGGAGTCACCATCCGTGGAGGTATTTAAAAGGACCCTGGACACTTAGTGCCATGGTTTAGTTAATTAGAAGGTGTTAGGTTGGACTTGATCTTGAAGGTCTTTTCCAACCTGATACATTCTGTAATTCTGTGACTGTATGCACGTATATAAGTATGTCTTAAGTTTGGCAAGCTTAACAGAGCAGGATCTGCTCACCACTGGGCCTCAGTAGTTCTCTGAGGATTTGTTTGGGTTTTTGTTTGTTTTTTAATATTAATTATTTCTTCTCCAGGATGCTGCCAAAACCACAAAATGCAGAGAAAAACTGACTTTCTTTTACAACTTTTCAGACACTGCTGGCTTTAAAATAGGAATGCAAGCACTGTACCCTTGTGCCCAGCTTTTTACATTAGTATGTGTGCTGCATATATATTTAATTAATGAATTTTTGTTTCCCATTTGAAAAAAATACATGGGGCTGGATTTTCCGTAAAAATAACTGCATCAAAATGCATTGCTTGCAAAAATTGTCTCTCCTGTGCTATGGCACAGTTCAGTGACTGGCATTTGAATAATCTGGTTTGCTTAGTGCAGGATGTATTAGTGAAGCAGTGGAACAGGGCAGGCTGCCTATGTCTTTCATGGATGACATGCCAGTGAGTTGGGTTTTTGGTTTTTTTGAGTTCCAGTGCTCAGGATGCATTTGTCATAAACCTCTTTTCTGAAAAGCTAGTGATTTTGATGTTAAGTGGTGCTGCAGTTCCAATTGCCTAGGGACCATAGAATCATAGAATGGTAAGGTTGGAAGTGACCTCAAAGATCATCTAGTTCCAACCCCCTGCCATAGGCAGGGACACCTCCCACTAGTACAGCTCACTCAAGGCCTCATCCAACCTGGCCTTGAACACATCCAGGGAGGGAGCATCCACAACCTCCCTGGGCAACCTGTGCCAGTGTCTCACCACTCTTGCTGTAAAGAACTTCATCCTGACATCTCCCCTCTGCCAGTTTAAACACATTGCTCCTTGTCCTGTCGTTGCAAGACCTTGTAAATAATCCCCCCTCAGCCTTCCTGTAGTTCCCTTCAGATACTGGAAGGCTACTCTCAGGTCTCCTGGAAGCCTTCTCTTCTCCAGGCTGCAGAGCCCCAACTCTCTCAGCCTGCCCTCAGAGCAGAGCTGCTGCAGCCCTCTGAGCATCTTAGTGGCCTCCTCTGGACCTGGTCCAACAGTTCCATGTCCTTCCTGTGTTGGGGGCTCCAGAACTGCACACAGGACTCCAGATGGGGTCTGACAAGAGCAAAGTGGTAGAATCCCCTCACTTGCCCTACTGGCCGCCTTGCTCTTGCTGCAGCTCAGCACATAGTTATAAGGTGAAGATAATTATTCTATCTTTAGTTAGGTATCTGGAGTTGTATACTATAGCACTGGGAATGATGCTAATGGTTACAGAACAAAGAGAAACTGGGGTGTCCTGTGCTGCATGGAAGAGTAATTAGGAATAATATAGGAAGTAACATAGGAAGAACATAGGAAGGGAGGTTATGACTGCTTTATTGAGTCTGTTTTCTTGTGATCCAGCACAGTTGTTACTTTAGCTTCTGTGGTCATGATTGTTTGTAGAAAGCACTTGGGAAGTTTTGAGGCTCTTCCCATGCTGCTAAGGAGAGCACAAAGACCTTGTGGCTTGGGCTGGCTTACATTGTGCCTGCTACTAAACCTGTTTTCAAAATCTCACAAATAAGTAAAAGAAATGAAACTGCGTCGTGATGAAAACCTCCATGCTAGATATATCTCTCCACTTTGCCTTGTGATATTTATTCATTATTCACTAAGAAAGGGGAAGAAGCAACAGGTTTTATACAGCAGTAAGGAAATACTAGGTCTGACTGGGTACTGCTGCAACTGTTTGTGAGGAATCTCCTGGTGATGGAAAGATTGCTATTTTCCCTCCACTTATGATCTCTAATAGAAGTAATATGCATCTTCCTGCTGCTGTTTTCATTTTGTGTTTTGTTGTTTGATGGCTTTCTTTATTTATTTATTCAGTCAATTGTATATATTTTACATATAGATGAAAGTTTAGGTACAATAGTGTTATTTCTGGTCTTAAAGTTAAAATATTTTGTTTTGTTTTGTTGCCAGTTATTAGTTTTAAATTGCTTCAGTTGTGGCTGGGAGCGTTAAAAGAGGCTTGCACATAAAGGATTAAAATTATGCATAGATAGAACTAAGAAGTGTATTTTGGTGTTAAGACATGGGAGTGAGAAATGTGTTTCTTCTCCTTTCTTTCTTCGTGGAGCTGCTGATAATTATATAGACTAAACAAATCAGTTACAAAGTGCTAAATCATGTTTAAGTGGTCCTCAATTTTGTAAGCCTTCCAGTTGCAATAAATGCATTCTTAAACAGCTGAATGTGCAGGGATTTGGAGAGCAGCCAAACAGAAAGGGATCTGGGGGTGCTGATTGACACCTGCCTAAACATGAACCAGCAGTGTGCCCAGGTGGCCAAGAAGGTCAATGGCATCCTGGCCTGCATTAGGAATAGTGTGACCAGCAGGAGCAGGGAGCTCATTCTCCCCCTGGACTCTGCACTGCTTAGGCCACACCTTGAGTCCTGTGTCCAGTTCTGGGCCCCTCCATTTAAGAAGGACATTGAGGTGCTT
>VWZE01004525.1:1465-15571 GCA_013396675.1 Eubucco bourcierii | reverse complement strand
ATTCTATGATTCTAATTTGTTTATTTGTTGGTAATTGACTGACCTAAGATTTCAGTGACAGTTGCTTATCCACTAAGTACTAAATCATGTATTAAAAATCATAGAATGACTTGTGTTGAAAGGAACCTCTACAAGTCATCTAGTCCAACCCCCTGCAGTAAGCAGGGACATAGTATGGTGGAATCCTAGAATGGTTTGGATTGGAAGGGACCTCCAAAGGTCATCTGGTTGTGTAGGCATGTGCTTGAGTTTAGCCATCTTCAGTATGACCACTTTTAAGTGTTCAATTAAAAAAAATAGTAAATTAAAGTTGTGTAAATGCTGCCCTAAATTGGAATGCATTTCTGAGCTAAACCCTTAGAATTCAATGCTGAATGCTAAATTCTGTGTGGTATTTGATGACTTCAATTTCTCTTTAACAGTAGGGTCTGGACTGAGAATGCTTGTTGCCTTAGAGGAACTTTCTACAACTTGGGATATTGTGAATACTCACTGCCCTGTAAAAGGTTCATCTCTTCCCACTTCTTGCTCTCAGCCAAGCTTACCCAGTTCTTGCCTAGTTCTCTTCTCCCTCTTAGAGTCATAGAATCAAAGAATTGTCAGGACTGGAAGGGACCTCAAGGATCCAACCCCCCTGCCATGGGCAGGAACACTTTCTACTAGATCAGGTTGTTCAGAACCCCAGCCAGACAGGCCTTAAACAACTCCAGGGATGAAACTTCCACCACCTCCCTGGGCAACCTGTTCAAGGGTCTCACCACCCTTACGGTGAAGAACTTCTTCCTAACATCCAGTCTGAATCTACCCACTTCGAGTTGTGCTCCATTCCCCCTAACCCTATCCCTACCTGACATAGGCATATCATGGAAATCTCATCAAAGGTTTCTTATACCAAATACAAAGAAAAATGTGAATACAGAGGAAAGCTTCATGAATGTGAAAGCCATGATTTTGTCTGTGTAAAATATTCTTGTAGTTTGAGAACAAGTCTGCTCCTGAATGGTATCTCCTTATTTCTGGTAGGGAGGCTCTGTATCTTAGAATCATAGAATGGTAAGGTTGGAAGGGACCTCAAGGATCATCCAGTTCCAACCCCCTGCCATAGGCAGGGACACCTCCCATTAGTACAGGTTACTCAAGGCCTCATCCAACCTGACCTTGAACACCTCCAAACAGGGAGCAGCCACAACCTCCCTGGGCAACCTGTGCCAGTGTCTCACCACCCTCACTGCAAACAACTTCCTCCTAACATCCAGTCTAAATCTCCCCTCTGCCAGTTCAAACCCATTGCCCCTTGTCCTGTCATTGCAGGACCTTGTCAATAGTCCTTCCCCAGCCTTCCTGTAGGCCCCCTTCAGATACTGGAAGGCTACTCTCACATCTCCTCGAAGCCTTCTCTTCTCCAGGCTGCAGAGCCCCAACTCTCTCAGCCTGTCCTCATAGCAGAGCTGCTCCAGCCCTCTGAGCATCATCCTTGTGGCCCTCCTTTGAACCTGGTCCAACAGTTCCATGTCCTTCCTGTGCTGAGGGTTCCAGAACTGCACACAGTACTCCAGATGGGATCTGACAAGAGCAGAGTAAAGTGGCAGAATCCCCTCCCTTGCCCTGCTGCCCACACTGCTCTTGATGCAGCCTAGGACTCGGTTGCTGTCTGGGCTGCATGTGCACACTGCAGGCTCATGTTGAGCTTTTCATCAACCCAGACTCCAAGGTCCTTTTCCTCAGGGCTGCTCTCCAACCATTCACCACCCAGCCTTTATTTCTGTATATCCCTAGACCTTTCTGGTAGAAACCAGACTTCCTGTGAAGGATTCATTCCATGTGCATGAATTTTGAGTGGGATGGTTGTGCAGCTGACTTCTGCGTGGACACAACCCATAAATATAATATTTTGTCAGGATGCATTTGCGTTTGCTGTTCTTTGGTATCTCAGCCAGCAGGATGTACACTGCTGACACCTAGATGGAAAGGTATGCATCCAAATTGCTGGATTAGTTCTTTGCATGGCAGCATCAGAAATGCATTGCTGTTGGAATCAATGCTCCTGGGTGCAAAGAAACACAGAGCAAAACCAGATGGTTTCAGCCTGATTGGGAGGAATCGCTGGGCCAAGTGCCACTTGTCTGATTCTGACCTCCTGGGTCGTATACAGGCACCAAAACTTTAAATTATAAATGGAGGCATAGTTAAAATAGTGTCCTAGAGAAAAAACAGAGTTTCAATTTACAATTCATGATATGCTAGTACACAGAGGGTGAGCTACAGGCTTGCTCTCCCTTGTTTTGAGAGGATGTGCTGCTGTCCTTTACAAACCTTTTTAGATATTAATTTTTCTAAGGACAAAAACTTTCTGAAACATCTCTTTTATCTACCCTATGTTAGGTAAGGAAACTCCAATGCTACATTTCTAACAAGAAGAAAACAGATAGATTGTACTATTACTAAAACCAGAAGTATATAAGATTCCAATAAATCAGTACTGTGAGTGTAAATCATATTGTCTGCATAGTTAGAATTTCCAAATGAGTTGAGCACTCAGGAGTTGCCTATTTCACCAAGAGAATTCCTAGGTAAGACCAGTCTAGTAGTGAGCTAAGAAAATGCAGATGAATTGCAGTGGATTTGCATACATTAGTTTTCTTATTCCTTTTTACCTTTGGAAAGAATGTTGAGAAGCATTGTTAAAATTATTTCTGGATGCAGCCACCAACAATCAAGACAAGGAGAAGTAGCTTCTCTATTTGGTCCTGCAGATGGGTTGCCCTTTTAAAATGAACAGCACTAGAGGGTATAGAGGGCAGCATGCTCTAGAGTGTGATACTTTCATAGATCTGAGAAGATTTTCTCAGCCAGGTACAGCAAAAGTGTACTTACAGTGCAATACTACTGCAATTAATCACCCCTTTTTTTGTAACCTGGTGCTTCTCTTTAGACTGGGTAGGTGGTTTCATGGCCACAGGATTATGTGGGAAGTCAAAAAGAAGGGAGAACTTGCACTTACATTTAGAATTCCTTATGTATCTAGGCTGACACGATGGAGTTGGCCGTGCTGCAGAGCACACACACTTCTAAATTTGTTAGAGATTAGAATGTGACCTTTTAGGAGGATTAGAGAACCCAGGGAGGAGCAGAGGTCAGGAGGGATGGGACCATTCACAAAGAGAATTAAAGAAGGGAGGGACCAAATGGTTTGTAGCTTTTTGTGGTGCTGGGATGCAGCAAGAGCAGTGTGGGCAGCAGGGCAAGGGAGGGGATTCTGCCACTTTACTCTGTTCTCCTCACACCCCACCTGCAGTCCTGTGTGCAGTTCTGGAACTCCCAGCACAGGAAGGACATGGAACTGTTGGAGTGGGTCCAGAGGGGACCACGAAGATGATCAGAGGGCTGCAGCAGCTCTGCTCTGAGGACAGACTGAGAGAGTTGGGGGCTCTGCAGCCTGAAGAAGAGAAGGGCTTCGAGGAGACCTGAGAGTAGCCTTCCAGTATCTGAAGGGGGCTACAAAAAGGCTGGGGAGGGACTATTGACAAGATGACAAAAAAAGGGGCAATGGGTTTAAACTGGCAGAGGGGAGATTTAGACTGGATGTTAGGAGGAAGTTGTTTGCAGTGAGGGTGGTGAGACACTGGCACAGGTTGCCCAGGGAGGTTGTGGCTGCTCCCTCCCTGGAGGGGTTCAAGGCCAGGTTGGAGAAGGGCTTGCATGACCTGTGCTAGTGGGAGGTGTCCCTGCAGAGGGTTGGAACTAGCTGATCCTTGAGGTCCCTTCCAACCTTACCATTCTATCATTCTATGATTCTAAAACCTACTTACTGATAATTCATCCTTTGTCTTCATGAGACTATATTTCTCCAATGGTATATTTGTTGGATTTACAGCCTTTAAAAAAGGAGGAAGCACAAATATCTTTACTTAAAAGAAGCTGAAAAGAAGTGCACAATTTATTTTAACTTTATTTTGTAGGTTCAGTATGTTTCTTGGCACAGCTCTTTCTAATCTTTCTCTCAACTCAGTCTTTTGTGAGATATCATTTGTGCATTGACTCACCAACCACTAATTCAAGTGTACTTATGGGATGAAGCATGCTAAAAAAGAAGATGGCAGGCCCAGCAGCAGAAGCCTTAAGGGTCAGATGCACCACACAGCTTTGTTTTGTCAGCAAACTTGCTGAGGGTGCACCCAATCTCACTGTTCACGTTGCTGACAAAGATGTTGAATGCTAATAGATTTGTTTGTAAATTGACTTTGGATAAATTGAATTAGTGAGGTGTTTGGATTTTTTTTTTTTTTTCCCCTCTACTTAAAGTACACTGCAGGAAAAAATCTCTGATAGTATGTGAGATGCTAAATACTTTGTAACAACGTTTTGGGGAGTGACCCAAATAACTGGTTTGTGGCAAAACATGAAGCCATAACGTCGTTATGATCTATACTACTGCTTGTTTCCTTGGTATCCTGACAGAAAGGATAGCAATAGGCACATCTCTATGCCACAAAGATGATGAGGAGAATGGAACATCTCTCTTATGAGGAGAGCCTGAGGGAGCTGGGACTGTGTAGCTTGGAGAAGAGGATACTGAGAGGTGACCTCAGCAATGGTTATAAATATGTGCAGGGTGAGTGCCAGGAGGCTGGAACCAGGCTCTGCTCAGTGCTGTCCAATGACAGGACAAGGGGCAATGGGTGGAAGTTGAGGCATGGGAAGTTTCATGGAAACATGAGGAGGCATTTTTTCCCTGTGAGGGTGACAGAAGGCTGGAACAGGCTGCCCAGGGGGGTTGTGGAGCCTCTCTCTGGAGATACTCAAGACCTGCCTGGATGCATTGCTGTGTGATCTGGTATAGATGATCCTGCTCTGCATGGACTTGGATAATCTTTTGAGGTCACTTCCAGCTCCTGACATTCTGTGGTTCTGTGATGCCAGCAGCTCTAGAAGATGATAAGGATACTTTTATGATCAAAATTGGTGAAGATGCATGAAATGTATGTTCAGCGAAAACACTCCTGAAAATATCTCATATCTGCGCAGGGAGCTGGAGAGGAAAAAAGGATTTTTGCTTCTGGCTGTAAACCTTGTGTGGATTGTAGCTGCACTGGCTCCATTGCTGCTGACACACTAAGACTCTAGAGCAAAGGGAGTCCTTACCAGTCCTCATATTAAATTTCTATTGTAATTTAAAACTTGTGCATTGTCTTTTCACACAATGTATGCAGTGCCTGAAACAAAACCAAACACTTGCTTCTGGGATACCATTTATTTAAAACTCATCTCTCTTGAAGACTTTAAGAAAACTCCCTCCCAGGGAGGTTGTGGCTGCACCCTCCCTGGAGGTGTACAAGGCCAGGTTAGATGAGGCCTTGAGTGAACTGTACTAGTGGGAGGTGTCCCTGCCTATGGCAAGGGGGTGGAACTAGATGATCCTTGAGGTCCCTTCCAACCTAAACCATTCTATGAAAAGAAGTCTAAATTAGGTTTTGATAGGTGGGGTTTGGACTGAAGGTGCTATTATTGCTCCCTTAGAGGTGTTACTTTGTATTTTTCTTTGTTGACTTTTTTTTTTTTTCATTTGCAAAAATAGTAACTAGAAAGATGTTTTGTAGAGCAGAAATGAGATAACTTTTGACAACTTAATAGCTTTAGTGACTTCTAAGAAACATCAGATCAATACTGTCTCAAATCAAAAGCATCATCTAACACATCCTTATATGTTGTCAAAATCGAGTTTTGACTTAATCTGACCCGTTGATGGGGTCCCACATTAGGTCATCCCACCTAATATTTCCTTATTTGACCATTTTTCCCTCCCCCTTTTTTACTGGGCTTGTTCATAGTCAAAGTTCTGATATAAACTAATGTTTCAGTAACAGTTATTATACTGCAAGTATTATAATTTCATTAAAAGAGCAATTAACACTTGGCTCTGGTTTCAGTTTGTGAGTGGCATGCTGGGATCTACCATAAATCACTTCTCGGATTGCTCCAGCCCTACTGCTTGGAAATATTCTCTGATAATAGAATGTGTTTATGCTTCCATTCCCCAGCTTTTGTTTTCCATGTAGCATGCCACTACTGAAGAGTTTTTTGCCCCTGGACCCCAAGCAGTAATTTTATCAGCGTTTAACTCGAAGCCCATTCTAAACTCATGTCCAGCTTATCCTCTACCTACCTGTACCCCCAAGTCCTTTTCTGCAGGGCTGTTCTCTATCACCTCATCCTGCAGCCTGTATTGACACTGAGGACAGTCCCAAACCCCCTGCAGGATCTTGCACTTGACCTTCTTGAATCATTAAGTTTGGGAAAGACCTGTCCAGTTCTGGACCCCTCAATTTAAGAAGGACATTGAGGTGCTTGAGAGTGTCCAGAGAAGGGCAGTGAGGCTTGTGAGAGGTCTTGAGCACAGCCCTATGAAGAGAGGCTGAGGGAGCTGGGATTGGTTAGCCTGGAGAAGAGGAGGCTCAGGGGAGACCTTCTTGCTGTCTACAACTACCTGAAGGGTGGTTGTAGCCAGGAGGAGGTTACTTTCTTCTCTCAGGCAACCAGCACCAGAACAAGAGGACACAGTCTTAAGCTATGCCAGGGGAAGTTTAGGCTGGAGGTGAGGAGAAAGTTCTTGCCTGAGAGAGTCATTGACTGCTGGAATGGGCTGCCCAGGGAGGTGGTGGAGTCAGCGTCCCTGGAGGTGTTCAAGGGGGGTTTGGACGTGGCCCTTGGTGCCATGGTCTGGTCTTGAGGTCTGTGGTGATGGGTTGGACTTGATGATTTTTGAAGTCTCTCCCAACCTTGGTGATACTGTGATGCCTCTGAGATCATCAAGTCCATCATTTTGTCCTTAAGTCATTCAGTTCTGCCCTGTGGAGTCGTGACAGAGCACTGGAACAGGCTGCTCAGAGGAGTTGTCGAATCTCCTTCTCTGGAGATACTCAAAACCTTCTTGGATGCATTCCTGGGTGGTCTGGTCTAGGTGATCCTGGTCTGCGGTGGGGTTGGTCTGGATGATCTTTTGAGGTGTCTTCCAGCCCCTGACATTCTGTGATTCTGTGATGCTGCACACCATGGCACTCTGAACAAATAAGAGACTCTATAGAGCTGCACAGGGCCAAAGTGACATTGGCTTCCCTAATATTTCTTATACTATATTGGTATAAAAAATACTATTTACCCTCATTTTTTCATAAAAAAAAAAATCCAAGTTCTTCCTTTTACAGCAAAAGAGGACAGATGTGAGATGGTTGCATGCTAACCAAGAAGCACAAATACTAGCAGCCATCGAAACATGTACTGCAACCTGTCAGCCAGAAGATGCAGTGTGATTTTTTTTAAGCCCTCTGAGTGTGTGTAGGCAAATATGAATGCACAGGCACTCAGGGGCTTAGAGCATGACATCTTTTATTAAAAACAAATTATTAAAAACTAAGGCTGAACTCTAAGGTGTGCCAGAGGTAGCCATAAAGCACTAGGTGGCAGACTCGCTATGCTCGGAGCAAAACCGAACTCAAGAACATTCCAAGGAGAGGTGTTTTAGAAGATAAATAGCAAGTAGCACTTTTAATAAAACTGCTAGCAGAGATTTTCCAGATATTTAAAAATTATGTTGGAACTTAAAGGGCATAAACAATAAATTTTAGCTATTTGAAAATGGGTGTTTGTTTTAGTGGAGTTGCGAGATAGATGCCGGCAGTTAGGGGGTTTCATTACTGATTTGTACAGTTGGTGTTTCCTTTTGGGACAGCATTAATTTGCACTAAATACATATTGTAATTGTAAAACTGTCATGCTTGACTGAAAATCCTAAGTCCCACCGATTCTATCTTACACTGATTGGCTTTGATACAGACTGGAACAGTTTTTATTGTTTCTAAATGGGCTAACAATAGTGGCTTGCATTATCTTTTGAATTGTGGGCTCGCAGAAATGAAGTCTGTTTTCAAAGAAATGCTGCTCGGTGTTTAAAGAGTCTGGTGGAACGGATTGTTATGTAAATCAGATAATTCTAGGATGGTTTGAGAAAAGATTAGCCTCAGTGAACCTACCAACTCAAAATACAATGAGCAGCAGTCAGACAGTCTTTGCTGTGAGCTCAAAGAACCACACAAACCAACTGTTACCATCCAGAGAATTAAAACAATCACCACGTATCAAGGCTCTGAAGCTCCTAATGAAGTAGTACGATCTCAGCTCGGGCTCTGGGTGCTTATTACAGTATCACAGTATCACCAGGGTTGGAAGAGACCTCAAAGCTCATCAAGTCCAACCCATCTAATCCACTCCAGAATGCCATTGGCCCTCTTGGCCATAAGGGCACATTGCTCATGGTTATCCTTCTGTCCACTAGGACAGAAGGATGCTATGCTGCTCTCCAACAGGTCAATCCCCAACCTGTGCTGGTCCGTGGCATTATTCTTTCCCAGGTGCAAGACTCTGCACTGGTCTTTGATGTATTTCATCAAATTTCTCTCCACTCAGCTCTTCAGCCTGTCCAGGTCTTGCTGAACAGCAGCACAACCTTCAGGTGTGTCAAACACTTCTCCCAGTTTTGGCTCATCAGCAAACATGCTGACCATGCACTCTGTTCCTTCATCCAGGTCACTGATGAAGACTGTGGGATGCAGCTTCATCCCCACCTGTCTGGAAGATCAGTAGTGGGTAGTAGTTTGACAACTGCATCAGGCTGGGGAGTTTCCCAGTGATATCCTTGATTCAGGCTCCCGAACTTTGGACTTTGTTGTGATGAGGTGAACCCAGCATATTGGGCCTTCTGTTACCTTTAGAAGCAAGGCTCCAACAACTACAGCTCTCCCTTGTGGAAGAGGTGGTTTTATGTCTGGAAGGCCTATCTGACAATACACAATATTTTATTTTGTCAGTTTTTTGAGCTGACAGTATTAGGGATGAATATTTCTGAATCCTTGTGATGTATATCCAGTCTACTCACTATGTGGTTGTTTCCCTAATGTGTCCCCAAATACAGGAGCAGTCACTTCTCAAACACCTGGGAGGTCTTAGAGCTTCTCAAGACTGAAGTTTTAAGAACCAAACAGAACAGGAAAAGATCTATCAGTTCCCTTTACCTTCTGACATTGAAGGGAAAACCTTTGGGATGCTTTTACAGTTGCATTGTTTCCTGTGCTGACTTCCCAGGAAAAAGAGAAAGTTCTTGATCAGTGGGACTTAAGGAAGGATCTGTAGAGAAATATTGAACCTATTGAAACAAGGTCACCTCCCTTAATTCAGTAAGTGGTTTATGGTTTGTGGGAGAATTTGTGTTGGTTCTTCTGGCCAAGCTAGCACAGTATTCCAGGTCAGCTGAGAGTTTTTCTCCACTGGCAAGCATGAAGCACTTGATGATAGTTTAGCCTCATCCAGTTACAGATAAATACCTAATGCAACTGCTTAGCTGTCACAAGGTGTCTTGGGTGCTGAACCATGTAATCGTAGCACACCTCTTTCCAGAAGCTGAGGGAGCAGTCAGTAATGTTTTCAACTTTAGAATTAACATCAGTAAAGCCCTTGCAGGGTATCTGAATGAGGTCTTCTGTGGGATCATGCACATAACCCAGACAGGCAGCCCAGACAGCCAACCGAATCCTGGGCTGCATCAGGAGCAGTGTGGGCAGCAGGGCAAGGGAGGCGATTCTGCCACTTTACTCTGCTCTCCTCAGACCCCACCTGGAGTACTGTGTGCAGTTCTGGAGCCCTCAACATGTCCAGGGAAGGACATGGAACTGTTGGAGCAGGTCCAGAGGAGGCCATGAAGATGCTCAGAGGGCTGCAGTAGCTCTGCTATGAGGACAGGCTGAGAGAGCTGGGGTTCTGCAGCCTGGAGAAGAGAAGGCTTCCAGGAGACCTTAGAGTAGCCTTCCAGTATCTGAAGGAGGCCTACAGGAAGGCTGGGGAGTGACTATTGACAAGGGTTTGCAATGACAGGACAAGGGGCAATGGGTTTAAACTGGCAGAGGGGAGATTTAGACTGGATGTTAGGAGGAAGTTGTTTGCAGTGAGGGTGGTGAGACACTGGCACAGGTTGCCCATGGAGGTTGTGTCTGCTCCCTCCCTGGAGGTGTTCAAGGCCAGGTTGGGTGAGGCCTTGAGTAACCTGTACTAATGGGAGGTGTCCCTGCCTATGTCAGGGGGTTGGAACTAGATGATCCTTGAGGTCCCTTCCATCCTTACCATTCTATAAATCAAGGGCTGTTTCTTTCTCAAGGTGATGACAAAGCCTTGTATTATGTAAACCTTAAGAAACCTCACATTGAGTTAAATGTGGACATTGTCAAGTTCAGCTTTCTGACTGGCTAACTCAGCTCAGTTTCAGCGCATTGTAAAGTAACCTACAAGTCCTTGATGCTAATTGATTATCACTTTTGCTTAGCTCAAATTGGGAATATTGTTTTAAAATATGTTCCAGAAATGTAAAGGACTGACAGCAAAGTGTAATTTGCTAGTCAGTTGATATAAAGGCTAAGGCTGACATGAAGTGGAAGAGCAAACTGTGTGAGGTCAAAAAACCAGCAGTGTACATTAGTAAAACAGATACAATAGCAAACAAGACACTAAGGAGGCTTGAAAAATGTATCTGTCAAGGAGTAGAAGATACACTGGTAGAGAAGTTATCTATATGTATTTGATTTGTCTTTTTATGCCATGGGTAAATAAATATGCTTTGATGTGTCACCCCTTAAGGAAATGCCATGGACATCAGAGTAGTTTTAGAAAAATGACAAACTGTGCAATATGTAGGCATAAAAATCTCAAGAGGGGAAAAAAAAATCACATTTTTCTCATCAGTTAAAGAAGAACTTTTGAATTTTACACTCATTGAGTATCGATAGGTGCCATGTCTGTGAAGGTTTGTGAAAAATATGTCTGGAGAAATTTTAAGGTGTTAGAGCTTTCCATGGCACCAGGAATGGCTAATGAATGAGAGGATGAAGGCAGATTGTTGTTAGAAAGCACAACAGGCTAAATGGTAGAAAGAGAAAATTGAGATTAATCTTGGGAAGTGTGGTAGTTTAAAGCTAACACTCTAGCATAGTTCTAAATTATAAACAAGGAATAGGAACTTTCTAGATATACATCTGGAGTACTGTGTGCAGTTCTGGAATGCCCAGCATGGGAAGGACATGGAACTGTTGGAGCAGGTCCAGAGGAGGCCACAAAGATGATCAGAGGGCTGGAGCAGCTCTGCTATGAGGACAGGCTGAGAGAGTTGGGGCTCTGCAGCCTGGAGAAGAAAAGGCTTCCAGGAGACCTGAGAGTAGCCTTCCAGTATCTGAAGGGAACCTACAGGAAGGCTGGGGAGGGACTATTGACAAGGTCTTGCAATGACAGGACAAGGGGCAATGGGTTTGAACTGGTAGAGGGGAGATTGAAACTGGGTGTAGGAGGAAGTTGTTTGCAGTGAGGGTGGTGAGACACTGGCACAGGTTGCCCAGGGAGGTTGTGGTTGCTCCCTCCCTGGAGGTATTCAAATTTAGGTTGGATGAGACCTTGAGTGACCTGTACTAGTGGGAGGTGTCATAGAATCATACAATGGTAAGGTTGGAAGGGACCTCAATTATCAGGGGAAAAAAAACCAACCACACAGAACCAGAAAAACACACACACACAAATACAAAAGAAGAGGAAGAAGTTTATTTTGTGTGCATTTCAGTACTTTCTTTCCATGGCCAGGAAAAGTCATGAATTAGTGAAAGCACAGCTGTATCTAGTTCCTGGTTTATTGAAAAGAATAGTGTTAGGAAAACAGAATTTTTTTTTTAATGTCTAGCAGCTGTTTGAGGTGGAAATTGAGTTTTCCAAATCACTTTCAGAACGGAGTCAGTGAGCCCTGCCATGGTGGCCAACATTCCCTCACTCAGGCAGAGAATAAATCTCCTCTGAAAAGTGAATGACTGTGTTGGAGCCGAGAAAAACAGTCTTTTGGGCTCCATTTTCCCTTCCTCTCCTATTTCTGTTTGCTTAGTTTAACCAAATGGTTTATTATTTTATGTGTTTAACTGCTGGCCCTGCAATCTATGTTTGTAGGAAGTGAGGAAAAGAATGTAGATTTATTTTTTTCTGGTTTGTCACTCTATGCTTGGTAGTAAGGGAGCCTTTGTATGCTGGATTAGGCAATATTAGAGATATGTAATCTGATTTGTAGATGTTTGGGATTTTAATATTCCATCAGTGTCTTTGCTGAACTTATACTTACTTCTTAGCAAGGGCATAGAGCCATGCAAATGCTGTTGTTGAAAGAAACAGAGAAACTAACTCTAAATATACCTGATGTGCTGTAAGTGAAAAGATGCTTGTGTTACAAATCTTCCTTTCAAAGCTGTGATGCAAAAACATTTCTGCTGTCCATTGTGCAACTGTGGTGATAGAACCAAGTTCTGTTTTTTTTTATTAATACAAGTACTTGTTGCAGTTCATGACTTTAAAATAGAGGGGACTCCTCAATGGGGTATACGATATAGAATCACAGAATCACAGAATGGTAAGGTTGGAAGGGACCTCAAGGATCATCCAGTTCCAACCCCCTGCCATAGGCAGGGACACCTCCCACTAGGACAGGTTACTCAAGGCCTCATCCAATCTGGCCTTGAACACATCCAGGGAGGGAGCATCCACAACCTCCCTGGGCAACCTGTTCCAGTGTCTCACCACCCTCACTACAAACAATTTCCTCCTAACATCCAGTTTGAATCTCCCCTCTGCCAGTTTAAGCCCATTGCCCCTTGTCCTGTCATTGCAGGACCTTGTAAATAATCCTTCCCCAGCCTTCCTGTAGGCCCCCTTCAGATACTGGAAGGCTACTATCAGGTCCCCTCGAAGCCTTCTCTTCTCCAGGCTGAAGAGCCCCAACTCCCTCAGCCTGTCCTCATAGCAGAGCTGCTCCAGCCCTCTGATCATCTTCATGACCCTCCTCTGGACCCGCTCCAACACTTCCATGTCCTTCCTGTGCTGAGGGCTCCAGAACTGCACACAGTACTCCAGGTGGGGTCTGACGAGAGCAGAGTAAAGGGGCAGAATCACCTCCCTTGCTCTGCTGGCCACGCTTCTCTTGATGCAGCCTAGGACTCGGTTGGCTGTCTGGGCTGCATGTGCACACTGCAGGCTCATGTTGAGCTTTTCATCAACCCAGACTCCAAGGTCCAGCCACAAGGTACTGTGTGAGTAACTTCTGAATATTCTAGATTTATATGAAAACTTGAGCATATACTTCTATAAAAAACATAATTTAAAAAGTAATATACTTTTGCCACATCCATGTTATGGACACTGATCTGGTTTAGAAATAAAAACCAAATTCTCTGATTTCTAAAAGGAAGCAAAGTACCTTATTTGCAGGAATTTTGCAATAAACTGAACATTCTAAGATGAAGATTTCAAGAGCGTTAGAACGCTTTCATTAACTGTACGACAAGAAGCATCCCTCTTTGGCAGTAACACATGAACTCACACTATAATTTAATGTTGTTTCTCAGATGTGCCATTTCAGTTGTCAGAACAAGCAGAATGGAAATCTCCTCAGTGTGTCTGAATTGTGTAACTAAAGAAAAAAATCCTAGAATCAAGTGAATGACTCTTGATGCTACTATATTGCAAATGGCATTGCACGTTAGACTTGCAATACTAATGTGAGGGCTGTAAAGCTGATGATGCGTCTGGCAAGACATATCATGGCAAGACAAATTTGAATTCCTACCATAATATTTTAAGACTTTTTTTCCCTTGTTATAACTTGCACTTTCTCTCCCCACCCCTTCTTTTCTAACACTTCAAGAATAAGGAATGGTTTATGATGGAAGGGACCTCAAAGATTACAGTATCACAGTATCACCAGGGTTCGAAGAGACCTCAAAGGTCATCAAGTCCAACCTGCCACCACAGACCTCAAGACTAGACCATGGCACCAAGTGCCACGTCCAAACCCACCTTGAACTCCTCCAGGGACGGTGACTCCACCACCTCCCCGGGCAGATCATTCAGTTCTACCCCTCCCACCATAGGAAGGGACACTTCCCACTAGAACAGGTCACTCAAGACCTCATCCAACCTAAACTTGAACACGTCCAGGCAGGAAGCAACCATGACCTCACTGGGCAATCTGTGCCAGTGTTTCAC
>VWZE01004519.1:0-36337 GCA_013396675.1 Eubucco bourcierii | reverse complement strand
GGGCAGAAGGGCTCTGCAGCGGGACCCCGACTGCCTGGACAGATGAGCAGAGTACAAGANATCCTGGCCTGCATCAGGAATAGTGTGGTCAGCAGGAGCAGGGAGGTCATTCTCCCCCTGTACTCTGCACTGGTTAGGCCACACCTTGAGTACTGTGTCCAGTTCTGGGCTCCTCAATTTAAGAAGGACATTGAAGTACTTGAGCGTGTCCAGAGAAGGGAAACGAGGCTGGTGAGAGGCTTCGAGCACAAGCCCTATGAAAAGAGGCTGAGGGAGCTGGGATTGTTTAGTCTGGAGAAGAGGAGGCTCAGGGGAGACCTTCTTGCTGTCTACAACTACCTGAAGGGTAGCAAATGAACATTTAGGTAAGATGATATTAATTTTCCCTTTACAATTCCATTGTCTCATTACTTTTTTTACTTCAATAATTATGGAAAATCTGATGTCAGAAACAGCGAACTAAATCCCACTTTGACATTTGTACATTGGTGCTAATCAAAGCTAATCACTGTTGTCCCTGTAGCACATAGCAACATAACAGCTTTTCTAAATAGAAGTGCACCCTACAGGTCTTAATTCACACTTTCAGAGGCACTGACATGTTGAGATTTAACTTTTTACAGTTTTCTGTTTGGTTCTCTACAGACTGAAATTTTATAGCTAACTGAATAAAACTCATGTTTATCTTAACTGATTCTGTCCATTTTTGTTTTGCTTTCCCCACAAGGATCAGTATTTTGTGTGATCATCTAATTTGTAAAGAACAGTCACTGGAGAAAAACACTTACTCAACGTGTTTTTTTTCACTTCTATGTCTATGATCTACTCTGCACATCAGTCCATAGCCAGCAGACAAGCAGGATTAGCCCTTTCTCAGATATCTTACAGAAGCGACCTGTATATGTTGAATGTTTCTTTAAACAACCATCATCTACCGCACCTCAATGTTGATCTTACAGTGATGTGCATTAGTATGGGATTATACTTGCTTTTCTGAAGCATAGCTTCAAACTAATTTGTGCTGTTATTCTTTCTATGGAGCCAGCTCATGTTACAAAGTATGAGGAAATTCATGGTAAGCAGCACTGCGGATCTTCCATGACTGCTACAAGCATTACTTACTCTAATTTGCTATCATATATAACTATCCTATGTGTTAAATACTGATGATGAGCAATAAAAAGATTTGAGTGGTTTTGAAGAGGTATTTATTCTACGGTAAAGAGAAATTTCAGTCCACAAATACTTTCAAGTTACAGTTACTAATTTTTTTCTGGTGTTAGTACCAAGTCCATACATTTACCTTGATGGTCTACAGTAGTTTTGAACCTTATTTAATTTTTTTTTTTTTACTGTAAAAATCTTTTCACTGTGATACCTGCAACAAAAACATAAGTGAAACACTCTGTTAATTTCAGAGAAACCTGGAAAGGCTCACACTTTGCTCCACACCAAGAGCTCAGACGTCACTTTCCATGGAACTTATGACAAGGTGGTGGAAAGTTTTAGCCATATTTTGGCCGTTAAACAAAGGGAAAAGATCATCATTGCCAAAAGCAATTATTTCCCTCAGTTATCTGCAGCATTCTGCCTGTTATCTGTTTCTCTTCTCATTGTTCTGATTGGCAGGGGAAGTACAGGTCACTCTGCAGCAGCACCTGGACACAGCTGCAGAGGCTGCTCCTGGTAAAGAAGAGCTCATTACACAATAGAGAGAAATCAAAAGGCACATTTTCTGGCAAGCTGAAAGGTATCACTTTCAACAGGAGGGTAACTAATGCAAAGGGGGAAAAGAATCCTCCACATTCGTATGTCTTTGTGAAAGGAACTGTTGCATAAGTTTTGTGTGTGGCAAAATACACTGAGGCCTGATTAATAGGGAAGCTGACACTATGAGAGGAAAAATGGTTTAGTGGATACAAAAAGTGTTCTGACCAAAAAACCCAACATATAATTCCCATCAACAATGGCTTGAAAGAGACCAGTGTCTTCCCAGCCTGCATCAGGCTGGGCTTGATAATCTCAGAGGTCTATTCCTGCCTCAGTAGTCCTGTGATTCTGTGAAATGTGTCTGGTGTTTGAAGGGTGTTCAGGTAAAAGTGAATCACACTGCTCATACATCTCATGCTACATTTTTCTATGTATTGCTTGGTATAGATTACAACATTGGCCTGAAAACACAATCGTGGTGATCTGAGGGGTGTTTTTCATAATCTTCTGGCTAGATTATATCAGTTTGTTTCCCAAGCAGTTGGTTTCGATGGAATTGGAGGGAAAAAAATTAAAAAAAAAAAGGCAGAAAATTATTTCTGCAAATTAGAATTGATGAAATGTCTTTTTCTAAGCCACACATGCAAGTAATCACTGATTAAATTGTATTTTAGAATAATTAAAGTGAATTATTTGCTCATTGCTTTTCTATTTCTCTGTGGTTTCACTTATGCTTTATAGACACACTAAGTGACATGCTTCACTCCTGAGTATTAATAATCATTCTGCTTAATTAAGTTGGCAATTGTTTGAAGAAAATCACCACAAAAGGTTTCTAAAAAAAACATCTAAAGATAGAGATTCAACTGAAAAACACACAGAAACAAATGGGGAACTGTATAAAAGGTTTGTGTGGCAAGTTTTGCATATTATCAAAACCAGTTGAAATAGAAAACAAGTTGAAATAGAAGCATCTGAGTTCTTGTGCAGCTGTGATGTTTTTCATCTGATATTCTCTAGATCAAATCCAACTTCAGTTTTCCTTTCCCATAAGGTAAAAAATGTATTTGCCCAAGACCCATCATGCCTCCTCAAAACTGTCACTTCTAAAGAGATATAGGTACTATGACTGCAAAACTATTGATCTTTCACAAGTCTTTATTCATATTTAGAGCTAATGTCCCTTCCTTGAGATTTTTTACTTGTCTGGGCATTCCTTGTAGTACATTTTTCAACCTTTACTGTCACTCAGTTTTGCCATATAAGCAGGAACCAGAAACTAAATGTGGTAGAGAAAGCTTCCTTCTAAATCCAGAACAGAGCATTACAGGAAATTCTTGAGATTTTCCAGAGAGGTTTCAGAGGCAATATAAAGAAAATAGTGTAAGACAATTTCTTCTGTACTTAACTGCTCCAATAACATAAATGGGCAATTGGCTTGAAGATCCAGGTCCATCAGGGAATGAATGGGTTTCCATTTATGTCTGAATCAAACCCAATGTGCTTATCCTGGGTATTACATCTGCTCAGAGGTGCTGGAGAGAGTTGATGGGCAAACGGCACAAGCAGACGTTAAACCTCAGCATAAGAATGCTCTCATGGAATTATATTGCAGTATGCATTCAGATGATGAACATAACTAAAGCATTTACTCTGATCAATTCAGTGTTATTTTTACTTCTGTTTTTATCCTATTTATATTTTATTTATTTTTATTTTATTACTCTTTTCCTTTACTCTGAACAATTCAATGTTATTTTTACTTTCGTTTTTATCCTATTTATATTTTATTTACTTTTATTTTATTACTCTTTTCCTTCTTGTCTTACTCAAGGCTTGAAAATACTTAAACTAAGCTTAGAAGTTTGACAGGTGCAGTTTATAGGCAATACATTTTTTATTTTTTTTTAGGTGCTTTCTGCTTGCCTCACATATTCCTTTATGCCCATACTTACGTACTGTCCCAGAAAATTCCTGGTTAGTGTGAGCATTTTAGCTCTTGAAGTATTGCTTTACACACACTCCCACAAATTTTTCAAAGATTTCCAGTTGCATTAGGTTAGACTGTTGGGCAAATGCTTTTGTGAAAGAAATGGCTGTGAATTCTGTTTCAGCTTAAGTCACCTGAAATTAGATGTTTGCAATGTGAGCTGGTGCCCAATTTCCCTTAAAGTTAAGAGAAATCTAGGACTTGGTGCAGTTGCCCAGGAGAAGGCATACAATACCACCTGAGATGCACTAGTTTGCAGTTCCAACTGCCACCTGAAAGATATAGATATTTAAGTCCTGTGACTTGTCCATGCTGGCCTCATCAAGACAGTTCACACCAGAGGGCATTCGAGACAGACTATAGCTGCAGACCTGTGGTCAGGTTCCACAATCAAAATCCTAAAAGATACAGGCAGCATAACCTTAAAATTGCTTGGCTAATTCATCCCCAAATCGTCACTTGAAGGTGGTAATCAAGGTGCCTGTGACTCATCACTGCAGAAAGGTACATCCCATGTATCGTCAGTTCTATCAGCTCTTCTTAGAAGTTGAGGTACGCTATGAAAAAAATGTCTCCCCACAATTACCTAGAGAGTCTCCTTTTTGCCCCAACAAACAAAAAAAAAACCCAAAAAACCCCAAACAATTCAGTTTGCAGGTATTTAACTATTTTATCTTATGATGAGAGGACTCTTTAGCTCATTCTGTGGGACTTCAAGAAACTAGGAATACAGAATTCTGTGAATACTAGGAATATAAAATCTAGTCTGATTAGATAGCCAAAGATCATAGAATCACAGAATGAGTCAGGGTTGGAAGGGACCACAAGGATCACCTAGTTCCAACCCCCTGCCATGGGCAGGGACACCTCACACTAGATCAGGCTGTCTAGGGCCTCATCCAGCCCGGCCTTAAACATCTCCAGTGATGAGGCTTCAACCACCTCCCTGGGCAACCTGTTCCAGGATCTCACTATCCTCATGGTGGAGAACTTCCTAACATCAGTTTGAGTCTACCCATTTGTAGCTTCGCTCCACTCCCCCATGTCCTATCCCTACTTGACATCCTAAAAAGTCCCTCCCCAGCTTTCTTGTAGGCTCCCTTCAGATACTGGAAGGCCACAATCAGGTCACCTTGGAGCCACCTTCTCTCCAAACTGAGCAGCCCCAACTCCCTCAGCCTCTAACAGCAGAGCAGCTCCAGCCCTCTGATCATCTTTGTGGCCATCTCTGGACACATTCCAGCACATCCATATCCCTCTTGTAACAGTGGCTCCAGCACTGGATGCAGTACTCCATCTGGGGTCTCACCAGTGCAGAGTAGATAATAAACCTGAATGATTTCACAAGATTTCTAAAATGTTGTAGCAGGATTTTGCCTATAAACATATTGAAATTAATCTCCTATAGCCAAATAAAAAAAAAAATCAAACATTAGATTTAAGGTGCGAGTTTTCCCTTCTTGAAATTGTTACCAGTTGTGGCTAGCTGAAGTAAAATACTTAGCAAAATGGATAGAAATTAGTATTAACGTTCTTTTAATCATTGGACAAAATGGTTGGCTTAATTGTTACATTTGCAGAGCACTTAAAAGTGTACAAAGGTTTAATGATTAATGCTGAAGTTTGATTAGGTGGCTATTCAGATCAGCAAAGCACCCAGGTAGACTGTCTCAAACCACAAAGTAAGTGTTGTTTCAAGTCATGTCTCAGACTCTTACAGTGAGGTGCAATAGACTGAGAAGAAATTTTTTTTACCCTCTTGCAGAGATGATTTTCACAAAGCTGAAACTGGAGATGAAATAGATTTAAAGGGCATCCTGAACAGTTGTTAGTTAATCACTGAGGCAACTGGAATTGATGAAGCTATTGTAAATGGTAGAAAACCTAATCAAGATTTATTAACCTCAGGCAACAAACCCATTTGAGAAGGCTCTGGAGAAGCAGGATAATCCAATTTGATAATTTCTTGGACAGGAAGAGTATCACTCACAACAAGTGTGTTCTCCTTTGTGTTCTGTATTACATTTGCTGCAGGTTTCCAGAAGTTCTGTGATGTGTCAAGCTCCACTCTTTCATCTGGACAATGTAATTCTCAAATAAACAAATTTAGAATAGCAATTTTAGTCTAGCTCTGTTATTAGAGCATGGAAATGTAAGACTTCTCATATCCTCTCATTATTGCTAATGATGTGCAACATTCTCAATGCTCACACATACAGCAAAAGGCCAATTACAAAAACTGTTCCAGAGAGACTCTCAAAACACTGCCACAATCCAGGTCTTTTCCAAAAGCTGTCTCTGACATAAGTGGCTCCAACCTAGGAGCTCCTGTTACTTCCATCTGAAGAGGAGTGACTATTTCTTTACGGCTGTACATTCTGTTTAAACATTACAAGGAGATAAAAAATGTAGCCCCTCGATCTTCTTGTATTGTCCAGCTCTCCTATTAGTAACTCTTTTAATGTGATTTATCTCTTCAGTTGCATTAGATTACTTATTTCTGGAGGTCCTTTAGACTTCAAGTAGCTTTTTGCTCCTGCTTTTGCAGTAATCTCCTGTTAGCCTTTAGGTCTCACTTTAAAACCACAGATATTTGAATAGTCATACAGTAACTACATTAGAAGACACAGGCAAATAGCAATAAATGGATTGAAGGACCAACAGTGCTACTTAGGTCAGTGGAAGCTTTCTGTTTGGCAATGTAATACAATGCTAGAGGGGTGGATGTCACATGGATGGGGCCAAACTTGTTTTGGCATCAGTAAGACAAGGCGCAATGGCTACAAACTGGAACACAGAAGGTTTCACCTCAAAAGGAGTAGAAACTCCTTTACAACGAGGGTGACAGAGCATTGGAACAGGTTGCCCAGAGAGGTTGTCTCCATCTCTGGAGGCCTTCAAAACCTACCTGGATAAATTCCTGTTTGAACTAAGCTAGGAGATCCTGCTTGCCAGGGAAGCCGGACTGCATGATCTCCGGAGGGCCCTTCCAACCTCTAAGGCTCTGCAATTCTGTGATAATGATAATTTATACCTTTAATATTTCAATAATTAAAAGCAGTATTTCACAGGATCACAGTATATTAGGGGTTGGAAAGGACCTCTGGAGATCTTTGAGTCCAAAACTCCTCCAGAGGGGGTTTTGAAATTTTACAGAGCAGGAAAATTTCAATTTAGGTTCAAGAACATATACGAGATAAAATTCAGGAACTGGGAAAATCACAAGGGCTTTCACTTTTCCTGATGATTTACCTTAGTTGTCGTGCTCTTCCACACACATTTAATGCTTTCTCTATTACTAAATTAAACTTGAATGTACAGTTACCTGAACTAGTAGGTATCAACAATATAAAAAATTCTGACCTTGTTACTTCTTCAGTGCTGAGGAATTACTGACAGATTTTCAGGAGAGGCTTTTTTTTTTTTTTTTCTTTTCAGGTTCTATAGACAAACAATCTGCACACATTTTATGTTGCTACAGACAGAGTTAATTAGTTCTGCAGTATTTTACAGTGATGTGAGTGCACTTCCTACATTTACTGAGCGATATCATTATTACTGTGATTTCAGTCATCTATGCAATGGTATGCTACAGAATCACAGAATCACAGAAGCATCCATGTTGGAAAAGACTCTCAGGATCACGAAGTCCAACCATTAACTCTATTCTACAAGATTCACTTTAAACCATATCCCTAAGCACCACACCCAAATGACTTTTAAACATGTTCAGGGTTGGTGACTCAACCACCTCCTTGGCGAGCTCATTCCAGTGCCTGAAAACTCTTTCCATGAAGAGTTTTTTCCTAATGTCCAATCTAAACCTACCCAGTTTCAACCTGAAGCCATTCCTTCTTGTTCTGTCTACAATTACCTGTGAGAAGAGACCAGCAACAGCCTCTCCACAAGGTCCATTCAGGTAGCTGTAGACAGAAATGAGCCCAACCCTTGGCCTCGTCTTTTTCAGACTAACCATTGCCAGCTCCCTCAGTCACTCCTCATAAGATTTATTCTTCAGGCCCTTCCCCAGCTTTGGTGCCCTCCTCTGGACCTGCTCTAGCACCTCCACATCTCTCTTGTATTGTGGTGCCCAAAGATGAACACAATACTCGATATGTGGTCTCAGCAGAGCAGAGGACAAGGGGACAATCACCTCCTTACTCCTGCTGGCCACGTTAATACAAGCCAGGATACCATTGTCCTTGTCTTCAGAAAGTTGGGGCTGGTTTCAATGCATATATTGGGTATCCCTTAACTTTTTCCACTCTTCCATGAGTTGTTTGCTGAAGCTTTGAAATTTTACATTCTTTTCTGCCTTATCAGATCGACTGACAAACTGTGAAGACGACTGCAAGGCTCTTACATAAAGGTTCTTGGCAGCTCCTTATAAAATCAATATGTGTGAAGGTTTATCTTCTTGGAGATAGTATGCACAAGCCATAAATTCCAGGATTATTTTTAATTTTTGCATGACCTCTTTGTGTTTTTTATTTGGTTGGTTATGGTTGTTTCTTCAGTTTTCTGATTTTGCTTATACTTTCCTTATGGAAGTTCTAAACTTCTCTATAGAGTCAAGTTATATTAAAAAAAAATAAAATTAAGAGTTATAGCCAAAAGGTTGGACTTAGGAAGTAGAAAGAGGAGAGAGTCTTGCTTATTTCATACTGAAGCTACTGAGCCTTTGCACTGATTCACAGAAACTGCAGACTGAACTTTTTAATTGATGGGCTAAAGAAATGCTCTTCCAAACAGCAGATGTTGCAGTATATACAGACAAACAGTCTGTGTTTGACATTTACTGAATTAAAGAGATGTTCAGTAGCTGGAAACTTTGAAAGGAAGATTTGGGTTATGACCAAATCAGAAGAAAACACCAAAAAACATATGCAATGGCATACAGGGAGGGCAAAGTGAAACTAGCAGATTAGTTCATCAAGAAAAAGAGAAGAGCTGCCAAAACACAAGTGGAAACAAGATATGAAGAATCAGCCAGGGATGAAAGATACTGGGAGGGTCCCTAAGTCTTTGAAATGGATTTTTAGTAAGAGGTTTTGCCTGCATTGTGAAACGTACTGCACTTGTCCAAATTAATCTGGTATTTTTCTCTCAAGTAGAGTTGTAAAATACATTAACAAAACCCAAGATTGCTAAATTCAAAGAGTGTTTTTTTGCAGCAAGGCTAAATATCTCATACATGGGGCTTACCTTCAATTTACACTTACACAAATCAGAAAATATTCTTTCAAGTTGTGAGAAGATACTGGCTGATCCCTGTTACTCTGAAGCTTTATTAGTGATCATCATGGTCCTTCTGGATTTTAAGATCATTCTAAGATATCAGACACCTTTTAGTTCAATATTAAAATCTGTAATTTAATATAATCTTAGAGACAGACACATACATCAAATATTAAAGACAACCGAAAGCTTAATTAATGCTACCTCTCTTTCATCACTTCTTTCATTGCAAGTGAAGTTATGAGCAATTGTTTATACCAATTAAAACTCCTGTGGATTTTAGTAAGCTGAATTGACAGCTTCAAAATCATATCTTCTCTTTCCAACATGTGATTTGTGACAATCTGTTTCACTGCTATATAAGTATATAGATTTTATAGAAAGCTTTCAAATAATAACATTTGGATCTTGCAGAAGAATGTTTAACACCAGAAGGCTGTGTTGCCATTCAGCAAGACCTGTATGGGATGGAGAGTTGGGTGATGGGGAACCTAACAAAGTTCAACAAGGGCAAGTGTAGAGTTCTGTGCCTCAGGAGGAGTAACAACCTCCCCAAATACATATTAGGTGTTGACCTACTGGAAATCATCTCTGCAGAGAAGTACCTAAGAGTGCTGATGGACAAGTCAGCAGTGTGTACTTGTGGCCAAGAAGGCAAACAGATTCCTGGGTTGCATGGTCAGCAGGTTGAAGGAGGTTCTCCTCTCCCTCTACTCTGCCCTAGTGAGTAGAGTATATTATTGTGTCTGGAATATTGTGTCTAGTTTGGGTTCCTCAGTTCAACAGAGACAGGGAACTACTGTCAGCAGTCTATTGGAGGGCTGCAAAGATGATGAGGAGATGGAGCATCTCTCTGACAAAAGGCTGTGAGACTTGGGACTCTTTAGCCTGGAGAAAACTGAGATCTTATCAATGCTTATAAATACCTAAAGTAACATGATCAAGAGAATGGAGACAGTCCATTTTCAGTGGTGCCCTGCGACAGGTCAAGGGGCAATGGGCACACCAAAACACAGCAAGTTCCATCTGAACATAAAGAAAAAATTACTTTGAGAGTGGCAGGGTGCTGAAACAGGCTGCCCAGAGAGTCTGTGGAGTGTCCTCCGGAGACTTTCAAAACCCACCTGGATGCCATCCTGTGCAGTCTGGTCTAGGTGCACCTGCTTTAGCAGGGAGGTTGGGCTATATGGCCTCTGGAAGTCTCTTTCAGCATCTGCCATTCTGTGATTCTGTAACAAACCTGCTTAAAGGTGAGAAATACGAAAATAAACTGTTGGATTATTTTCTTATGTGAGATGGCTCACTAGTATTTTCAGCTGCTGAAGGTTGTGACCATAGTCCTGATAACTACTACAGTCATCCTGCTGTAAATTCTAAACCTGGTCCTAGTTAAATAAGAATTACACAATTAATTATGTAGCCATTAAAAAAAAAAAAAAACAACCCAAAAAACCAACCACAAAAAACCCTTGAGGTATTAGTAAGGAATTTTAAAAGTTTTTGTACAGAGGGAACATGGTGTGAAAGAGTAACTTTAGAGCTGCAAAACAGAACAGCAGTGACTGCTTATTTTTACCCTTTTTGCATCTGTCTTAGATGTCAACATCAGCTATGTTTTAGTAAGATATTGGTTTTCTTAAATGCATGATTTCCTTGACAGTATATGCAGATGCATCTTTCTGTGCATCTACAGTGCACAGAAATAATTTTCTTTGGAATTTCCCTCATCACTTTAAGGGAACATCAGAACGGTAAAGGTTTGCTTTCACAAACTTATGAAATTATGCAAGTCTGGACTACAGTAACCTACACTTCCTGATTTCCTGACAGGCATTCCAAACACATCAACATCAGTGTGCACCCTGTGCCAAGTGCTTCACTGGGACAATGAAGCTGGTGAAGGGCTTGGAAAATAAATCTTACTCTTCTCTGATGAGGTCACACCTTGAGTATTGTATTCAGTTTTGGGCAACTCAATACAAGAAGGATGTGGAGGTGCTGGAGTGAGCACAGAGGAGGTCACCAAAGCTGGGGAAGGGTCTGGAGAACAAATCTGATGGGGAGCAACTGAGGGAGTTGGGGATGGTTAGTTTGAAAAAGAGGAGGCTGAGGGGAGACCTCACTGCTGTCTACAACTACTTGAATGGACCTTGTGGAGAGACTGCTGCTGGTCTCTTCTCACAGGTAATTTGTGATAGAACAAGAGGGAATGGCCTCAAGCTGCAACTGGGTAGGTTTAGGCTGGACATTAGGAAATATTTTTTCCCAACAAGAGTGTCCAGGCATTGGAATGAGCTGCACAGGGAGGTGGTTGAGTCACCACCCCTGGATGTGTTTAAAAGTCATTTGGATATGATGTTTGAGGATATGGATTAAGAGTGAACTTTGTAAAGTAGGGATAACGGTTGGACTTGATGATCCTGGGGGTCTTTTTCAGCTGGATTGTTTCTGTGATTCTGTGATTAGCCTGTGCAGCCATTCCTAGTGGGGTCAACTGTTCATTCTTCCAGTCTCCTGTGCTTACTACAGGAAGCAGGTGAACCTCCCATTCCTGGTGTTTTCCTGTAGAACTATAGCATCAGAGTAGGTCAGCACACTGTTTTCCCCTGGGATAGAGTTAGTTTTCTTCATAGTACCTGGTACAGGGCTATGTTTTGGACCTGGTGTCCTTTCACCTACCTATATCCCTGTCTTAATTTTTCCATTGCTTTAAATTACTTCTCTTCATATAATTTCCAGTCATCCACAATGGGAACCTGTAATTTCTCACACTAGGATGAAAAAATAGCCTACAGTGAGCATCACAATTTAGTATGTCACTATCTGCATTTGAAAGAACCTGTCAGTGAAATTGCCACCTATGTCCACTGCAAGTCCAAGTGTTCACATCCCACCTTTCTGCCTCCAGTAAAAAGTACCACATGTTCTCAGAAAGGAAACACCTGCTAGGAAATGCCTCTCCCATTTTTCAGTCCTTTGAGATTTCTAATAATAGACCTTTAGGAAAGGTCACATATCTCATTATGGTTATCAAATTCAGCCAGCAGTGACTTTACATAAATGATAGATGCTGTCTCTTGCTTTAAAACAGAAAGGGAAAAAAAAAAAAAAAAGCAAACAAACCCCAAAAGAAATGCATGCCACACATGTGATAACCTCCTTAAATATACAGCTTTGGAAATCATCCTGTCTATCACATTTAAAAATCAGTGAGCATATACAATATGCAGCTTCCAGTTTACAGCCTTTTCTTAAACTGTGAGATTTCTCATCTTTTCTTTTCCCAGAAAACACTGAAGCTGTGCAGGTAGAGCAAATGTTCTTTTCACACTCTTGTTATGGAAACTAAGCTTCACAGAAACATTAGGTACAATTATCTCACCTCATAACTGAATTCTTATATTAAGGGAAATAAATGCCTTTATTAAGAAAGACAACTCGCTCTAATTCCCAAAGTTACCCACAGTTATGCTTGTCCTCTCTCCTGTGCTATCACAGAATCAACAAGGCTGGAAAAGACCTCCGAGATCATTGCGTCCAGCCTATGACCTAACATCACTGCCATCAGCTAAACTATGCCATGAAGTGTCCCATCCAATCTTTCCTTAAAGATCTCTAGGGATGGTGAGTCCACCACCTGCCTGGCAGTCCATTCTAGTGCCCAATCACCCTTTTAATGAGGAAATGTTTCCTAATATCCAACCTAAACCTCCTGGTACAGCTTCAGACCATGGTCTTTTGTCCTGTCACAAACTGGTTAGGAGCAGAGCCTGACCCCCATCTGACTACAACTTTTCTTCAGGTAGTTGTAGAGAGTGATAAGGCCCCCTCTAAGTCTCCTCCTCTCCAGGCTGAACACGCCCAGCTCCCTCAGCCTCTCATCAGACTTTCTCTCCAGCCCCCTCCACAGTCTCATTGTTCTCCTCTGGACCTGCTCCAGCATCTCAATGTCCTTCTTGCAGTGAAGGACCCAGAGCTGCACACAGTGCTCAAGGTGAGGCCTCACTAGTGCCAGTACAGGGCAGAATGACATCCCTAGTGTTGGTGGTCACACTATTCCTGATACAGGCCAGGACACCACCAACCTTCTGTGCCAGCTGGGCACACTGCTGGGTCATGTCCAGCTGGCTGTCACCCAGCACTGTCTGGTCCCTCTCTGCCAGGCTGCTCTCCAGCCACTCATCCTCCAGTCTGTGGTGCTGCATAGCGTTATCGTGGTCGAAGTGTAGGAGCCTGCACTATACTGCATCCTCCCCTATATTTCTTCCTGAGCGGCAAAAGAATTTTGGGCAAGATTAGTCAAGGTTTTGTAAGTTCATCTTTTGGACAATCTTAAGAAAAGCTTCTGTGAAGCCTGATCAAATGCTAGTATCATCATCTATTTTCTCATTTTATTCTCTCAATCTTGGGGAAGTACTCAAATGTAACAATGTACATGTAGTCCCATGATGGATTTTTGAGTACCAGCTTGTCACTCTCATCTGAAAATGTAGTGCCCTTAGCAGTTAATGGTAGGTTCAGTGCAGGGCTGTACATAAGTTGCTTAACCATCCTACACTGCAGATGTTCAGCAGAACATCTGAGCTTTATTGATTTCAGAGCCAAGCAATGTGAGTGCTGAAGTTTACCATCAAGGACATGCTGGTTCTGAGGTGACTACATATATGGGTAGAAGCATATACAAAGACTGGTGATGAATAATCAATAAATACCTCAGAAAAAGGAAGAATTAATTGTGAGAAGCAAGTCTAATGCATTTCTGAAAGAGTACAAGTAATTTAATATAAAAATATAAGTAATTGCTATAATTCAAAAGCAGAAATACGCACTTTAATCAAATGATCTGGCAAGCTGCTGAAAACCAACACACATGTATGCTTGGTATCTAATAAGATCTTCAAATCTGTCTGATGGTTTGGGAGCTACCCACCCCCTACACTTTGTAAAATGACCCAGACTGGAACTCAGCTGGCTGGAAGTTAAGAGATGAAGCTCTATTTACAGCTCAGCACAATGTACAAGCAGATCTATACACTATAGACAGGAATAGTTACAGAAATAGACAAGTTAAAGGTAATACAGAAACACAACACCCCTCCCAGAAATTGGAGACCCCAGGAGGGGCTCCCAACCCCCCTTCCACCTTCTCCCCACCCCTGTACCTTACCCCAAGGTTTGCCTTACGCACAAGGTGAGTTTGGAGGATAGGCCAGGGCAGGTTAGAAGAAAAGTGGTTAGTGAGTTTACTCAGCAGAGAGGAGAAAAAGCCAGAAGCTGCTAGACTGAGACACTGTGCCCCAGAGACTCTGTGTTACCTGTGTTTTGAGTTATTTTCTTAAACATCTCAGTGAGCCTGTGAGTGATGTAGACATCACCATGTTTTCCTTTTCACAGCCTATAATATAATTTTCTCTATTAAAATATTCTAATTAGCCACAAACCAGCACAATCTGCAAGTAACTCACACAGACATTTGCTATAAGGCAAAGTTCTGAGAAAGATGTCTTGCTGGCTAGTAAGTCTAACTGATATGATATAGTCATAGGAGGATTGTGACTAGAGGGAGCATCTGCTCCACTAAAGTCTTGTTAGGACAAGGCTGAGAAAATAAGGACACAGATATGGATCAAAATCACTTTAGTCAAGAATATTAGAATTGCATTTTCTGTCTTTTGGTGATATCAAAAAACTAGAAAATGAAGCAATTGTCAAAGCAACAGAGACTTTTCTTTATTTGCAGTCATTGATATGAGAATCCACCGATTTTCCTTTTCTCAAGCACAGAGTATAAAATATGTGTAGCATTTAATAGTAAGCCAAATATATATAGATATATGTATATATATGTATAAAAACTTTGACTTTGCTTTATCATCATTGTTCCTTAGCAACTACAATTTGTCCTTACCAGTGGGACATGTTACAGTTCTTGGAAATAGCACTAGAAGAAGTAGTTACTGTAAAAAATCAAAGAGCCATCTGAGCCGGCCCAATAACCATCACGGCACATTACTGGGGTCCCTTTAAAACTGAATGTGAATAGGAGATTATTGCCATCAGTATGCTGCTTTTTTAATTATTTTTTTTTAATTTGATGTTTATAAAATTGCATAAAATCTGCTTACAGAGAAATCTGTAAGCACCAGGAGTGCAGCGAGCATTGAGGTGTGCCAGGACTGCAAGCTCTAATGGTATGAAGCCTTTCATTACAGACAATGATTTTGTCAAATTACAGATGAAGCTCATGAGATTTGTTTGAGAAATGCAACCTGAAGTCATGACTTTTTATTTCCTCACATTTGAGTCCTGGGATTTTCTAAGGTATGAAGTGGCTGTGCATAAGGCTTACAGGCCTGTGCATGTTGGTCTCCCTTTTTGGCTGCATTCCATTTAAAGAATTCTGTAGGCACACAATTATCTCCACTCAAGGAAAACACGAGGGAAAAATAAATAGTAGCTTCTTTGCAGAAAGGAAAGAAACAGAAAAATTGCACCTGGAAGAGAGTAGTCATCCACAAGGTTGTCCCAGGGTTATTGAGGTTTAAGAGAGACCACTGTGACCAGGCAATATGTTATTTACTGGTTCTTAAATGCAGACAGAAGAGTCTTCCTCTCGAAATATTCAAGGACTGTCTGGATGTGTTCCAGTGTGATCTGCTCTAGGTGATCCTGCTCTGGCAGGGGGACTGAACCAGATGATCTTTTGAGGTCTGTTTCAGCCCCTAACATTGTATGATTCTATGATTGATATTAACTGTTAAGGCACTTGATACCAATAAAAGGCAGTATATTATTGTGGTTACCTTTCTGTTACCTAATACTACCATTCTGGTTGGCATCTAAGGTTTATTGGTAAGGTACAGAATAGAAACTTCATTTGAAAAGAAAAAAAAGCAAAAGCACCTGCTGTAAACTGTCTTTTTATTCCATACTAGTTTTGTAGAAATAAGTATTAAATTTCAGGCACCTTGTTTGAGATTTTCTTTCTGAGTGCTTGAAAAGTCTGCTTCTGTTTACACCACAATGACTCTTTAAACTATTTTTGAATCCTTCCATGAAGGAGGCTTGCATTACCAGAAACAGACACCAAGGATGTATAAATGAACAAAATATCCTTTAGCTACTGGAGTGATTTATAATCCTCCAATATTAAAATCCTCAGAGTTTATGGACATCTGGGCTTAAATCAAAATTCAGCTCAAATGTATCCATGCAATATGTTAATAACCCACCAAGAAATCCATATTTGAGCAAATAAAACCTTTCCACAACAAATTAAGTCATATAACTCTAATCACCTTTACCTGCTGTTTCTTGTCCGGTTGAAAAGTTCTCCTGAGGACATGGAGCAAACTCACAGCACATTTTAAATGAAATTATGTTCCTGTTCACTACAAAATGCAAAATCCACTATTTTTAATGCTAAAAAATATATTTTTTAAAGTAATTTTTGACCATCATGCATCCTATTTCCATCAGATGAGTTAGTTTTTGATCCTGTCTTGACAGGCTGCTGCCAAGAATGATCATAATGTTGATCTTTTGATAGATATCAGTCTTATTCCTGATAAATTTCCAGAAGTGAATATGGTAGAAGAGAAGACATGGATATGAAACTGGATTTTATGTTAAACCAAAGTCTGTAGGAACCAAGGATGATTACAAGCATGTGCTAGTGAAAAGTGCAGAACCACAAGCAGCTTCTTGGGGAAGTGTGTCTAGAAGCTGCCTGCAGAAAGGCACCTAGAGGTTCTAATTGACAACTGAATGTGAGCAAGCAGTGTACCCAGGTGGCACAGAAAGCCAATGGCATCCTGTCTGGCATTAGAAATGCTGTGTCCAGCAGAAATAGGGAGGTGATTGTGCCCTTAGACTTGGCTCTGTATTTTGTACTCTGCTTGAGTATTGTGTTCAGTTTTAGGCACCGCAATACAAGAGGGATTTGGAGGTGGTGGAGTGAGTGCAGAGGAGGGCAACAAAGATGGGGAAGGACCTGGAGAATAAATCTAACAAGGAGCAACTGAAGGAGCTAACTGATGGTTAGTTTGAAAAAGACGAGGTTGAGGGGAGACTTTATCACTGTCCACACCTATCTGAAAGGACCCTGTCAAGAGGTGAATGCTGGTCTCTTCTCACAGGTAAACAGTGGTAGAACAAGAAAGAATGGCCTCAAGTCGCAATTGAGTAGGATTTTTTTTTTTTTTTTCCCCCAGCAACAGTGTTCAGGCATTGGAATGAGCTGCCCAGGGAGATGTGTGAGTCACCAATCCTGGATGTGTCAT
The DNA here is from genome assembly GCA_013396675.1 of Eubucco bourcierii. Taxonomy (NCBI): domain Eukaryota; kingdom Metazoa; phylum Chordata; class Aves; order Piciformes; family Ramphastidae; genus Eubucco; species Eubucco bourcierii. The sequence continues at coordinate 19,117 of VWZE01004519.1, read as the reverse complement.
TTGGATGTGGTGCTTGGGGATATGGTTTAGAGTGAATCTTGTAGAGCAGGAATATTGGTTTGACTTGGTTATCCTGAGGGTCTTTTCCAACCTGAATGTTTCTGTGTTTGTGTGTTTTTGTGTAAGCTGACAAGCTCTGCTCTCATGAGACCCCACATGGAGTACTGCATCCACTTCAGGTACCTTCAGCACAGCGGTGACATGGAACTGTTGGATCAGGTTCAGAGGAGGCCACAAAGATGACCAGAGGAGTGGAGTACCTCACCTATAGGCACAGGTTGAGGAAAGAAGGCTTTGGGGATACTTTAGAGCAGCCTTCCAGTACCAATTTTACAAGGGTTTGTTGTGATAGGACAAGAGAATGTGTTGTAGCTCAAGGAGGGCAGATTGAAATTGGAGATGAGGAAGAAATTCTTTCCAGTGAGGGTGGTAAGACACTGGAGCAGGTTGCCCAGAGAGACTGAGTGTCCCCTCCCTGGAGGTGTTTAAGGACAGGTTGGATGAGGCCTGGAGCAACCTGGTCTAGGGGAAAGTGTCCCTGTCCATGATAGTGGGGTTGGAACTTGATGATCTTTAAGGTCTCTTCCAACTTAAACAATTCCATGAATCTATGAATAGTGAGATTTGGGTCTTAGTTTCAGCTGTGCAACTTTCCCTGGAATACAACCTCTAATGTAGTCTTCCTGAGTGGGATTAATTCAAATAACTAAGCTGAAACACAGTTTAAGTATCAGGAACAGTACTATACCTATGTGTAAACATGTAATCCTAGATTGCCTTCCTTGTTAGTTGATGAAAATGAGCACTTCCAGATCATATCTGAACCAGATTGCAGCATCTGGAAGTGACTAATTCATCCCATTGACTGTAAGGTAGACTACACAGAAACATTTAACTTTTAAATAGATAAACCAGATGAATTTAATTCTACCCTATATTTCTCACTCCTTGTATTACCTGTCCTACTTCTAAACTTTGGAGTAAATTCTGTTGCTATGTATGCAATGTCTAATTTAAGATTTTTTAATTATATATATAGCCTCTGAAGGCTGATCTCTAGGACATTTTTTTCCAGTCTACAATGATGCACCATCCACCCTGGAGTAATTTAGAACAAACACCATACTGTGGAGCTACAAAGAAAGAAAATGATGGAGCCATTTCAGAAAAAAAGAAAAGCTTATTTTTGGTTCTTAAAATAATGAGAAACAGTTCTCTCTCAATAGAAATGTTCATCCCAATACCTTAGATACTAGTTATATAGCTCAAAATACTCTTTTCTGAACATAAATTTATTTAAATGAGAGAAGAAAAATGGGGAATTGGTTCACAGCATCCCTAAAGCATTTACATTTCAGAAGCAGTTTATAAACTCTTTATCCACACAGAGAAGAGCTTTCTTGAAACACAAATCCATCCATCCATAAGGACACAATGGGCAGAGGAAAGTTCTATTTTCTAGTAGTAATTTGGACTTTTTTATTTTCACAAATTTCAGTAATCCAGTTTCTATGTGAATAGAAGTCTAGATTTCTTGAGTTTAGAAAACTGTAAATATGGTTTGAGTGGTACAGTATATGGGAAAGATCTTGGTAGATTCACCTCAAAGCTCTGGCCAGCACCTTCCTGTCCAATCCTATGACATCCATGAAAGTCGTTAGAATATATTTTACAGCTAAAAATCAATAAATAAAAAAGACTGCAAGATGTGAGAATGAAACATCTTAGTTCTACTATTCCTTTATCTTCCTAAACCTACCTTCAGCTGAGTCCATGCTGTGACAATTTTACAGATTTCAGTTGACAGCAATCTTAATGAAAAAGGAGTCTGTGGCAGTATGAGACACATACAGAAATTGGTTGTATAAAGCACTTAGTGTAGCACACATTACATATATAAGAGCCTGCAAGAATTTCTGTTCTGTTCTACATCACTGCTCAGAAGTCCTTTAGGTGTATGAAAAATCTTCCTCCCTCTGCTCTGGGACAAATACAGATGAAATATTTTTGTCCAACTCTTAGCTTGTATTTCCTGTTAAGCATAATAGAGGGAACATACATGAGACATAGATTATGTGTCAAATTGAACATCTGTGTAACTTCTTGCAGTGAAAAGAAGTATTGAAATCATCTTGTTATAAAGATTTTCCATTTTAGATTACCTGACATCTTATCACGAACAGAAATCATACAGAAAAATTCTGGTTGGAAAAGACCCTTAGGATCACCAGTCAAACAAATATTCCTGCTCTACAAGGTTCACCCCGAACCATATCCCCAGGCACTACATTCAAATGACTTTTAAACACATCCAGGGTTGGTGACTCAAACATCTCCCTGGGCACCTCGTTCCAATGCCTGAACACTCTTGTTGGGAAAAAAAAAATAAATTAAAAAAATCCTAATGTCCTGTCTAAACCTACTCAGTTGCAGCTTAAGACCATTCTTTCTTGTTCTACCACTGTTTACCTGTGAGAAGAAACCAGCACTCACCTCTCCACAGGGTCCTTTCAGATAGGTGTAGACAGTGATGAAGTCTCCCCTCAGCCTCCTCTTTTTCAAACTAACCATCAGTTAGCTCCTTCAGTTGCTCCTTGTTAGATTTATTCTCCAGGCCCTTCCCCATCTTTGTTGCCCTCCTCTGCACTCACTCCACCACCTCCAAATCCCTCTTGTATTGTGGTGCCCAAACCTGAACACAATACTTGAGGTGTGGTCTCACCAGAGATGAGTCCAAGGGCACAATCACCTCCCTACTCCTGCTGGACACAGCATTTCTAATCCCAGCCAGGATGCCATTGGCTTTCTGTGCCACCTGGGCACACTGCTTGCTCATATTGAGTTGTTTGTGGATTAGAAGCCACAGCCAAGCAACAATGTGACCAAGCAAAAGTATCTTGTGGAAGTATAGCTGAAAGTACTGGTTAACTATAAAAGAGCAGCTTCAGGCAGATTTGATTACAGATACCAATGACACCACACATTTCATAGTATGGTACTACAAACAGCAACTAATTTAGTCATGGATCAAAGACATAACTAAATTTGGATTGAACAATTGAAATAGAATCTAAAACTGAATGGGGAATATCACTAAAACACTGGGTGCTGTTCAAATTCTGTCATACTTCTGTTATCAGGCAGTTGTCAGACTTAAAAGAATATGAATCTACCAGTCAGTGACTACACAGAATCACAGAAACAGAATCATTGAGGCTGGAAAAGACCTCAGAGATCATCAAGCTTAGCCTGTAACCTAACACCACCGCATCAGCTAAACCATGTCACCAAGCACCACATCCAATCTTTTCTTAATGACCTCCAGGGATGGTGAGTCCACCACCTCCCTGGTCAGTCCATTCCAGTGTCTAATTACCTTTTCTGTGAGGAAGTGCTTCCTAATATCCAACATAAACCTCCCCTTGAGCAGTTTCAGACCATGCAATCATAGAATGGTTTGTGTTGGAAGGGACCACCAAAAGTCAGCTAGTTGAACCCTCCTGCAGTGAGCAGAGACATCCTCTACTAGATCAGGTTGCTCAGAGCCTTGTTGAGCCTGACCTTGAATACGTCCAGGGATGAGGACTTGGCTACCTCCCTGGGCAACTTGTTCCCGTGTTACCCCATCCTTGTGGTAGAGAACTTCTTCCTAAACATCCAATTCAAATGTCTTCTTTTCTAATTTCAAACCATTGCCCCTGATCAGCACAGTCTTCTTTGAGACCCCCTTCAGGTACTGGAAGGTTGCTACTAGGTCTCTCCAGAGCCTTCTCTTCTCCAGGCTGAACAATTCCAGTTCCTTTGCCCTGTCCTTGCAGGAGAGGTGTTCTGACCCTACAATCATCTTTGTGGCACTTCTCTGGACCCACTTTATCAGGTCCATGTGCTTTTTGTATTGAGGGCTCCAGAGTTGGATGCAGTATTCCAGGTGATGTCTTACCAGAGCAGAGCTTTCACTGTTCCTCATCTGAAATATCTACTAAGCAGTAACTGATTTAAACAAACAAGAAAGCAAACAAAATGTTCATTATAAATCTAACACTAATCTCATACCAACAGATGAAATATATTCTATTTTCCTTGACTTCTTTTAGCTACTCTGTCATAAATGCTGTGGTAAACACTTAAAAGTTCTCAGTTTCCAAAAGATGATATTTTTTCCCCTTCTGTTTCACAGTTATGGTTTTCAATGGTATAATATTTTGAAGCAAAAAAACAAAGAAAAGAAAGGCATTATTTTTGAAGTAGTGAATTTTTCTTTGGAAAACACAATGTCAGAGATTAAAGTAAAGAAAACAGCTTAAACCTGGAATGCCTTCAGGATAGAAAGCAAACAACAAGGATTAAAACATGAATCTTTTACCTTTCTGAAGCGAAGCAGGTGGACAAGATCAACAACAGAGGAGAACACTGAAAATAATCTTTTGTTTTTATAACATTCAGGTAATGTTGTTCCTTAATCCTTTCAGACCTTAAATGAGGTTTGAATCTTATAATTGTACATAATTTGGGATAGAGAACTTTCCTGGGTGCAAATCCTTACAGGCAGCATACATGCAAATGTGTAATAAATAGATAAATAGATAGCTGAATTAGAATAAGTGGATCAGAACACTTTGAGAAGGAATAAAGGTAATTTTCTGGAAGAACTGTAGATGTTCTATGGTGACTCAAAAATATAAGTACAATTTAAGTCAAACACACCCTCAGCGGAACAAAAGTATTCTAATTTTATTTTCTCAGTAAAAACAAAGAACTAAAAATGTTATAATCCCATAATATAAAAAAAAATCCACCTACTGGCTTTACATTTGCCACTTTCGACCCCTTGTATAATTTCCTTGTTTTGCTACTTGAGTCCTTGGCCTGAATCTTCATCTCTAAATAAAAAACTAGTTCAATTCCTACATGTTCAGTCTTTCCAAATCTCGTTGACAATACTCACTTCTTATAAGATGAATAATTCTCAGCTAAGATGCAATATGATGTAAAATAGCCCTAGAAACAATGCGGTTTCGATTGTCTTTCATAAATGATATAGCTTGCCTTAGGCTAAGTATCAACTTGCATAAACCCCCATCCAATAACCAGGAAGTTTTTTGACAGAACAATTCATTAATTTAAGGCAACCTCCTATCTAATCCAACCTTTTGCTCAACCTCCAACAACACTACAGGTATGCCTCTAATACAATATGCAAACATTTTCTTGCTCACTTGGCTCTCCCTTTTACACAGCTTAAAACCAGATGTCCATTCTTTTTCTCTTAAAGCTCACATTAAGTTTATTTTCCCAATATTGTTTTTATAAGTCAACTTATTATCAAAATCTACTTACCTCTGATTCTGCGCAAGGTGGTTACTGAGAAATGACTGCAGCTGGTTTTGTTTGTTGCTTCTTCACATCAAAGTGAATATGGTCATAGTTTAAAAGTTTTAGTTTTGAGTAGACTGTGATAACTGAAAGTAAACTTAGTGGAAACCATTTCTATCTGCAGGTTAGAAAGTAGTGAAGGCTATAAAACTGAAGTGCTTTGGAAAAGCTATAAAAACTCACAGCCTTGAAATTGAGTAACATGATTTGCCAGGAGAACATTAATTCAGACCAATATTGGCTTTTAGTTTAGTAGAAGGCACTCTAATCATACTTGATGTTATTTAGAAGTATTAATAGGAAGAAAAATTATGATAAGGTTCATTGAGATCTCCCACTGAGTGGTTTCAATAAGATTTTCAAGCTGGTTAACAACAGTCTCATTAGAAAGTGATTGTTTTCAGGGTCAAAAATATACTTTAATTTCCAAAGTGCCTAAAGCCATAATGAAAATAAGATTTGGGTTATAGAAATTATGTGAGCATTGCAAAACTTTCAAAGCAAAGGCCACAAAAGAGTAATTTGAATCATATTGTCCCTTCCTTTTGTCACTTGCTCTGTGATGTGGATTTGTATATAATAACAGATTATGATATTCTCATTACCAACTCCCTGCACCAAAGGCATTACCTTTCCTGGGCAACTTTATATTGCTTTAAGGAACCCTACCACAAGTCACTGCAGATTCAGACAAAAGTCAATCACCTTTGAAACTTGCATAGTATTGTCAAACTCATCAGTGGTGTTCCCCAGGGGTTAGTACTGGATCCAGTTTTGTTCAATATCTTTATCAACGACCTGGATGAGGGCTTTGAGTGTACCCTCAGCAAGTTTTCTGATGATATAAAAACTGGAGCAGGGGTGGGTGGCTGACACCCTTCAGGCTGTGATGCCATCCAATGAGATCTGGACAGGCTAAGCTGGACAATGGCTAACTACATGAAGTTCAATAAGGACAAGTGCAGGGTCTTGGGGAGGAATAACAACAGTACAGGCTGGGGACTGCCATGCTGGAAAGCAGCTCCGTGGAGAAAGACTCTGGCATGCTGGTGGACAGCAAATTCTGCATGGGACAGCAATGTGCTCTTGTGTCCAAAAAAGCCAATGGTATCCTGAGGTGCAGCAAGAAAAATTTGTCCAGCAGGCCTAGAGAGGTTCTCCTCCCCCTCTACTCTGTCCTAGTGAGACCACACCTGGAACACTATGGCAAGTTTTGGGCTCCCCAGTTCAGGATAGACAGGCACCTACTGGAGAGAGAGTCCGGCAGAGAGCCATAAGGATGATTTGTGGACTCTGGGGCTATTTAATATGGAGACTGTGAGAAGATCTGATCAATGCGTACAAATATCTAAGGGTGGGTGCCAAGTGGATGAGGTCAATTACTTTTCGGTGGTCAGCAGCAATAAGACAAGGAGCAATGTGTACAAATTAGAACATAAAAGATTTTGCCTCAACATGAGAGGGTGCCAGAGCACTGGAACAGGCTGCCCAGAGGGGTTGTGGAGTTTCCTTCTTTGGAGACTTTCAAAACCTGCCTGGATGTGTTCCTGTGTAAACTACCCTAGGGGATCCTGCTTTGGCAGGAGGGTTGGACTTGATGATGTCTGAAGGTCCCCTCCAGCCTCTAACATTCTGTGATTCTGTGAGATCTGCGAACAAACTGTTAAGAATAGTTAAGTTTCTGGGTTTGTCTGTGCCTACAGAGGTACAAGAGGGATAGGCATGTTAACTCTGAAAGTTTGGAGTGCAGAGCAAGACACAATTCCCTTTATGACCTGACTTGTAGATGGAGCCTGACTGAAATCTAAGCATTGGGAAATTTTCCAATGTAGTTTAACAGCTTTGATGTCGGGCACAAACTACAGATAAGAAACAGTTGCAGTATATCTGTTGAGAGTTATTGTTTCTGTAATTGACAAAGGGTTGGTTGTTTTTTTTTTTTAATGCATTGCTTAACTTTGTCTCCTCAATTTTTCATCACGCGTTAGTCGTGTTGGTTGAAAAAAACACATCTGTGTTTATGTAAAGTGTGCAATCTTTGTGCATCTGTAATTGCCTGCCCATGGCACATCACTTTTAAAAAATAAGAATGAAAGAATAAATACTAACTAATAAATGCTAACTTGCTCCTCTCAGACTTGAAATAGAACTCTGAGGGTTTAATTAATTTTATTATTTCTATAGGATCAGATTTTTTGAGACAGTGACATGAAGTGTATCTGTTTTGTGCCACTTTGCTCTGTACTGCCATTGACTACATTTTCATTAGCATCTGGTGCAGTTATTAGAGAACTGATTGGTGAAGCATAATTGTCATTGCTGAGGACTTAATGCCCTATTGGTATCTGGGAGTTTATTCTTGGTGTGGGTACAGAACATCCATGAGAGAAGGTGGCCATTGGATTATGCTGACCGGGGAGGTGGTGGAGTCACTGTTCCTGGAGATGTTTTAACGGAGACTGGATGAGACACTTAGTGCCATGGTTTAGTTAATTAGAAGGTGTTAGGTGGTAGGTTGGACTCGATGATCTTGAAGGTCTTTTCAACCTGGTAAATCCAGTGATTCTGTGAGTGTATTTTTCTGTGAGGTTTCATCCACAAGCAATACAGACAGTGCAGTGTGGGAATGAACCATGCTGCAAATCCCATAAGTGGTGGGGGGACAACTGGGAGATTCCCTTAAAAAAACTCACTCCTTTTTTAATTAAAGGGCTTATAAAGCTGCACATTTACTGTGTAGCACTCATGCTAAATGGGTGATTTCAGAGCAGCAGTTTCGATACCATGAATTCAATACTTCTCGTTTAACGTACAGCCTCCCCAGAAAGGTTGTGGAGTATCCTTCTCTGGAGACTTTCAACCCCTGTCTGGATGTGTTCCTGTGTGACCTGAGCTAGGTTATAGAATCATAGAATCATAGAGTGGTAAGGTTGGAAGGGACCTCAAGGATCATCTAGTTCCAACCCCCTGCTATGGACAGGGACACCTCCCACTAGTACAGGTCACTCAAGGCCTCGTCAAACCTGGCCTCGAACACCTCCAGGGAGGGAACATCCACAGTCTCCCTGGGCAACCTGTTCCAGTGCCTCACCACCCTCACTGGAAAGAACTTCCTCCTAACACCCAGTCTAAATCTTCCCTCTGCCAGTCTAAACCCATTGCCCCTTGTTATGGTCCTACTCTGGCAGGGACGTTGGACTCAATGCTTTCTGGAGGTCCGTTCCAACTCCTAACATCCTGTGATCCTGTGATTCTGTGAACTTTTACCGAAGTTGGCTCAGAAGAACGGAATCTATAGGAAAGAAGTAAGGAGTGGAGTAATGAGGAGCGTACATCTTGCTTTCCACCAGGGATTGTGGAAACAGCTAGTTTCATCTGCAAATGGATGGAGTTTTCCAAGTAAGGGAAAGAAGTCATCTATAAGGCTTAGAAAATTACTCTGATCTCAGCTGGCATGTACTAGTGACAGAGGTTTAAACTGAACTCTGCCAACAAAGATCAGTCAGGTAGTGCTGTAGTTCAACTACTGCCCACAGGCAAATCACCTTAAAAATATTTTTTTAAGTCATATTGGTACTGGAATTTAATCAGTGTTAAATTCATAGTAACTTTCCAAATCCAAATTTGAAATGCTTATACGACTTCATTCTACCATCAAAAGCAAAGATAATCCAGTCCATTATTAGTGAAGAGCAGTGGGGAGCTCAAAACTTGTATTGTTTTCTTTAAAGCCAAAAGAATATTCAGATAAAGTAGTCGAAGCACTCCTAGACAAATGAAAAATAGATGCTTATATGTTGCTTAGGCCAAAGCTAGAAGTTTAACATGGATTTGACAGCTCAAGGCTTCTGAGGAGCATTCTTAATAATTTTTCCCCAACACTGAACAGTATCTTCATTAAAATTTAAAGCAAGAAAACTATGCTCCTGCAGGTTCTGTGTGAAACAAGTTCTTTGATATTTGTACATCAGATTCAGAAGACAACTTTTCATGTGAGTTTGGAAGGTGTCATACAAAAATTAACAATTCTGTAAACTAACAAGAGTTGTATAAAAAAGCTTTTGATATATATAAAAAAAACCCTCAGATTTTCAACTTTTCAATTTTCAATAGAAGAGTGTTCTATTCGGGAAATAATTACATATTTCATCCTCTAGCTCCCACGTACCAAAAAGAATTCAAGCTGATTAAAACCTTTTTTGCCATCAGCATCTGAAAACAGGTAGAGAATTATATGAGTAGATATTTTGTTTGCTTGTTTTGTGCATAAGTTTAATTACAGATGATAATACTTGATTAGTTTACTTGTTAATGAATCATTTCTCCAGAGGACATATTCACTTATTTAACTTTAACATTCTTTTTTTTTCAAGTGTCTGGAAATAAAATACTACCGATAAAAATCCGGAGGTAAATAGTTACTGATATTTTCATTCAAAATTCTCTGCTGTTTTACTCATCAAATCAATATTCACAATGACCATTGGTCATTGAGATAATTCTTGCCTATGTTTGCATAACTACATTTCCAAACTTGATGCAAGTTTCTGCTTGCTCCCAAAGGCATGTTTCATAGGAGATATGTAGCAACATTGTTGGAAGTAGGTGGAAGACTTGACTTAACCAGATTTTTCCATAGTTTGCCTTTCTCCGCCCTTTCATCAGCTGGTAAGTTTTTAGGATTTTTTTTGCACCGTGTTTTCCAAGTATTCCTCTGAATATTTGGGTTTATCAGATACTCACCCACGAACTACTTTAGCTGCTAGTAATGTTCCTAATGCCACAAAACTACCTTGTGCGTAGATTCAATGATTTCTGATTTTCTGCAGGTTAGAAACTGAATCCTAAACAAATGCAGATAGGTATTAAGCAGGTTTCAGAAATCTCCAGCAAAGATTTCAAGTAACTATCACCACTTTGATAGTATTTTGGATAATCACAGAATCATAGAATGGTAAGGTTGGAAGGGACCTCAAGGATCATCTAGTTCCAACCCCCTGCCATAGGCAGGGACACCTCCCACTAGTACAGGGCACTCAAGGCCTTGTCCAACCTGGCCTTGAATACCTCCAGGGAGGAAGCAGCCACAACCCCCCTGGGCAACCTGTTCCAGTGCCTCACCACCCTCACTGGAAAGAACTTCCTCCTAACATCCAGTCTAAATCTCCCCTCTGCCAGTTTAAACCCATTGCCCCTTGTCCTGTCATTGCAGGACCTTGTAAATAATCCCTCCCCAGCCTTCCTGTAGACCCTCTTCAGATACTGGAAGGCTACTATCAAGTCTCATTGAAACCCTCTCTTCTCCAGGCTGAAGAGCCCCAACTCTCTCAGTCTGTCCTCACAGGGGAGCTGCTGCAGCCCTCTGATCATCTTTGTGGCCCTCCTCTGGACTTGCTCCAACATTTCCATGTCCCTCCTGTGCTGAGGGCTCCAGAACTGCACACAGTACTCCAGGTGGGGTCTAATAATGGCTATGCTTACAGCATTTTAGCAATATGACATAACTAACATCCAAATATATTTTTCATGTGTAAATTTCACTCTGTGTTGGTTTCAGTCAACGAGAAACCAAACTTGTCTATGTGCTATGTCTATACATTAATTAAAATGTTTTTTTAAAAAATAGTATTTCTTAGCCTAAAGGATAAGTTGCACAGGGTGGTTTACCCCTATGCCAGCTCAGTTTAGTACTTGCTACAGTTTTAAATACTGCTGTCTTAATTCTAAATTGCAAAAAATTTTTTCAAGAGAATTCAAAAGTACCTCCCAAAAAAGGGGATGAACAGAACATAAGAATTAATTTTGCTGTTATTTTTCTATATAATCTGAGGTTCCGAATGTTTTTTCTCTTCTTGCTCACCTGCATTTCCCATTTGCTCCTTTCTAGTCTTGCCTGCTTTGTGCTGACCATTTGTTTAGGTTATTGGTAAGACTGGGAGCAGGTAAGAGATAACATTGTCTTAGCTGGCAATGGCTCTCTGGATTTGTGTTTGTCCAGGGGCATCCCTGGGCTTTGTTCTGGGGAGTTACCTGGATTTTTGTTTAGTTGTAAATGCAAATATGTATTTGTATATGTTTATTCCTTTTTGTATTTAGCCTATTTTGTAAATAATAATTTCATTTTACTTTCCAAAATTCTGAGTAGTGTGGTAATTTACTTTTGGGGGTAAACGCCAGACTTTAAGTGGTGTAAAGCAACCACAGTACTGCTCCAGAGCCTTGTCTGCATTGAAGCCAGGTGATCCAAAGCTGTGTAAAAGAAACTATTCAACAAACTCTCACATTTACCTCATTCAACCTTACAAACTTCCTATTTCCAGGAATAAGCTGTTATGCTTCGCCTATTTCGACCTTGAGTTTGTTGAAAACTCTTTTCTCCTCCTTTGGAGGAGAAAGACAGCTTAAAAATACAGAACATGATCTAGTTTTAAAACAGTCCTCCACAGACTGATCCATAAAACCTCTGATGATAAACAGTATCTCATCATCATTCATCACCTATGGAGCCCAACCACAGAAACCTGCAGTTTCATGCCTGAAAAATATTGTTAAAGCACTTGCTGGAGTCCAAATATGTCCCCCATAGTATAGGCATCACCAATTACCTCAGAGGATGAAAACTGAGGAAAGAGCTAAGACATATTACCAGATAAAAAAATAGGAGCGAATGCACTTGTGTACCTATCTTCAAAAAGTTCTCAGAGATGCTTGTCTGAATTAGTCCAGAAGAGCTGACACTGTATAACAAATCTGGAGATCTTTATCCTGCTTTGCAGAAGAAAAAGTTTTTGATTGACAGAGGCTTACTCTCAGTATGATTTAAACATAGAAGTGCCCCCAGCATTAAAGTCACCAGCCACACAGATTAATTCAATGCTTAGTGTTATATTAAATAGTCCTGATGAGTGAATCAGCTGTAATTACACTACAAGTATTTAATCAATAAGACCTCATCATATTTTAAATTCTATATAACTTACTTGAGAACAAACAAACAAATATTCAATATGCAATTTAAATATAATTGCCCTATAATTAGGACTACTTGTAAAGTAGCAGTCTTTAAAAGGAACAAGATCTGAAACAGTTTATGTGAGTCATTTAATTTCTTTTAGATCACATGTGAAGAAGTGTAAACGGTTAACCCCCCTGTGTGGGAACAGTCTAAACGTGACCCCAGATCCCCCAGATCCCAGGTGTAGTGTTTAGCCCTCCCTCATTTCCTGTCTGGACCCCCTATATAAACAGAGGAACTTCCTCTTGCTCTTGGCCTGCCTGCCTGATAGCACCACCCTTGTTTCTGCTGCTCCTGTCCTACAAAGTGGACATTTTCTACCACATGGTGGACATCCCTTCCTTAATCTACCTCCATCCATTGTTATCAATCTGGTTGTATATATATATATATATATATATATTTAAATCTTGTTTTCTCCCTTCCCTATACATCTTTGTAATTCCCCTACCTTTTTTTTTTCTTTTAACTTCCAAATCAAACTTATATCTGAGTTCAAACTATCTTCAGTATTAGAAGAAAAATCAGTGATACTTATTGTGCTTTCTTTTATTTGAAACAATGCCCTTTTTTGGGATTAAAGATTGGATGTGTGCCTAGTGTTTCGTGAGGTAAAAGAGTTACAAGTTATTAAAATTCCATGTAATAATAACAATAACAACATCAATAATAACAATTACAACATCCATAATAATAACAATAACATCATCATAAACAACACCATCATCATCATTAACAACAACAATAATAATAAATTTTAGATGAACACATCTTAATTCTGTGATGTGCTAGAAGAGCACCAACATAATCTTCATTGAGTAACAAGCTGGCAACCACAGAAACAATGTCAACCTTCTAAAAGTTATGTCATGATAGCTAAGATACACATGAAGGCTGGATGAGACAGTGCCATGGTTTAGTTAATTAGGTGGTGTTGAGTGATAAGTTGAATTCGATGATCTCAAAGGTGTCTTCCAACCTCATTAATTCTGTGATTCTGTGAAATGTTTGGTTTACATCACTGGTGTACCTGTCATAGAATTATAGAATGGTTTGGGTTGGAAGGGACCTCCAAAGGTCATCTAGTCTATCCCCCACTGCAGTAATCAGCGATGTCCTCCACTAGATCAGATTGCCCAGAACCCTGTCAAGCCTCACTTTGGATATCTCCAGGGGTGAAGTCTCAACTACCTCCTTGTGTAACCTGTTCCAGTATCTCACTGCCCTCGTGATAAAGAATTTATAGGTTCCTTCAGGTTGCTGTTGGGTCTCCCCAGAGCCTTCTCTTCTCCAGGCTGAACAATCCTGGTTGCCTCAGCCTGTCTTCATAGGAGAGGTGTTCCAACCCCGTGATGTTTTTTGTTGTCCTTCCTTAACCCTGCTCCATTGGGTCCATGTCCTTCCTGTGTTGAGGGTTCCAGAGCTGGACACAACACTCCAGGTGAGGTCTTACCAGAGCAAAGTGGCAGAGTCACTGCCAGTGATTCAGTACAATGTGTTAGTGTGTACTGGATATGAGTTGTCTGAGAAGGAATATCTTTAAGGAAAATGGCTGAGTATGATATGATATATCTGACAGTTTGATTGTGCAATCGATAATTATTTTGCCTAAGAATTGCAATCCCTTTTTATCCATTTTTGTCTAGAGAAACAATTGCAATTTTGATCAGAATATAATTCGTAAAAAAAAAATTTTCTTTTGTCAGTGTACATTTAATGTAACCTTAGTCTATAATAACCAGATATTTACTCGAGTAAAAGCAAATTGTAGAAATATTTCTAGAATAAATTTCTCTGAAAAAGAAAAACTACATTTCCCATCATCTAATTGTGTTAATGGTCTCTGATTTACATCAACAGTTTCTCCTACTGAATATTTGAACATAGCATGTGGTGAAACTTTAAAAAAAGAATTGAAATTTAAATAAACTTTCTTCCAATAAAGAAACTGGGGAAGAAAAAAAAATAAGTTTCTTGACCACAGGGACAGAAAAAACAAAGACATCAACAATTCAGTGGATCAGTAGTAGGTGTTACCTTTGAATACTTTCCAGAATTTGGCTGAAAAAATACCAGAAACATTCACAGATGAAAGCTCTCTCAATTCATAGAAGCCTGCAGTACTAGGCTAAGTGAGATCCTCTTAATCAGGGTAAAACCATCTGGCAGAATAACAGTGATGGTATTTTAATTCAAGTAAGATGTTTCTGAACAACACATTTCTAATGCTGACAGGCTTTTTTTCATCTCACTGTTTATGAAGCTTCATCTTCTCTTTTAACTTGTATTTCTCATCTCAATCTATGCTATCTGGTCCTTTCAGTCTAATAATGTTTGGTTTTCTTGCTTCCTCTAGCTTGTTGACACCCTAGAATCTAAAATAAGGTAGCATAATATTAAGTTGGCTTGCAAATACACTGAAAAGACTTCAGATGGGAAGGGGAGATGAGGCCTCAGTACTAATAATCAAAACTGGACCTTCTGAATAAAAACACAGGAAGTATCTTCACTGTTGTTACAGCAACAAAACCTGAAATTAGCATTAGCCAGAAGAGCAGTCACTAATAAATGGTTTAGAGAACCACGTAAAAGTTAACCTCAGATTCACTTCCAGACATATTGTGAGATCAATGCTGAAGAGATAAATAACCACATAGTAGAGCTAATGAAGGAATCGTGCATTCTTTACCAAGACTTCATTGCTCTGCCAAAATCATTACAAATTATAGTAAGGTGAAACCAATCTGAAATTCCCAGTTGCCAGTTATAGCTGGGTGTGAAGGTTTGGGAGTTCCCTGTCCCCACCACTCTGTAAAATGACCCAGACTAGAACTCAGGTGGCTGGAAGGACTGAAGCTCTATTTACAGCTCAGCACAATGTACAAGCAGATCTACACACTATAGACAGGAATATTTACAGAAATATACAAGTTAAAGGTAATACAGAAACACAACTCCCCTCCCAGAAATCAGAGACCCCAGGAGGGGTTCCCAACCCCCCTTCCACCTTCTCCCCATCCCTGTACCTTACCCCAAGGTTTACCTTATGCGCAAAGTGAGTTTGGAGGATTGGCCAGGGAGGTTAGAAGGAAAGTGGTTAGTGAGATTACTCAGCAGACAGGAGAAAGCCAGAAGCTAGACCGCCCGAGACACTGTGCCCCAGAGACTGACTTATCTATGTTTTGAGTACTTAAACATCTACTTAATCAACTTAAACACAGCCTATAATATAATTTTCTCCATTAAAATATTCCAATTAGCTTCAAACCTGCACACTGGGCATAGTAACTATTGTAGAAGAAAATCAACATAGTCTCCCATGTTCCACATCTTGGTAGTGTGCTGGTGGAGAGACTGTTAGAATAGTTGTTTCAAAATATCAATGTGAGTTGAGTGCTTAATACACACATACATTCCATTTGTGTAACAATTTCTCACACGAAGTGTTTGCTAGTGCTTGTAGAGTCTGTTACAAAGGAAAACAGAAATAACATATTTAAGAAATATTTAACATATTTAAGGAAACCAAACTGGGAGGCTTGGTTAACACAGCTGAAGGTTGATACTGGCTGTATCCAGTGAGACTTGGGCAGACTGGAGAGCTGGGCACAGAGGAACCAAATGAGGTTCAACAAGGACAAGTGCAGAGTCCTGCATCTGGGGAGGAATAATAAACTGCACCAGTACAGGCTGGGAGGTGATCTGCTGAAGAACAGCCCTGCAGAGAGGGACCTGGGAGTCCTGGTGGATAACAAGTTATCCATAGGACAGAAATGTGTCCTGGTGGCCAAGAAGGCCAATGGGATCCTGAGGTGCATTAGGAAGAGTGTGTTCAGAGATCAATGGAGGTTCTCCTCTCCCTGTATTCTGCCCTGGTGAGACCACATCTTGTGTACTGCATTCAGTTTTGGGCTCCCCAGTTTAAGAGGGGCAGGGATCTACTGGAGAGGGTCCGGTGGAGGGCTATGAGGACGATTAGGGGACTGGAGCACTGCCTTATGAGGAGAGGCTGAGGGACCTGGGTTTTTTTTAGTCTGGAGAAGACTGAGAGGAGATTTAATAAATAATTACAAATATCTGAGGGCTGAGGGTTGGGGTGGGGTGGCAGACACACAGGCTCTTCTCACTTGTTCCCTCTGATAGGACAAGGAGCAACGGATGTAAGCTGCTGCACAGGAGGTTCAATCTCAACACAAGGGGAAACTTCTTTACTGTAAGGGTCACAGAGCATTGGAACAGGCTGCTCACAGAGGCTGTGGAGTCTCTTTCTCTGGAAACTTTCAAGGCCCATCTGAATGCATTCCTCTGTGACCTGAGCTAGATTATGGTCCTACTCTGGCAGGAGGGTTAGACTTGATGATCTCTTTGGGTCCTTTCCAACCCCTGACACACTGTGATCTACCTCTAAAAGATATCCTTCTCAAATATATTTCGGTCTTAGATAACTCTGAAATTTGTTGAGTAAGCTAGAAGTACTCAGTGGAATATTCCGCTGATCAGATTCTTGACCTGATCAAGACTGAGTCTTTTAGTTGCCACTAGTTTTACTCTGCTGATGAATACATTGAACATTTTACCTCATACTAATTAAGATAATTAGTATCATGTTTATGATACAATAGTTCAGAAGTAGTGCAAGAAGCTAGCATGACAAACAAAAGGGCAAACAATAACAACCTAGTGATGACATTCATTATCTATATCAGAACTCCAATGAGAGAAAACTGTAAAAGCCATTTACCATGACCCATCTTCCATCTTTTGACACCCTGATGGAAGCTACATCTTAATGGAAGCGAGAAACTGAGGAGTTTGGTTAATCCAGACCTTCTTTTGACACCCTGATGGAAGCTACATCTTAATGGAAGTGAGTAACTGAGGAGTTTGGTTAATCCAGATTGAACAATGAACCAGATTAAGAAAAATGTCTTTGACTTTGGGACAGATAATGTCAGAACACTTCATTTTAATAGTACATATTTCATAAGTAGAAAATTTATAGCCCTGAGTTACCACATGCCACTGAGAGCACAAAGAATCTTATAGTATCATTAAGAATTGTTTCCCTGGAAATGGATTCACTATTTCCACACATATATCAGACTGTCTCCACTCCTGTTTCACCCAAAGGAAAACAACTGTCATTCAGAACAAAGTCTGAAGTGGAGACTGTCATGGTATTTCTCAGTTAACAAGTGAATTTTTATTTTAACAAATACTCTTAGACAGTAAGATACAAACCTCCAACATACCTAGGGCTGTAGAAAATATATCAGCTTTGCTAGTCAAATGCTTGAGGTGAAAATTCTGTCTCTGTGTAAGACTGCTGAGGTGGATAATATTTTTAATAGCACTTTATATTACTGTTTCCAGTAATAAAAAGGAGGCTTTTAAAAGAGGACCACCATTTCATTTTAGTAGATCAACTATTCAAGTACAAGGAAGGAAGTGGAAGAAGTGAAAATGTTACTGATGAAATGAGTATTCTTTCACAGGATCCTTCCTCACTTTCAAAGTACAGGTTTGCTTATGGAATCAAATCATAGACTCATAGACTCATAGAATAATAGAATCATAGAATCATAGAATCATAGAATGGTTTGGGTTGGAAGAGACCTCTGAAGGTCATCTAGTCCAATCCTCTCTGCAGTTAGCAGGTGAATCCTCAGCTAGATCAGGATGCTCAGAACCTTGTCGAGTCTCACCTTGAATATCTCCAGGGATTGGGCCCCAACCACCTAGAGTTTATTTGGTAGGTGCTGTCCATATAATTGGAAAAGGTTAATTAATTTTACTACTTAGTAAGACACATGAAACAAGATATTTGCAGGGAAGTGGGTAGTCACAGCTTCAAAAAGACGACCTGTTAGAGAAAGCTAAGGATCTCAAGTTTGTAAAAAAAAATCTCTCAATAAAAATACTGGTTCTCAGTTAAAGAGAATAATTTCTCAGTAAAAAGAACAATTTTTCCAAGGTGTTTTGGATGGAGCATGCACACTTTTTTTGTTTCCATTTTGTTTGTAATGAAAATTCCTACGGCAAGGGAATGGCAACAATTAATTAAAATTGTTGTCATTCTCTTGCTCAATTAATTTTAATAATTTTTGGTTTCGTTGACTACCCAATTTTGGTGAATTGCATTCAGAATAAAGAAATACGTCATTCTCTTTAGAATCATAGGATCTTAGACTCATAGAATGGTCTGGGTTAGAAGGAATCTCCAAAAGGTCAGCTAGTTCAACCCCTTTTGCAGTCAGCAGGGACATCCTCAACCAGATCAGGTTGTCCAGAGCTTTGCCGAGGCTCACCTTGACCATCTCCAGGGAAGGGGCCCCAACCACCTCCCTGGGCAACCTGTTCCAGTGCTCCAGCATGTTCATGGTAAAGAACTTGTTCCTAACATCCAATTTAAATCTCCACTTCTCTACTTTGAAGCCATTGTCCATCATGTTACCACTGGAGGCCTTTGTAAACGGTCTATCTCCATCCTTCTTGTAGCCCCCTTCAGGTACTGTTATTAGGTCTCCCCAGAGCCTTCTCTTCACCATGAGTTACTTTAAAAAAAAATACGGTTAGCTTTAGCAGTATTGACCCTCTATGAATTCATCATACATGTGAGGAATTGTACAGCAATTAAAAGGTATAATAAGAAAGTAAAAAGTATTCTAGCATTCTTTTAGAACTTTTTAAACAAAATATTGTGCTGGTTTGAGGCTAATTGGAATATTT